>CM042544.1:17331755-17649255 GCA_023630585.1 Cranoglanis bouderius
CTAGAGGTACCTATACTGAACCCATGAGTATCAGCTGATATTGATACCCATCATATATGCTTTAAACATTTAAAAAAAACTGAAGCACTTAAAAAATAGAGAAAAAATACACAGCTAAAAACATGACTTACACAAAGCCACAACTTTCACTTACATTGCAAATATAATAAATATAATAAAGTGTAAAGTGTAAATATCATTTTTAAATGATCCCAACAACATATACAATCAAGTTTCTTTGTATGTAAACATTTACAATTACATTTGTTACAGGATTGGATCAAATTCATTCTTTGTTTTTCTCCGATATCTGATCCACCATTTTTTTGCTGGTATCGGCCCTGGGTATCGGATCAGTGCCATCTCTAATTATAACACTTACTTGAATCACTGATTCTGTCACATTGCCTTTTTCCCAACTTGGGGGTGTGGCCACCTTTCCTCTTGCTCCCTGTTTCCATGGAAACATGGCCAGGCTCCTACAGTGGGAGTGCATACGTGAGAAGAATGTGATGTAAGAGTCAAACTCCATTGGTGTTAACAGTAATATCTGCTTGGGAAATTTACATCTGACCATGTGTCTTCGAGTGCCATTGAGAGATCATTTTCAAGCGTTGACACATTACATTTTTGGTCCTTCTGCAATACTTTAGCCCAGATGGAGGATGTCTATTTATGAATGATAAAAGCAGCTAGATCGGGGTGTCAGATCTGATCAGCTAAGCACTGGTGCCATCTCATCAGTCATTTAAAGACAGAGACTAATTGATTAAGTGGAATTAGGTCGACTTCCTGCTTGGATGGAATGAAAACCTGCAGTCACAATGATACTTTGAAGATAGGACTGGCATTACATAAACATTACATTACCAGTGATATTCAGTGACCATAATACATAACATATTTGGATTAAGCAAGAGTATACTGAGTTTGTGTGTGTGTGTATGTGTGTATGTGTGTGTGTGTGTGTGTGTGTGTGTGTGTGTGTGTGTGTGTGTGTGTGTGTGTGTGTGTGTGTGTGTGTGTGTTCTTTGTTTAGATATACCTCTGTTGTCTCTCCACATGCCCCTTCAAGTGCAGTCTCCTCTTCCTTCTTAAAAACAGTGTAGAAGATGTAGACCAGCAGAGAGTAGAAGGCATACATCTTCCCCGAGGTATACTTTACTACACTGTCAGCTGTGGAAAACACGCTCCGGCTTCTTTAGAACATCACCCACTGCGCTGCAACACACACAGACAAGCAATACCAGGCTAAACATACTGTATCTGCAGCCTAGACTAATCATATCCATGTCATATCCCCATTACCTGCAGAAAAAAAAGTGGAGAAGATTAATCCCATCTGCTGGATGAAAAGACATAGATCTCCTCAGTGAGAAAGCTGATGAAGGGTTGAAGCTGAGCTTCTGCTCCCTCAGTATACAGAGGACATTTCATTGCTGCTCTTTGTCCTTGCAGTGGAATGAATTGTTTAGTTCCCTGAGGTTGCCTGTAGTCTTACCCATAGATCAAGCTGCTCCAGCAGCAGCATTCTCCTCTCTCTATATTCTTCTGGCCCAGATTGCAGCTCTACGTGGTGCTGATGAGCCAAGCTCTTCTACCTCTACATTTCTTTCTACTCCTCCCCCTCCTTCTCCAACACGGACACTGTGTGCCTCTCTACTTTCCCCCTCCCTCACTGGCACCAGCTGCAGAATATGTAGTCAGTGCTGACGTAGTGAGCTCTGCAGAGAAAGATGCATCGATTGCATGCATTCAGGAGGTATGGAACAATGTTCAACAGGGACATTGTTCCCGGATGATGCATTTAACACATCCATTGTTCCATAAGAAAGGACTAAAACACAATGAGGCATGCTGATTTAGGAAAATAATCAACACTGGAGTGGTGTGATGGGGTCCGACACAATGCAAAGTTGATTATTTTCCAGTAATAGCACATCCCAAAGTGTTTTATTCCACTTATGTCACAGCAAATTTTCAACAATTATAAATTTTAATTTTTTAAACAATAACATATTTTTAGCAGTTTATAGTTACATTTAATGTCGTGGAATGTCCATGAGTGGGGGCATGGTGGCTTAGTGGTTATCACATTTGCTTCACACCTCCAGGGTGGGGGGTTCAATTCCTGCCTCCGCCCCTGTGTGTTTGGAGTTTGCATGTTCTCCCTGTGCTTTGGGGGTTTCCTCTGGGTACTCCAATTTCCTCCCTAGTCCAAAGACATGTGTTGTAGGCTGACTGGCATTTTTTTTTTTCAAAATTGTCCATAGTGTGTGAATGGGTGTGCGATTGTGCCCTGCAATGGGTTGGCATCCCGTTAAGGGTGTCCCCCACCTTATGCCCTGAGTCCCCTGGGATAGGCTCCAGGCTCCCCTCGACCATGTGTAGGATAAGTGGAACACAAAAAGGATGGATGGATGGAACGTCCATGAGACAAGGTAGTTCCCATTATCACTATTGTCATGGCAGTTAAAAAAGTCATTACCTCACCAGCCTCTTTTCCCCCCTCTCTCCTGATGTTAAGACACAGGTTGTCATGTTCGAGAGAAACCTCGAACATCGCAGTGTTGAAGCTCATCCCTTGGTGGAAAGCTTAAAGTTACAGCTTTATCTCTGACTGTTACTAATCACTGACACTGAAGACTCCTTCCACAGATGTTAATAAAATGTTTCTTTACAGAAAACATTATAATATAACAATAGTTTTATTAAATTACACGTATTATGTGTCATCCACTAGAGAAGTCATTGTAAATGAGTTGTTACTATGGAAACAACAACAAGTACATTCATATAAACCTGATTTTAATTATAGTGGGAACTATTGTCAGGATAATGCTGTTATAGAAAATGACTCACCTTCTGACCAATCAGAATCGAGCATTCAACAGTGCTGTGGTAAGTTCTCTTATTACATTTGTGTCCTTTCTTACAGAAGCATGTCATAGTATCTTTGAGATGAACCCCTGCACTGAAGGGTAACTTTCCACTACAACGATGTTGTTGTTCACAACAATGACTTTGTTCTTTGTTGCCTTTGTTCACATCATGAAATACATCCAACACTGAAGGGTAACTTTCCAGTACAATGATGGACAGTGACTTTAACCAGATGAGACTGGTGTCAAGCTATATGTGGTGACATTACCCTGTCTCTCATTATCGCTCCAGGTGGTCCTCCTCTGTCTATGTTCTCTGTTTAATCTCTTGGTAATACCTCAGATCAGCAGAACATTTACTCAAGACCACCTGATCCTGAACACGTGCCAGCTAAATTTAGAGTTATAAAACTGAATTATATGCTGGATGATCAAATAAAAAAAAAAGGTGGTTAACTATTACAGACATTTTATAAACCTAGACTCCTGAAAATCATCCATAACATGAGCCTATATAATTGATCATATTGCTTCTGTGAGATGTAAATGAAGCCATTCACTTCATGCCTGAACAAATGTTCAGGCATTTGCCAGGGTATAATTAAGAGTGCTTAAATGGCTGCTGTTAAAGTGCTGATCTGTAAGGATTACAGCTCTCATAAGGCTCTTTCAGAGCAAAAAAAAAAAAAAAGCACTGTCAGTAACAATAACAGCTTCCGGGCTAGTCATGAGAATGATTTCAATATGTTCTTCTTTTGTCAGAGGAATTCTTAAAGGCTGTCTGAAAATAAATAAATAAATAAACAAATAAACAAACAAACAAACAAACAAACAAACAACCTAAGTATGAAAAATTTTGTAAGACATTTTGCTAAAATGTGTTAATTTCCCCTATGTATGAAGACTTTTGGGACACCCTGTAGAATACATTGTGATCAAGGAAGGCACATAGATAGAGAAGATAGATAGAGAAGCAATGGGGAGAAATACTTTTATTTATTCATAATTTTATTAAGAATTTGTTACAAGTCCTCAGGACTTTTAACGTTAGCAGCTCAGTCTCAAACATTTCAGTACATCAACACAATTCCAGGTCAGTCAGATCTAAACAGTCGTCAACCTTTTTACTTAAAGCTACAGTACACAGTTTATCTTTGTTACCGAGAAAAAAACACTTTCTAACAAGATCCACCTTGACAATCGTGTAAAAGTAATTTTCAGTGCTGCGTCAGGGGGTCAGAACTGGCGGAAATTTGTATATAGACGCCAGCTCAGATACATCAAATGTTATTAGGCATGAAAGAAGTGAAACTACAGTGACAGACAGCAGGCACAGCCAACCAGGTGTGAGATAGTTAAAACGTTGGTTATTACAATATATGAGGAAAAGGATTCAGGACTGATGTGGTTTAAGTGTTTTTCTTTTTGTTGAACAGGAAAGATTATTATTTGTTTTCCATTTTGAATGGTCAGCCGATTTATTCTTGTGGTGGAAGTTGTTGAGCTAGAGAACCCAGGATAGCCAAATGAATACAAGGCATTTTGGTGTCTAGGCACAATCCCAAATGTTATCTTAAAACATTTGAATACATAAATATGAACATTTGAATGTGATTCCATCCTCAGCCATAGTTGACGTACCCTGATGATAGCTGACTTATTATCAATGCTGATATGGAGAAATGAGATGTACAGTAACAAGTACATAAACATCGCTTCAGTAAGCAACAGTTTCTTGTAGTGCATACTAGTATTTTTGTTGTATGTTTTATGCCATCTGATGAGGTTTGCTCTTCACATCACTAGTTATTTACTAAGATTAAAGTAGACGAGGCAAGAAGTACATTTGGCTTTGTTTGAGTGTCTCGTCATCATCATTTCTGCCAGCCAGCAAACTTACTGTGTCCTATGAGGTATACAGCAACAGCACCTCACTGTGGAGTCACAGTGTAATGTAAAACAAAATCAGTTTAAGAGCTTCAAGTAGCATTTTACTAGTTGTGGTAACTCATAGGGTTCGGTCTCAGCACTTCAGATCCTGGAGGAATGTATCTAAAGCTGTCTTCGTTGTCCAGCACCCTACAGCCATGACGACTTTCAGACTCCACCCCAATAGCCCTCTGGCACCCTGTGAAGATATCAGAGAGGCCATGCTGCCAGCTCTGACCCTGGGGGCCACAAGAGCAGGAAGGCTGAGGGCCACACTGCCCACCACACCAGTCCCACTGGCAACAAACATACACACTGTCAGAGCACACGAGAGTGCTGACAAGGACACACAGCGTGTCATGATCACTAAGCCGTCCTCCGACAGCCAATCGGAGAGCATCGGAAGAAGCGCTGAACCAATCAGGAGTACATGGGCAGTCCAACGATCTTCACTGAGCCACAAAAAGCTGAAGGCAGACAGGGACGGGCCCAGTATCTCGCCTGCCCATTCTAGATCTCTCTGGACCTGTGACAGAGCTGGGGGCAGAGGGATAACAGCCAGAATTGAAGAGCATGCAATGAGGAAAAAACCCACTGAGGGAGCTCGGTGGTCCTGCAGAGAGAGAGAGAGAGAGAGAGAGAGAGGATTATACATATCCTTATATGTGATTGGGAATAATTACAAATGCCTATGTGCCATTTCCCTCCTTTAAATGATAACAATTAGACGCACGTGACATATAGTCAGTCCCTCCAGGATTTCGCGATTGCAGAAATTAACGCAAAACCAAACAGACTCTGTAATATACGGAGGAGCTTGCAATTTTTCAAAATTACCTCAGATTTTCAGCAGATTTGGGCCAAGATGTGGCATGTGACGTCATCACAACACGCATTCAGCCAAAGCCCTCTTTGAATCACATGTGTCGAACATGAGTACAGCTAAAAGGTCGCATTTACCAACAAACATCACTGAGAAAAAACGTACAAAACAATTTCGTGCAACTGCAATTTCGCCAATTCAAGTAGTTTTCAGCAAAAAAAGCACAAAAAACTCAGCAAGTTGCATCACAAATTTTGACAAAAGCAGCAGCAAAATCAAGCATTTTTGTCCGCACCATTCTCCAAAAAAAAAAAAAAAAAAAAAAAAAAAAAAAAAAAAAAAAAACTCTGCAAAATCCTGTACGGACTGTATAGTGCATCTTCTAATGACTATATGCTGATACTGACTCATAAATGTTACATTACTCAATAAGTTGTTTTTGCTAACATGACTACTGATATTTGTGTTTCTTAAACACTCACACACATGTTCATCATTCAGCACTAATTGAAGTGCAACAGATAAGCCTGTAATCTATGTACAAGTGCATCTAAAAAAAAAAATTTGAATATTGTGGAAAAGTACATTTTTTTGAGTAATTTAATTCAAAAATGATTATGGCTTACAGCTCATGGAAATGAAAAATCCAGTATCTCAAAAATATTAGAATAAAGAATTTATAATACAGCAATGTTGACCTGAGAAGAGCTCTAATCAGTTAATTAACTCAAAACACCTTTTTACTCAAAACACCGTTGCTCAGTGGTCCAAAGTCCTCTTTTCAGATGAAAGTAAATTTTGCATTTCATTTGGAAATCAAGGTCCCAGAGTCTGGAGGAAGAGTGGAGAGGCACAGGATCCAAGTTGCTTGAAGTCCAGTGTGAAGTTTCCACAGTCAGTGATGATTGGGGTGCCATGTCATCTGCTGGTGTTGGTCCACTGTGTTTTCTCAAGTCGAGAGTCAATGTAGCCGCCTACCAGGAGATTTTAGAGCACTTCATGCTTCCATCTGCTGACAAGCTTTATGGAGATGCTGATTTCCTTTTCCAGCAGGACTTGGCCCACAGTGCCAAAACTACTAGTAACTGGTTTGCTGACCATGGTATTACTGTGCTTGATGGGCCAGCCAACTCGCCTGACCTGAATTTTGTCAAGAGGAAGATGAGAGACACCAGACCCAACAATACAGACGAGCTGAAGGCCGCTATCAAAGCAACCTGGGCTTCCATAACACCTCAGCAGTGCCACAGGCTGATTGCCTCCATGCCACGCCGCACTGATGCAGTAATTCGTGCAAAAGGAGCCCCGACCAAGTATTGAGTGCATAAATTAACATACTTTTCAGAAGGTCGACATTTCTGTATTATAAATTCTTTATTGTAATATTTTGAGATACTGGATTTTTGATTTCCATGAGCTGTAAGCCGTAATCATCAAGATTAAAACAAAAAAGGTTTGAAATATTTCACTTTATGTGTAATGACTCTAGAATATATGAAAGTTCCACTTTTTGAATTATATTACAAGAAAAAATGAACTTTTCGATATTCTAATTTTTTTGAGATGCACATGTATACCTAAATGATACCAAAATAATACCTAAATAAACCATATTTGTGTTTACATACATTACTTACATATGGATGTATGAAAAAAAATCTTTTACCACCTGCTACAGAACACTCAACTCTCAGTACAAAACTGAGAAGTACACCTACATGTATCTGTTTGAGGACTTAATACCTTTTCTGGGATTTCTTTCATAAAAGCCTAGTCACAGCAAACCACAGGAAAATAGTCGGTAAAGCACCCAGAGCAAGTTACTGTATCCTGAAGCACAACTTACGTCTGATTTAAAGGTCAAAGAGGGAAGCAGTTAGAGAACTGAGCAGCTGAACAAGGCTTCATTATTTTACCCTGAACAGGTGAAAAGCAGCAGACAGAGCTAAGAGTGACAGAATGATGTTTGCAGACACTGGGATCAACTCGTGTACGACGTCCATCAGTGCCCTGTGGAGTAGAAAATAAAATGTGCTGTTGGTAAACAAAATCTCAACATCAATAACACCCATGGCCATAACTATGAGTATTCTGAAGTCTAGACTTTTCTAGTTTCAGAAAGTTTTTAAATTTTTTTTTTATTTACGATAAGCCAACAGATGCTGATGCTCATCTGTTTTAGTTAAAATATACACTAGAAAAGTTTATACGCACATTTTTCTTATTGATTGCTGTCTGTAAAACATGTCTTATGTGAATATACAATAATAAAAATACTACACTGTAAAAATGACATCTTAGCAAGTAGAAATATCTTGAACATATTCAACTATATACACTCACTGAGCACTTTATTACGAGCACTATACTTATACTGGGTAGTCTCTCTTTGCTCTCAAAACAGCCTCAGTTCTTCATGCCATGGATTCCACAAGATTTTGGATATATTCCTTTGAGATTTTGGTCCATGTTGACATGACTGCATCACGCAAGATTTTTCAGGTGCACTTTCATGCTGCAAATCTTCCACTCTACCACATCCCAAAGGTGTTCTACTGGATTCAGATCCGGTGACTGGGAAGGCCACTGACGAACATTGAACTCACTGTCATGTTTATGAAACCAGTTTGAGGCAACTTTTGCTATCATGCTGGAACGCAATAGGCTGTGGCATTCAAGCGATGATTGATGGGTATTAACGGGCCCAAAGTGTGCCAAGAAAACATTCCCCACACCATTACACCACCTCCACCAGCCTGGACTGTTGACACAAGGCAGGTTGGGACCATGGATTCATGCTGATGGTGCCAAATTCTGACCCTACCACCATACATTAAAACCAGCTAGATATCAAACTGGCCATCTCCTCAATTTTAAAACGACCAACAAGAGTCAAGAGAAAAGAAATAGTGACCAAACAAATTGCAAAGCATGTAAACTACCTGCAATCTAAAAGAATAAAGATTTGGTCCGTTAGTGTGAGGATATGTCCTGTTCTGTTCTCACACTACATACTGTAACTAAAGTTACAGCAGTAACTCACTAACTGTAAACAGTGTACGATTAAAAAAACATCTGTGTTAAACACAGCCTGTAGCACTAACACCATGAACAACAGCATGAAATTACACGAAAACCCCTTATTAACGTATAATAACGCATAACATCAAATATATTTAGCAAAGCCACGGACTGGAACAAGCTGTTCACTACAGTAAGTCCACTACTTACGGATAATGGTTAAATCCCAAATGGCTTTCTGTTGTATTCATAGTGCACTACATAGCGCGTGTAAACAAAGCCCTCAGTAGAACCGTCGCATGTATTAGCCATTACTCCATTTAGAGCACTTTGTATAAGAAGCAGAGAGACATTTAGAATTCGGGTGTACATGTGTGCGTTGTACTGCCCCTTTGTGGTTGGGAGTCACATTACACTGGCTGGCTGGCTCTCACGGAGTAACAAAACAAAACAAAACAAAACAAAATAAAAACAAAAAACAAAACCCTAACATGAATTTAGTCCTAAAACCTACCTGAATACCATAGAAGGACATGCCATTCATGTTTTGTGACAATTGGCCAATGATACAGAATTAAATTTGTGCCAAAATTATTGAACGTAACTTTTCAACAAACAAACAAAAATATATAACGAGAACGAAGAAAAACACTCAGAAACTGAAAATAGTGAACTCAGTGGCAAAAATTGAACATGGTCTTCAAATAAACAGCATTCTTTGTTAACAGTTGTCTAAGCTTCGTTTTCACTAATCATGGATTACAAATGCACTGCCACAGTTTTCGTTTACACGTTCTAATTTTTTATTTACGCTCCGCAAGTTTACGTTCGCCATTCTGGCACAAACTTCTCATGTGGGCGGGCTTAACAGCACTTTACTCTCATTGGGTAGTGAGATTTGGATCGACAGCTTGAGTGTCTAGCTGAGGAGGAGGAGGATGATAGTGATGATGACGAATTAAATTTGTGCCAAATTTTCAATTTCAGAGTTTTCAGCGTTTTTTTTCTTCTTTCTCATTGTATATTTTTGTTCGTTTCTTGAAAACTTACATTCAATACTTTTGGCACAAATTTAATTCCATAGAGTGGCAGGCCACTTTATGTCCCAAGGTGCCCTCATGCTTGTGTTACCTTCTTGCTCTCCCTTTTAGTTATGCAGTCACAGCTAGGCTTTTCAGAGTACCCATTTGCACAATGTACATCCTCTGTTTGCCGTGAGGTTACTGTGGATGTTATCACACAGATACCCTAAAGATGACTGTGAATGTTCTAACTTGGACAGCCTAGTGATTGCACTTGCTAAAAACTATGCTCATTCATTATACAGTGGATAGCTTTACCTGCATATTATAGACTTCAAGCTAAAACTCTACTGAAATCAACAATGACCCTGATGCTTATACTGAATATCTTTCCAACACACTTAGCACTGCTTAGCACTCTATAGTATACAGTTATAGAAGAGAAATTATTTATATTTGCACTATCCGGTGAGGATGAGTTTCCTTTCGAGTCTGGTTCCTCTCAAGGTTTTTTCCTCATGTTGTCTCAGGGAGTTTTTCCTTGCCACCGTCGCCACTGGCTTGTCACTTTGGATAAAATCTATCAAAATCTATTCCTATAACCAGATATCTGTAAAGCTACTTTGTAACAATGTCGACAGATGAAAGCATTATATAAATTGAGGTGAATTTAATTGGATTCAACATATTTTTCAAATAAGTTTAAAATATAAGTCGGCAGAGCTAACGGTTCTTAAGCCATCATTTTTTTTTTTGTTTGGTCTGTGTCAAGAATAAGGAGGAAAAAGAATTTTACCCCTACATTCAAGCCAAAACGCAAAACAGCTATAGTGCCACTATCAGGCCAATTTGGGCTCATTTCAGGAGGGAGTTTTATCTACTGAGTTTTATGGGGGAAACAACTGCTGGTGAACAGAGATTTCTGAACTGAGATTTCTGTTCTTTTTTCAACTTTTGGACATTCATGGAATGACACATGGACAACCACCATTTGAAAGTTTTTATTTTAAATTTTTTATTTATTATTTTTTTTAACTGGTAAATTTCAAGTACAGCATAGAATGGCACTTTATTAGAAATTTGAATATGCCACTGTCATTCTATACATATTGGTGAGTAACATGTCATCCATTTTATGTGATTTAGTAATGTGGTTTAGTAATGGGGTAATTTAGTGTGGTTTACTTTTATAAGAGAAAATATAAGGCTAAACTCAAACCGGTTTCACCAACACTAACAACAAGTGTTTCAGCAGAAAAATCTCTTTGTCATGCACTTCCTTGAAGCATATGATTTGTTAATAAAAAAGGAAGCAATATATCTATTTTGAGACTTCATGCAGTGATATATCCTATAAACAAATACTGTCCTACAATATAAGCCTGTTTGGGCTACACAAATCCTTGAACAAGCTAGATTCACTACAGTGATTTATTCGGCTCTAGCACAGGCTATAACTCTGTAGGGCTTGGCTTTTAGGACCACGCTGGCCACGCCACGCAGGTCAGGCAGAGGCTCCTCAGAGCTGGCAGGAAGAAACTGAAAGTCCCGTAGTAGATAGCCAGTGAAGAGGAACATCTCCATTTTAGCTACAGACTCCCCGAGGCATAGCCGAGCACCCCCTCCAAAAGGTATTAGAGCCCGGAGACAGCTCCCATCTCCCGCCAAAAAGCGCTCTGAAATAAAGAACGTGCCCTATCACCATTATTAAGATCTGTTTTATATCTTTCATGAGGTATAATATGCCATATAATGGGAGATTAGATTTTAATATACCTGGTCTAAAGCTGTGTGGGTCAGGCCAAACCTCTGGATCATGATGAGCTCCAAATAAATTGGGGATAACAATGGTGTTTTTGGGGATGAAATATCCTGCAATGCTGAAGGGACAATCACACCTCATAAACTTCCTTTGACATCCTATGCAACATCGCTGTCATATCTCTTAAATGTATCATACTGATTATGGTTACAGATGACCCTGTATGTAGCATTTGTAAAAAACATTAATAATAAATAAATAAATAAAAAGTATGAGTTGTTTGAAAAAGACTAGAGTTTGTTCTATGAGTCCAAATTGAGTCTAGAGTTCCAGGCTATGTAGTAGGAAACAAGTTTTAAGTCCTAGATATACAGTAGTTCTTGAGTCTTGAAAACTATAAAATTCTTCTGCGACAATGGATTATATCAGGTAAGTTGACAAAACAAAACTTATTTTATTTTTATTTTAACTTGAGTAAATCATAATACACACTGACTATATTATGTCAGCCCACTAATGTCCATGAGATTGTTAACAAGCCTTTGATAATGTGTCTTTAGGACACATACACTATATGGCCAAAAGTATGTGGACACCTGACTGATCACACCCATGTGCTTTTTGAACATACTATTCCAGATTTAGACCCCCTTTGCTGTTATAATATCCACCACTCTTCTTGGAAGGCCTTCCATTAGATTTTGGAGAGTGGCTGTGGGAATTTGCTCATTCAGCTGCAAGAGCATCAGTGAGGTCGGGCACTGATGTTGGGCGAGGAGGCCTGGTGCACAGTCAGTGTTTGAGTTCATCCCAAAGCTGTTCAGTGGGGTTGAGGTCACGGGTCTGTGTAGCTCACAAGAGTTCTTCCACTCCAACCTTGGCAAACCATGTCTTCATGTCTTTGTGTACAGGGGCATTTTCATGCAGGAACATGTTTGGGCTACACAACATAATTTCAATGAAAGGAAATCTTAATGCTACAGCATACAAATGCATCCTGGACGACTGTGTTCTTCCACCTTTGTGGCAACAGTTTGGGGAAGGCTGTGATGGTCAGGTGTCCACATACTTTTGGCCATATAGTGTATTGAACATTTATTTCATTAGGGAGGACTAGACAATAACTGATATTTCTCTACATGTACAATAAGTAATATGCAAACCATACAGTAACATGCAAACCAAAGTATCCCAAGGTGGCACTGCTATCGCTACACCACTGTGACGTTCTCTAATATGAGTTGCAAGTCATACAGTGTACCTCCAAGTCCAAGTCCTCATAGGATTTTAAATCCTCTGGCAGTGTGTTCTATTGTAGATCCAGTGCAGTTACCTGCTGTCTCTGATGGCTTTGTGTGGTACAGCAAGTGGAGCCACAGGTCTCAATCTCAGCACCTCATTAATCACTGCACACAGATAAGGCAGCCTGTGTCTGTCACTGTAGCAAGGATATTGACCCTTCAGCACGCTGTTTAGCTCCTCATACACTCTAGTCTGAACCTAGAGTGAAATCAAAAGCAAGCAGAGATAATAAGGTGAAAATGTGTGTATGTGTTTGTGTGAATAATTTGACTGTGTAAGCCAGCAATCATTTGAACTCAATGTTGCTTTGTGTACCTTGGTGTAAAATTTATTTCAGTATTTTGTATTATTACCTCTGGCCTATGTAAGAGGAAGGCAATGGTCCAGCTGAGCCATGCAGCAGTTGTCTCTGTTCCCCCTATGATCAGGTCCACTGTAGTCATGTGTATATGGCTGTCTGTCAGAGTCTGTAGCAGAGGAAGAGGACAGAATGAACAAAGAGATATATGAAGAGATACTGTATATGAAGAAATACACATCAAGGACTGGCCTTTATTCATCAAAGTTGCATATTGTTAAAATCTGATTGTAAAACAAGTGTTCACATACTGTAGCGTGCCCAGCCCCGATGACTGATTGACGTGTGGACAAATGAAAATGCTAAACAGAATGCATTTTCAGTGCAGAATGAGTGAGATTATGTTATGACAAACCTGAGAAGCACTGTTTCTCTTTTTACATCTTAATTTTACCATTTTTATAGTAAGATGTTTATTTTTGTTTCCTGCACGAAATTGAACAAAAGACTGTGAAAATAAATGACTGTTCAATTCTCATTTTGACACTATTTTTGGTTTAACATGTGAAACATTCACATGCAATTCAGGAAATACATTTATTATTATTTTTTTAAAATTGCAAAGCAGCCAGATTTCCATGCAAATGAAATTTCAATGCCACTATATCAAGTGGCAAATGCAAATGAGATTACTGAATTCTCATTCTGAAATAAAAAAAAATAAAAAATTGCATATATTTCAATTGCTGTGAATTTTAAATTCAAATTTTGGAATTCATTTTACATATTATTGTACATTTCCATTTGAATTTTGGCAATATGCTTCCAAAATGCTTCCATATTATATAAATTAGAGTGTGTTTTATGTAAATTAGATGTATATGAGGGTAAATTAGGGAGGGTCTTATGTTTATGACATGTAATTGTCATAATCACCAGTGAGCAGGAGCTGACATCAATGCAGCTGAAGCGGATTCATAATTTGTGTTAAAATCACTGCTCATTTTGATCTCATACAACAATTTCATGAATCAGATGCAAATATGTTCATAGTATGTCATTCTGTGCACTCAAAGCTGGAATTCTGGGCATTACTTCACAAGTAATAAGTACTCAGAGCAATGCAATCAGTAAATGACATGATGCCCTGTTGTTGTCCTGTAATGTAATATTCACCATTGTCATACTTGCTTACCATCTTGGATACTCTTCCCTCTGGTGATTGAAGGTACTGTAGGAGGGGCGCAGCAAAATCTTGGCCTTCTTTGCTATCTCTCTTTTGCTGGAACAACGTAGATAAGACATAAGTATATGGTATTCACTTCACAGATTTGCGGCACCAAATCCTGTTTTCTTTTATATATATATATATATATATATATATATATATATATATATATATATATATATATATATATATATATATATATATATATAAAACGCTATATTTGTACCTTTAACTCATATAAGTGGCCTCCAATGAGCTCATCTCTTCTAGCTACCTCTTTCATTAAACGAGTAAAGGGAGCATTTGGCAACTTCTGGAAGGATATAATTGTGAATAACATCAGAATAGTGGCTGACCACACAGGAAAAAAACAAACAACAAAATCAATACTGTGAGCTTTAGGGATTCAGTAAGGGGCTGTGTGTTACTCTGAGCAGAGGGAAAGAGTCCAGAGCTGAGATCCACGGTGAACCCCACAGAGACACGATCCTATTCAGACAGCCATGTAGCTCCTGAAGATGTGCTGAGCTCTTCTCATACTGAGGAGAAGAAACAGACTGATTGATAAGGGCTGATATTTAGGCTGTAATTAATTTTGGTATGAAAGTGTATGTTATAGTAGGAAAGGCAGTGCACTGTCACTAACTGATTTCCCAAAGGCTAGCATTGTAATGATGTTACTGGTTGCTACAGTGAAGTCTTCAGACAGGTCCACGGGCTTCTCGTTATAGTCCAGTAGCACCTGTTGAAAAAACTGGATTCATTATTTGGGGATTTTTTTTATACCTGACTTACCAAACCATTTGGTCTACACTGTTTATCTGGTTTTGACCTTGCTCTCTCCTTGGTTTTTGCGTTCTGATTTTGTCCTGTTTGTATGGTTTGCACATCGCCTGAATTATTGCCTGTTTTTGGATCACGACCTTGCGTACTGATTTGGATTTGTTTGCTGGTGTATTTTAAAATAAACTCTCACTGCATTTGCATCTGTTTCCACCTACCTTATATGACACTAACTAGCTAGCTAGTATCTAGAGTAAGGAGTGTGAGGTGTTAAGTGAGACATGTTAAGCTGCTTGTTACTATTTGTTCAGTTTTTGTTTTATTGTTTATAAACCTGTTTTTCCTTTTTCCAAGATAATGAAGTATTAATTCTCTTTATTTTTGCAATGAAAACAATATGATGGCAGGAGTGAGTAAGGTGTCACCTAGGGGAAGGCCCGCAAATATTCAGAAACGGCCTGACTACAAACAAACAAACGTGCAAAATGACATCCATTTTCCTTTAGAATTAATTATCAAATTTTATTACTAGTTTTTAAATCTTGTAATGGTTCTGCAACTTCCTACAGCTCTGAATGCCTGATAAACTAATTTCCAAATCATGATTTAAGATCATCTAGTGCTAGTCTTCTCCATATTCCATGTTTGAAACTTGCATAGAGTGGTGAAGCAGCTTATTGCTTTTATGCACCAAAGACCTACAACATGTTACCAATAAACATGTGTCAGGCTCCATCTATCTCTGATAGAAAAAAAAAAAAAGAAGCTAAAAATGTTTTTTTCTTTCTTCTCTTCAGCTAACTAGCTTTTAACAATTGCCTTACTTTTACGGACACATTACTTTTGCATTACTTTTATACTTTTTAAATTATTGTATAATTAATTGTATTTATTTGAACATTATATTTATTATATACCTATTTTACTGTTTTAGTTTTGACTCCCTTTTGCTTCTATATTTGTTATTTCACACTGTAAAGACTAAATGTAATATATAAATAAAGCTTATTATTACTATTATTATTATTATTATTGTTGTTGTTGTTGTTGCTGTTGGAGTTGTTGATGCTGCTGCTGCTACTGCTGTTCATTCATTCATTCATTCATTTATGATTTTGACTTTTACACAAATTCAACCCCAAAACAAAAGAAAAATCTGATATTGTACTCTACTGTCCGAACATAATTTAAATTCACACAAACCTGTCTTCATTCTGTACCTGTTTGAGGTATAGCACTTGCTCTTCTATCAGACAGTGAAGTGACTCAGCAACACAGTGCTGCAAAGCACTATGGGCCATGCGCCTGTGGGCCTTCCACTCCTCACTGTAATCACCCAGAGAAATGGAGTAGCCCCCACCTGACACTTTATCAGCTTGACGAAGAGCAGATAAAGAGATAGATGGTGTAGAAACAAGTTACATTCAATTATAGTATAAAATTATAGTAAGCCCACCAATTATATTAAGCTTACAGTATATGCATTTATACATATAATATATATAAGTTACCCGTGTATGAATGTGGTCTTCCTGCAAAATCAGACCACTTTTTTACCAGAGCCTCACGAATAAGCTCACTACTGTTCAGAATCACCATTGCTGCACAAAAGATACAGAAAAAAAACCCTAATTATAACCAACAAATTTTAAATGTCAGTTTTGGATTCATACATGTAGTTACAGTGTTAAAGCTGAAATTGTGAAAGTTAAGTAATGTGAATTATTCACTGGTGCTTCCACAGCGGAGACGGTAGATATTCCCATATCTACGAGCCAGTCCAGTCAGGTATATAGGCAAATGATCTTGGCTAAGCTCGAACATGTTTCCCAGGAAGGGAAGAGGGGGAGGTCCAGGGAGCGAGGGAGTAAGGGAACGAGGGAAAAGCAGAGAGAGGAAATGCAAAGGTTTGGACACAGTGGCTAGAGAAAAGAAAGATAAATTAATTCACTTGAACATAGTAGGCCCTGATGATAACCTTTATAAATATTCATGAAAATGCAATTCTTTTGTAAGGTATATTACATCCATTGCTGCATTTAGATCTACTGAAAAGCCGACTAATTCCAAGGACTAGCTTGTTCTATGTATACAATTTTTTTATTATAACATTGTCTTGCAAACATTTTTTTTCCTGCAATGCTCCTTTGACTGACTTTTGACTGGGTTTAAACAAAAGAACAAACCAAAACTAAAGGCCTATTACAAAATTTGACCAGCTTAAAATAACTGACCTTAACTTAACTCACTGAGAGCTGCACATGACTTAAATTAGTTAATTTAGTCTTGTGTTAAATCATGACTAAATATATTGTATGCATTGTGACAATAAATATATAAAATTGAAATTGAATGCCACTAAGTCTATCTATTTTTGTTATTCAACAATTTGTGTATTTGTGAAATAAAATGCATTTATTTTGATTGTCGTTGGTGGCCATCATGAACAACAATCCCGTGATGACCTGAATGGACATGCATTTAGATCATCACAATTTTTTATTTTTTTTTTAACAGAAAAACCTTCTATTTTTACTCAGTAGACGCTGCCTAACTTTGTTGGATGGAAGTAAGTATTTAAATTTCTTTACCCATCTTATTTCACGGTGCATGTATACTATATGGTCAAAAGTTTGTGGACACCTGACCATCACACCTATATGTGGTTCTTCCCCAAACTGTTGACACAAAAAGTTGGAAGCACACAATTGTGTAAAATCCCTTTGTATGCTGTAACATTACAGTTTCCCTTCACTGAAACTACAAGCCCCAAACATGTTACAGCTTGACAATGCCCTTGTGACATGGACTGTTAAAAAAAATCTAGTGGAAAGCCTTCCCAGGAGAGTGGAGGTTATTATAACAGCAAAAGGGAACTAAATTTGGAATAGAATTTTCAGAGAAACAGATATAAGCGTTATAGTCACGTGTCCACAAATGTTTGGGCATATAGTGTAGCATAATGAATAAATAAATTAATTAAGTGTGCATTTATTTTATTTTTCAGAGAGTACATGTAAGCTGTTTTTTACAGGTCCCTACTGTAAATGAGACCCTGAACAAAACATAGTCCATCTGTACATTTGTAGCATATTTTTAAAAAATATGAAACAAAAAAAACACTTTTTACTTGTTGTAAGTGACTCACTGCATGTTGTAGCTCCACCCTATTTTAACTTTCTTGCCATATAACACCAAAAACATACGACCTGCAAAATCTACTTGCATTAAACTAAGGAATGTCCTTACCTTTAGACTGAATGCTTCTTTTGCCATCTTCATTACTTTGTAGATTCTGTGGCCTTACAAGAAGGAAGACTAACACCAAGAGAACAAACAGCAATGCAGCTGCTCCTACACTTACTGCTATTGAATACATGGAGTGGCTTCTTTGTGTCTTTGTGTCTGCGAGCTAAAAAACTCTGCACCTTTAATCATTTTTCTCCTCCATCTTTTACATCAATCAGGGCTGTTGATCCTTTCTTAAATCAAGGATAGGTAAATATTGGTTTGACCATCAGCTCAGTGTCGCACAAAGTAAATGAAATGAATGACTCTCTGTGTTATTGGATTCAAGCGGGTGATTATATTTACTGCATTCATTTGAAATCTAGTAAGCTACATGTTAAATGAGGCCTATCACAGTGTAGTCAAATTTAGTGCTTGTAGAGAATGAATGAATAGTGGAGGCTGAAAAGGGTAAACACTGGGTTTTTTGTGCATAATATTAACAGCCAAACTGCATCCTGACTTATTACCCCAGGAGGTCCTGGCAAAGAAAAGGAAGCCATTCATATGAAATAAAACAGCAATTCAGCATATATATAATTAATACAGTGCAGCATAGTTTTCAGTCTGAAAACGTGAATCAAAGGTGCGCAGTGTGGGTATAGCCAAACCAAAAGCCAAGGTTTAAACCACTGCTGTTAAACCAGACTAGCCAAAGTGGCATTTAAGTAAACTACTATATTAAAAATGGCTTCTTTGTTCAGCTATAAGCGAACACATAGTGCCTCTGTGAAGATTTCATCCCCCTTAGTTCATGCTGTACTTTTCAAATATGTTTATCAACGTATATGTAGTTTAATATTTTATAGGTTGCTATGTAAAATTACTGGTAGATTTACAGTCATTTACTGGTACCAGATTTGCCAGTAAAGTACTGTAAATTTACAGCAAATAATTGTAATAAATCAGAAAAAGAAAATAGCAATGTACTGTGCTAAATACAGTCAAAATTCAAAATACAGTCATATTGTTTCTGCCACCGATCTTTGTATCCCTTACACCATATTTTTCCTTTCCTACCTGTATAAAAATTCTGGGTTATGTACATTCTATTTTTATGTCATGGACAATCGAAAAAAGCATTTCACTGCATGTTGTACTGTGTATGGTTGTGTATGTGACCAATAAAATTTGAATTTGAAATTGCTACATGTGCTACTTACATGTCATTACTTTACATATGTTTCAGTATGTTTCCAGTAACATAATATAGATGATTTTACAATAATCTACTGCCAGTAGATTGCAGTATAAATTTACAGTATAAACTGAAATATACAATATAACCATTCATATTTGCTTAAGGTGTTTATCCAAAGCAACTTACATCTGAGACATATAACCAAGTAGTTGAAGGTTAGGGGTCTCACTCAAGGACCATGGTAGTTTGGTGGTGCTAGGATTTGAAGTCATGACCTTCTAACCTGTAGCACAAAACCCTAACCACAGAGCCACCATTTCCTTCAACTAGGCAGTGGTAGCTCAGTGGTTAGTTGGGCTACTGACTAGAAGGTCGTGTGTTCAAACCCCAGCACCACCAAACTGCCACTGTTGGGCCTTGAGCAAGGTCCTTAATCGTCAACTGCTCAGGTGTATGAATGAGATAAATGTAAGTCACTCTGGATAAGGGTGTCTACCAAATGTCGTAAATGTAGTTTCCACTGATTCAACCACTTCTACTGTTGAACTCGCACTAAGTGCTAAATCTCAGTGGATTACTAAACCAAAAAAGTTTTTTTTACTAGCATATAAACTAGCATTTGTGTTCGCCTAAAATATCCACTAAAATAAAGGGCACAGAAACTAACCATTAATTTGCAAATATTGACAAAAAGAGAATCGTTCCCACTCCTGCCTAAAGATATCCCAATATGCATAGCATTTTCTGGTATATTACTGCAAACCAGTGCAATGCCCAATCATTTACAATAAAATCCTGTAAAACAACAACAATTTTTTTTTTTTTTTTTTTTTTTTTTTTTTTTTTTTTTTTTTTTTTTTTTTTTGAGGTAAAAGAAATATTGTATATTTACAGCAATTTTCTTTTACAGTGCATATGTTGGTATTGGACAAAAAAATCCTTTTACAATCCTATTTTACAGATATTTGCAATTTATTTGGTATTTCTACAAAACCTCTTTATAAAAAAATGGAACAGAAGAAAACGTTAGTCTGTAAGCTTTACATCCAACAAAATGTAACAGTGCATTCATTTCAGTAGCAGTGTGAGTCAGGAACAGTGTCAAGAACCCTCTGAATGTTTTGATAGCACATAGGCCCTCTATACAGTTATATAAAAGTAGATAATATGGCACACAGTATGTATCCTGCAGAAAAAAAAAAATACCATGTTTAATGGATGATTGATTATTTATATAATATTAGATATTTATGAACTTTGTCACAGTATGGGGCATAATAACTGCAAAAAAGTAGATATACATAGCCTAAAGTTATGTACAGTGTGAGTGTAGAATGTGAAGTGTTGAAGGTTGTACAGTGTGTCTGCATGCAGCGACTGCTCCTTAGTAAATGTTCTAGCCTTGGGTGTTCGGGGTCAGCGAGGCAGGCCGCAGCTTCATCTCAGTAAATGGGAGGGAGATGTCCTTGCCCTTCCAATCAATCCACACCACTCCCTGATAAATACACATAATACACAGTCAGTTTATTTTTCTTAACCACAAACACACCTGCCATTTTTCACAGGTTAACCATATATTATAGACATTGCATTTTAAGGTGCTGATTTAAAGTCTTATACTGTGCATAAACCCTTTCTAGGCACCATTAATCAGAATTTAGAACAAATAAGGAATTAATATGAAGCTGATTTAACAGGCAGTGCAGAATTTATTGGCAACCTGAGTCGAAATTATTGTGCACTAATGCATCACGTAGTAAGTGAAAGAAAATTAAAGGATGGAGTTTGTCTTTAAAAAACAACTAAAGGAAGCCCTTGAAAGTCTAATGAGCCTGTAAAGTTGGGTGATAAATGAGGATTTACCTCAGTTTGATTGACTGTCTGTAGACAGATAACACACACTCATAGACTGCGTTGAACCAAACCCATTTACCCTTCGACTACTAATGTGCATGTTTTGACATTTTCATTATCATATTTTTATATATAATAAAATAAAGCTTTAGAATCACCAGGTATATGGTATATTTTATTCAACACTATTTTATTTGCTAACAACTAAAATACAATACAGGCCTTGTGCAACTTTTACAAATGTCTGCTTTTTGTTTAGCATTTTAAGTATTTTAGGAGCACTTTTATGTAATTGACTGCTAATATCATGCAATTATAACCTTACTATTATATTACAATTTTTGATGCTATACAACTTTCTTAGTTGTTTTTGGAACCATTTTATAGCACATTCTTATAGATGCATTTAAATTTGCTTTTTTTTTTGTTGTTTTTTTCAAATTATTTTACAGTTTGATGTGTAACATAAAGTGCTAACATCATGTTAGAATACATTTTATTTCTATATATTTATATATATAGGTTTAATATTATTGAGAACACAGATTCATTGATTAGTGAAAACACTGATACAGTAAGTAACTGCTATATTAAACACCAGTACTTGAAAAAAAACCCCAGAATAAAGTGTATTAATAATATGAAATAATGTCATCTGTCTCCTGCTTATAATGTAGTCAATTTTATGAGCATCCCTCAATTTTTGTAGAGTAATCAATTTCAAACTTGTTGCCCAGTGTATCAGTGTGTTATAAATGAACCATAATCTATAAAGTATATCCTTATGCTAAGCCCATGACTCGGATTAAATCAGGATTTCTGGTTTATACCTGGTCCTTTGAGAAGGTTGCATAGACACCATTGAGATTGGCTTTGTAGCAGTTCTTGTACCACCAACCTCCCATGTAGTTCTTTGCGCATTGGACAGTATTGGTGCTGGTTTCCTTGTCCTTAGTTGAGAAAGGACAACCATTGTGGTATTTCATTGAATCCCCTGCAAACAGACACAAACAGTAAATTACATGACAACCCACCTCTCTCGTGTGTATATCCCATTCTAAACACTCCTCTTACCAGCTGTGCCAGAGTATCCAGACAGATCAATGGTGTAGTGATTCACCTCCGACCCCACAGAGAAGTTGGAGTAGTGAGCGTAGGCCGTTTCATTTCCTAAACGCAAATCGATGCGCAGGCTCATTGGTTCCATGCTAGTCAGAGCATGAAGGATGTCATTTCCTGAAGTTGGACAAAGATGGTTAGAAATGCTAAGAGAGGAAATTGATGCAACGTAAGTCCTGCAGCTTACCAAGCCAAAATTCTGCACTCATCTCTCCAAAGCCTTTGCTATAATCTTTCCATTCTCTGAAGAAATCAGTAGATCCATCAACTCTCCTCTGGAATACCTAGCAAATAAAAATACACATTTTTTAAAAACACTTTTGAATTTTAAACATACCAGGTGGTAAATAATGCAACACAATTCTTAAACAACAACAACAACAACAACAACAACAACAACAATAATAATAATAATAATAATAATAATAATAATAATAATAATAATAATTCGTTACATTTATATAGCACTTTTCTAGACACGCAAAGCGTTTTTACATAGTATGGTGGGAAATCTCCTCAAACACCACCAGTGTGTAGCATCCACCTGGATGATGCAACGGCATCCATAGTGTGCCAGAATGCCCCCCAAACACCAGTTATTGGTAGAGAGGAGAGGAGGGTGATGTAGCCAATTCAGGGATGGACATTATTAGGGGGCCATGATAGATAAGGGCCAATGGAGGAATTTCAGGATTTTTAATGACCACAGAGAGTCAGGACCTGGGTTTAAAGTCTCATCCGAAAGACTGTGCTCTTTTTACAGTATATTGTCCCCGTCACTGTACTGGGGCATTAGGACCCACACAGACTACAGGGAGAGCACCACCTGCTGGCCGAACTAATACCACTTCCAGCAGCAACCTTAGTTTTCCCCAGGAGGTCTCCTATCCAGTTACTGGCCAGGCTCAACCCTGCTTGGGACCAGGTGAGAACTGCAGGGTGATATGGCTCTGGTAAACAAAAACAAACTATTAACAAAACTGAATAGTCAAACCTACTGTCCAGCCTCCTCCATCAGTCTCCATATCACAGTAGACCCACACTGCCTCTCCATTTTTACCCTCAGGGTAAATCTCAGCCTCTCCTGACTTCTTCATGCCATTCAGCTGCACCTGGGAGCATTCAGCTGGGTATGGGTACGGCAATTGCGCTGTAGAAGAAGAAGGTAGAGATCATGGCAGACTTAGAATCATACAGGAAGCCAGGGTTTACAGGAAAGGGTGACCAGCTAACCTGTTGTAAATGCAGTGGAAACGACATTGATGTACTGCCCCTCACTTTCTCCATCTACTTTTACAGTGTAGCGAGAAGATGCCACCAGATCAGTTAACTCGTACTGGGTCACAGTTGGATTCAGGATCACCTCCTGTTCATGTAAGGAAAATCAAGCTGTAACTAATATGATTACATTGCAGTATTTAAAAGCCCAAGAAATCAAGTGCTCATTTGGTAAATGGACATGTGACTAGGATACAGAAGTAAGCATGTACATTTATTTAAAAAAAGACAATTTAGGGTAAAAATAGAAGAGCTATGGTATAACGGTTATACAATAACCGTTAATATAACTCGAGTGGCCTGCACAGAGCCCTGACCTCAACCCCATTGAACACCTTTGGACTGAGTTGGAACGCAGACCGCACCCCAGGCCTCCTCTCCCAACATCACTGCCTGACCTCACTAATGCTCTTGTGGCTGAATGGACAAATCCCCACAGTTATGCTCCAAAATCTAGTGGAAAGCTTTCCCAGAAGAGTGGAGGTTATTATAACAGCAAAGGAGGACTAAATCTGGAATAGAAATGTTCTAAAAGCATATATGGGAGTGTCGGTCAGGTATCCACATACTTTTGGCCGTATATATTTATATTTCCAGTATACTTACCTTAACCTCTTCTCTAAACTGGTATGTAAGCCTATAGCTTCTGAAAGATAAATGAGTGTTCTTCCATGAAATCAAAGCTGAATTCCAGGTGACTTCACTGGGTGTCACTATCTGAAGCTTTACTCCTGATAAACATAAAAAAAACATGATAACTCACAACTACACCAAATAAATAGGCAGAAGAAAATGATTGCTGTGGTGGGGAGGCAAGACAGTAACTTCAAATCAGTTTAAAGTGGAGCTAGTTTTTTTTTTTTTTTTTAAATCCACATTTTTGGAACGAGTGCTTTGTTTCCAGTTCAATAACCACTAGCCTTACTCCTCACTAACTATTGAGATCTGGCTTTATATGTTTAACATATACCAAGGTAACAGTGAAATGCATCTGATGTTTACTAAACTTACTTTTTAATGCTCTGTGGATGATGGCTAATTATTTAGATGCTCTGACTTACCACTTTTTGTTGTGAAGGTTGTGGAAACAGAGCTACTCTGGAGACTGTTTATTTGGCTCATGATCTTTACTGCATAGAGGGTATATCTGTGTAGACCTCTGAGCTGGTGCTCCACAGAAGTGCCAGACAACATCACTGTCACTGTCACATTAGGAGCTATACAAATAGAAATATACTTAATTAGATAAGGAATAAATCAAGATATGACAGCTCAAAACACCAAAGATGAACTCGACTTACATCTTGTAGAGCCATAACTGAGGATATAATGATCAACTTTAGCTTGAGCAGGCTTCCATACCAGCAGTGCTTTATTGTCTGTGACATTCACAGCCTGGAGGTCAGTGGGGGAGTCAGGTACTAGAAAAGACAAATGGATGATTACAAATGACCTGCTAACACTACAGTTATGCTGATGTACAGTAAACTTGTAAGCTCCTGGCATATTGTATACCTGTAACAACTGAGGCTGTGGTTGCTTCACTCTCTATTGCTCCCATAACTGATCTGACACTAATTTCATACCGGGAACCAACAGAGAGCATGGAAATGAGAACATGCGACAACTGTGAGTCAACAGACATGGATCCTGTCACTCCTAAAAAGTAAAAGTATACTTCGTGTCACAAATCAATGCTTTTATAAACATAGTACATAGTAAGTTTTACAACCCTCTACAGTACCATTTGCAGAATTGGCGTATGTAACTTTGAATCCTGTTACTGTGCTTTTAGGTTTAGTCCAAGACAAGGTGAGAGATGTTTCTGTAATGTTGTGGAACAGCAGTTCTGTCGGTGGTTCAGGTCCTGGGGGAAGGACACAGAAAGTCAGGGTGAGGATTTTACAGATCAATGGAGAAATATTATTTTAAGAACATTGCTTCAAAAACTTATCATTTATTCATGTTCAAACATGCATGGCATTTACTCGGTCCAGAATATGACAAATTCGTTCGTTCATTTGTTCATTCGTTCGTTCGTTTGTTCATTCATTCATTCATTCAGTAACTCTTTCCTGATCACTGTGGATCTGGAGTCTATCCCATGATTTGTGCAGGAATTTGCATACTTACTAAACTTATCATTTTAAATCTACAATTTACCTATATTTAAATTTATAATTAACATTTAACATTTAGATTTATTTATATTTACATTCCATATTTTAAAAAAAATATTTTTACAGTAATGAAATATAACATTTAATATATTTTAACATTTAATAGCTTTAAATGTGAATATTAAATATGAATGTATAATGGCAAAATAAACTTTAAATACTAATTGTAAATGTGTAAAGTAGATGCTAAATACTAATTGTTCATATGCTTATTGCCCACCTTCTCAGAGTTTTGCATCATCTAGAAGAGGTCAGTGTGAGTTCAAAGACACAAACAAAAGCATTAAACATGGTGTCCGAATTAGAGATTAAATTGTTGGCTGTTTTTGTTAATTCGAGTCATTTTGGTCTGTTCAGTTAAATGATTATTTCAGATTCGTTCACCAATTCGTTCACATTTATATTCCTACATTAAATGTTTCTTAGGTTAAATCTCTCTAAATGACTGAAAAAATTACATAAAATAAAACACACCCTATATTCCAATATTCAGATCTCCAAAATAAGAAAATAGTTTGTTATTGTAGAAGATCCTTGCATAGAATGTTGGACTCAGATATAATAATAATAATAATAATAATAATAATAATAATAATAATAATAATAATAATAATAATAATATTAAAAGATACAAGCTGCACTTTTGAACACAAATTTGCCAATCCGGGGGAACGGTTTTGAATATCAGAATTCCTTTGATAGCGTTTGTTCAGACAGGTCTCAAGATGATGTGAGGCAAATTTGGTGAACATAATTTGCAGGAGCAGTAGCAAAAATTGCAGTTAGATGTAAGCATTTTGAGCATGTTATTGTTACTTTTAACAAGTAGGTGGCACTGGCATGAAATTTGTTGCATAGCCTCAGCTCATGATCCTGAAGGTGCCTACCATGTGTCACTACACAAAGCCGTTGTTGAGATACAGCCTCACCTCCTGTTTGGGGGCTTTGCTGTCAGATTTGTTGGCCAATTAAAGGCAAATTATTAGTAGCAAAAAAATCTTGGACAAAATCCAAGATTGCAGAAAAACTAATTAGGCAGAAATTGATGCCTGGATGCCTGCATTTTAAATTTTGGACACACGGTTCAAAGGTTATGACCATAAACGTACTTCCAAATTAGGCCAAAATTTGACCCAATGGTGGTGCTAGTGAGTTGGCAGCATTTGGCCCAAATTTGGTCAGAATGTTCCTTAGACCCTCTCCAATAAACGTGCCAAATTTAACAACCTTTTACCAGACAGTTCTATGGGCTGCCATAGACACCCTAGCCAGAAGAAGAAGAACAAGAAGAAGAAGTAGAAAAAAACATAGAATAACAATAGGTTGCCTACTCACCTTTGGTGCTTGGCCCCTTAATAATAATAATAATAATAATAATAATAATAATAATAATAATAATAATGTTATGACAATACATATATTTCCAAATTAGGCCCAAATTTGACCCGATGGTGGCGCTATAGCGTTGGCAGCACTTTTTTTCCTTAGACATTTTATCAGACGGTTCTATGGACTGCCAAAGACACCCTAGCCAGAAGAAGAAGAAGAAGAAGAAGAAGAAGAAAAGGTAGAATAACAATAGGATGCCTATGTAACTTCAGTTCTTGGCCCCCTAAAAAGGTAGAATAACAACAGGGTGCCTATGCACCTTTGGTGCATGGCACTCTAATAATAATTTAATTGCTTGTACAAAAACATTATAGATTACCAAACTTTTCAAATGCACCAATTTAAGAGATATTTACATTCAGTAGGACTGAAAAGCTTCACTGCCTTGATCTGTAGTGCAGAAGTGAAAGTATGATTATTTACCTGTGGAGACAAACAGACGGTGAACTTTGGATCGTACACGAGGCCCGGCGCTGAACAAGGACACAGAGTACTTTCTCTGTGGTCGAAGATTCTTGAAATGATAGGAGCGAGCACTTCCAGCAAGAATCTGTGAGAACTTCTCAGCACTCATTCTATCAGCTTCTCCAGTGTAGACTTTAGATGAGGTTCTGTTTGATCTATGTAGCTCATTTGCTTTTATATCACCACCTTGGCTTTTCTCAGCTTCCTCTGCATCATTCTCACTGCTTTTTCCTGACCAAACTTCCCTCCTTGTTACTGTGAAATTCCTGAATAATCCTTGAGGAGCTTCCCATGTTATAACAAACCCAGTGGCAGTTATGTTGTGAACCTCAACTGGTCCGATGTCAATTAATTTTGTTGTCCTGTCAACATGAGTTTTAGAAATTGTGATATTTTTTAATTCACTGTTTACTTTGCTCTTCCTAGATGCATCTTCTTTGAGACTGTGGTGCAAACTCTTGTCTTTTTCACTGGTGGTAGTTGCATTTACATCTTTCTCTTCTGTTACAGATATTATTTTTGTGACATCTGTTGTCTCATCACCTTGTAGAAACTTCTTGCCTTTTCCACTGGACTTTTTTACATTTACATTGTCAACCTTTTCCTTTTGAGATGATGTGGTGTTACTCTTGTAAAGCTTCCTGTCCTTTTCAGTGAAAGTAGTCACATTTAGATGTTTTTCCATTCTTTCCTTTTCAGCTGTAACGTCATTAAGAACTTTTGTCTCATTGCCCTGGTGTAGCTTATTGCCCTTTCCAGTAGAGGTCATTATGTTTACGTGTTTCTGTGCTGTTTCCTTTACCAATGTAGCCTTAAAAACTTTTGCCTCATTCTCTGGTACTAACTTCTTCCTTTTCTCACTGGAGGTCGTAACATTTCTCATTCCAGATTTTTCTTTAAGCTGTGTGACTTTGCTCTGGTTCTTCCTGTCTTTTTCAGTAGAATTAGTTACATTTAGATGCTTGCCCACTTTTGTCTTTCCTAATGATGCTTCTTTAAGAGGCGTGACATTGCCCTGGTTTAGCTTCTTGTCCTTTTCAGTGGAAGCAGTCACATTTACATGTGTTTCCCCCTTTTTGCTTCCAGATGTTGCTTTTTTGTTAGCCATTGTCTCATGATACTCTAGTAACTTCTTGCCTTTGTTATTGGCAGCTGTAACATTCAGAAACCTGTCTACCTTTCTCTTTCCTGATGAGCCGTCCTTAGGTAGGTGGTTGCTTTGATGCAACTTCTTGTCTTTATCAGTGGAAGTAGTCACATTTGAAAGTTTTTCCACCATTTTCTTTTCAGATGATCCTTCTTTAGGTTGTGTGATATTGCCCTGGCTTGGCTTTTTGTCTTTTTCAATGGAAGAAGTAACATCTGAGTGTTTCCCCACCATTTTCTTTTCAGATGATCCATCTTTAAAAACTGTAACGCTTTCCTTGATTGGCTTTTTGTCTTTCTCGGTGGACATAGTGACATTTAGATGCTTTTCCAACACTTTCTTTTCAGAACCTTTGTGTTGCTTCTTATTTCCTCCTTTTAACTCTTCTGTTGCATTTGCCTGCTTCTCTAACTTTTGAATCACAGATGGTACTCCTTTAAGAACCTTCATAACACTGTCCTGGGATTGCTTTTTGTCATTTTCAGTGAAAGTCCCAATTGACAAAGACAGCTTCACTTTTTCTGGATTTGTTTTAACAGTTACATTTGCTGACTCTTTAGTGCTTTTTGGTAATTTGATTAAAACTTTTAAAGTTCCATTATATTTCTTCTCAGTGCTTTGAGACATACTATGTCTCAGAGGCAAATCTTTGTCCAGTGGAATTCTTTCGACGGTTGCTTGAACTTGATGCCTTTCTTCTTTGTCCCTTCTAGTTATTATTGTATTATTTGCCTTCGATTGTTCCTGGGATGATGCCTCTTTCTTGACAGTGCTACTATCAGAGGACATCTTATTTTCCTTGTTAGCACCTGTGAAAATGAAAATCGTATTTGCCATTAAAAATATATTACTTTCTAAAAACTACAGGTCTGTTCAACCATCATGTGTCTCACCTTTGCTGCAGTCAATGCCAGTGAAACCAGCCTGACACACACATTTTCCATTGACACACTTTTCATTCTTGTTGCAGTTATTTGGGCACTGTACTTCAGAGCAGATGGTGCCTATACACAGGGGCAAATTCTGTGATTTTAGTGCAGCAGATTTATTCATGCATCATTAGAATGGTGCTATCCACTATTCATGTACTGCTAGTAAACAAACCTTTATCCAAGGCACTTCATAAGGCTCACAGGGGATTTTACTCATTTAGCATAATTCTCTTGTATAACAGCACCTAATTACAACCCCAATTCCGAAAAAGTTGGGACAGTATGGAAAATGCAAAAAAACAAACAAAATGAGTCATTGGAAAATCACTTATTAATAACACTTATTAAGTGTTTGAGACTGAAGACACCAGTTGGTTAAATTTAGCAAGCGGAAGTTTTCCCCATTCATCCATTATGCATTTCTTCAGCTGCGCAACTGTACGGGGCCTTCGTTGCCTTATTTTGTGCTTCATAATGCGCCACACATTCTCAATCAGAGACAGGTCAGGACTGCAGGCAGGCCATGCTAGCACCCACACTCTGCTTACACAACCATCCTGGCATAATGTGGTTTGGTTTGCTGGAAGTGGTATTAGGGAGGCCAGCAGGTGGTGCTCTCCCTGTGGTCTGTGTGGGTCCTAATGCCCCAGTATATGACAGGGACAATATACTGTAAAAAAAAAAAAAAAAAAAAAAAAAAAAAACAGCACTGTCCTTTGGATGAGACGTTAAACCCAGGTCCTGACTCTCTGTAGTCATTAAAATATCCCCAATGAAATTCCCCCATTGGCCCTTATCTGTCATGGCCCCCTAATAATCTCCATCCCCGAATTGGCTCCACCAATAGCTGGTGTGTGGTGGGCGTTCTTACACACTATGGCTGCTGTCGCACCATCCAGGTGGATGCTACACACTGGTGGTGTTTGAGGAGATTTTTCCCCATACTGTGTAAAGCGCTTTGAGTGTCTAGAAAAGCGCTATATAAATGTAACGAATTATTGTAATTATTGATGTATGGCTTCTGCTTTGCCCAGTAAAGCCTTAACTTGCATCTGTGGATGCAGCAGCGAATGGTGTTGACTGACAAAGGTTTACCAAAGTATTCCCGAGCCCATGTCAGGATATCCATTACAGACCCATGACGGTTTTTAGGACAGTGATGTCTGAGGGATCGGAGATCACGCACATTCAGAAGTGGTTTTTGGCCTTGCCCTTTACGCACTGAGATTTGACCGGATTCCTTGAATCTTTTAATTATATTGTGCACTATAGAAGGTGAAATGCCCAAAATCCTACCAATTTGTCTTTGGGGAATGTTGTTCTCAAAGTGTTGGATTATTTCTCTGACGCATCTGTTGCAACTGGCGAGCCTCGACCCATCCTTGCTCTTGAAAGACTAGGCCTTTTTTGGAGCCTCCTTATATACTATGATTAGACGATTGCCTCACCTGTTTCACATCACCTTCTTATTTCAACTTGTCACATCGCTATTAGTCCTAAACTGCCCCTGTCCCAACTTCTTTGGAACGTGTTGCATGCATGAATTTAAAAATAAACGTATATCTTCAAAAAACTATGCAGTTGATTAGGTAAAACATCAAATACCTTTTCTGTTTAAATACAAGTCAAAGTACATTTACAATTCAATCCTCTTTGTTTTTATTAGCATTTTCCATACTGTACGAACTTTTTCGGAATTGGGGTTGTACTAATCAGCTTGAATATCAGGCAATTTCTTTTCCTGTGTTTCCTGTTAATACTGTGGTCAGAAATTAAAACATTTCTCATTGGCATTGGTGAAGAGGTGTGCAGTGGGATTTCCAATCCACTTTCATTTAAAACCGAGCTTCCCATAACATCTCTTAGCACAAACACAATTATTATTCAATACTACTACTACTACTACGACTACTATGACTTCTACTACTACTATTACTAATAATAATAATTAAACCACACTCACATTTCTTTATGCTGTGAACTTTAATAGGCAATAATGTTATAATTTTGTAGGGGAAAGTGTAATTCTGTCTATATTAGTCATTGAACATTTACCCTTATCTGCCAAATAATGGCATACTTGACCCCCTTTCCTGTGTTTGTGGCACTGCCACTAAAATATTCCAAATAAGTCTATTAATAACTGACAGAGAAGACAGAAAATACATTCAATGTAATTGGTATCAGCTTGCTGATCATTTCTACCACAAAATGATCAATTAGTGAAATCTAAATTGCACAGTATCCACCTGATGTTTAGTTTTTTGTTATGCAATAATATGTCTCAATAATGTATTCATCTCAGCCCAGATATTTTAAGGAATTGTGCTGCTTTTCACCAGGTTACCACCTGCACTGATTTATATAAAAATTCAGCACATTTATATTTATAGTCTAATGCCTTGAGTGGTTTTGTTCAAAATGCATTCAAGTGACGCATGCGAATTTAAGACATCTTACACTTTTTCTTCAAAGCTGACATTTCCTTTTCCAGGCTCTCTACTCGGTCCTTCAGTGCAGCCATCTCAGCCTCACAGCCTCCAGTGCAAGAGCCTGACACCAGGCTGATGTGGTGCATCATCACCAGAGGAGAACCTGGCTTTAGACTCAGCTCTGTTTCTGGTGCTTTGCTGCTGTTGACCGTGTCTTTCCGAGGCTCCTTCTGAATCCAGCCTTCAGCGATGACAACTTTGATGGGCAAGCTTGAGGGAGGCTTGTCTTTGGAGGTTTTCTTAACACTAGGAGTCTCAGGAGGCATTGTTGTAGAGAACAGGGTCTGACTAACATTACTGATTTTTGGGAGAGGAGATAGGGTTGGGGTTTTTTGTTTGATATTCAGCATTGCAGTGGTAGTATGAGTTGCTGTTTTAGTGGAATTTTTCCTCTCGCCTACTGAGGCTTGAAGAGTAGGAAAAGGGGTTAGTAAGAAGAGGAAAGCCAGGAAGATGATCATACTGAGTGGACGTCAGGGAAACAGTCAGTGCTTTGGGTAGAGGTCAAAAATCTACTCTGATAATACAGTTTTAGAAACTGGTTTAGATATTGCTGCCCAAATCTTGTGTAAAAATGTATTACCTGAAAAAGAAAGACGGCCCTTTAGAACATACAAGCAAGAATGATTTATCTATCTATCTATCTATCTATCTATCTATCTATCTATCTATCTATCTATCTATCTATCTATCTATCTATCTATCTATACATGCCATTATATATATATATATATATATATATATATATATATATATATATATATATATATATATATATATATATATATATCATAGAACATGTTGAATCCTTCTGTGGGATCCATCTGGGATCCAAAAATTAGATTTATGTAAAAATTTATGAAAAAGGTATGCTTTTACAGTTTTACTCTTAAATGTAATGCATAGGAATGCATTAAGAATGTACTCTGCATACCTTATAAAAAGTTTGATGTGTACAGAAGAGAGGAATGAGGTCAATATTTAATATTTAGCAAGAAAAAAACCTGGCAGCAGGACTGTACTTAACAGAGGTACACTGTGTACTCGGGCTCTGAAGGACGGTAATGTCTTTGGCTTGACTCTTATATAATCTTTGGAATACTGAATGATCCCAAGTGCAATTTCTAATAAACTGTTTTAAGAGTTACTAGTAACTCTTTCTCCCCAAAAAATAACGAAAATAATGTGAGGGCTTAACATGGCCAAGCACCAAAAAACCTACTCTGGTAGTCAAGGTCAAATTTCCTGGGTTAACCTTTAATAATACAGCAGTGTTTAATACACTTTCTGCCAAGTAGGTTGTCACCAGTTTGGAAATGAATTGAATGTCTGACATCCACAATGCATTACACATTTTCATTCATTCATTCATTCATAAACACTTAATGTATACATTTTCTATCTTGTAAAATATTTTAATCCATTAAAGCAGCAACACAATGAACATACATCACAGCTTAGAATCAGTATTATAATGGAAACTCACTTGGGCTCTGTCTTGAGCTGTTGTTTTGAGCTGCTACTGTGTTGCTCCATCCATCTGATTTGAGAATCTCCAGTGGACTGACTGAGAAAGCTAGAAGGAAGAAATATTGCACGAGGTACACCGCTACCTGAAGAGGGAGTCAACCAAACCTATGTACTTAAATATAACATCCAGATTCCCCGCCTCTCAGCTGATTTACGGCAAGTATGTGACTTGTTCTGTTTTATTTATCCAGAATGAGAATGATGCAAGTTTAAACACGTTCCTATGTAAGTATTATAAGAAAGAAATGAAAGTGGTCTTTAAAAATGTTCTAAGGTTATATTGGATACATGGCTATTCATTCTTACGTGTGATACAACTGAACATGATACAGATATTAAGCACAACAAATGAACATGCATCAAAGCATATACCCATACTGACACAAGCTCTGCTCAGTGGCCTTATTTGTTTCACTGCAGATATATAAATCTCATCTCATTCATGCTATATAGGATATGTAGAGTACTTTCCCCCCCTGTATGCCAACGTGTTACAGTCTAGGATTTTTCCCCCCTTTCCACTGGAACATAAAGAGGGCTTGTCACTACCCCGGCTGAATCATGATGGGTGGTCTGTTCTCAATAGTATTCCTATCTGGACCTGATTCACAGGATGCTACAGTAGACCCACATTAGATCCTCAGTGTGTCTGAGCTGACCTTTGCCTTTTTCAGTTGGGCCAATGCCAGCCTTTGATGCAGCCAGCAATGCACACATGTACAGGGTCAAACAGCCATATGCAAGCTCATCTACAACTGAGATTTTATAGATTAATGAAGTAAAAGTGAGAATTTCTTAAGATATAAAATAATACGTTTTGAAAATAATAAGTGAGAACACAGACTGGGTTTATTTATGCAGGAGCATCTTGTTACTCTGCTGATGGACTGATTAAATATAGGCATAATCAGCTATTCTGCTGTATAGTGGGGAGAAAAATTTAAATGTGATGTGTGAGCAATTTTCACGTTTTATATACAGTGGGGGAAAAAAGTATTTGATCCCCTGCTGATTTTGTACGTTTGCCCACTGACAAAGAAATGATCAGTCTATGATTTTAATGGTAGATGTATTTTAACACTGAGAGACAGAATAACAACAAAAAAAATCCAGAAAAACGCATTTCAAAAAAATATATAAATTGATTTGCATTTTAATGAGGGAAATAAGTATTTGACCCCTTCGACTTAGTACTTGGTGGCAAAACCCTTGTTGACAATAACAGAGGTCAGATGTTTCTTGTAGTTGGCCACCAGGTTTGCATCTCAGGAGGGATTTTGTCCCACTCCTCTTTGCAGATCCTCTCCAAGTCATTAAGGTCATTTTCAATGCCTTGGATGAGGGAAGGAGGTTCTCACCCAAGATTTGACAGTACATGGCCCCGTCCATCGTCCCTTTGATGCAGTGCAGTTGTCCTGTCCCCTTAGCAGAAAAACACCCCCAAAGCATAATGTTCCCACCTCCATGTTTGACGGTGGGGATGGTGTTATGACTTGGGGTCATAGGCAGCATTCCTCCTCCTCCAAACAGATCAAACAGTTGAGTTGATGCCAAAGAGATCTGACCACACCTGACCACAACACTTTCACCCAGTTCTCCTCTGAATCATTCAGGCAAACTTCAGACGGGCCTGTACATGTGCTTTCTTGAGCAGGGGGACCTTGCGGGTGCTGCAGGATTTCAGTCCTTCACGGCGTAGTGTGTTACCAATTTTTTTCTTGGTGACTATGGTCCCAGCTGCCTTGAGATCATTAACAAGATCCTCCCATGTAGTTCTGGGCTGATTCCTCACCGTTCTCATGATCATTGAAACTCCACGAGGTGAGATCTTGCATGGAGCCCCAGACCGAGGGAGACTGACGGTTTCTTCCATTTGCGAATAATCGCACCAACTGTTGTCACCTTCTCACCAAGCTGCTTGGCGATGGTCTTGTAGCCCATTCCAGCCTTGTGTAGGTCTACAATCTTGTCCCTGACATCCTTGGACAGCTCTTTGGTCTTGGCCATGGTGGAGAGTTTGGAATCTTATTGATTGATTGCCTTCCCTTTAAGAGAGTGCTCCTAATCTCAGCTCATTACCTGTGTTAAAGACACCTGGGAGCCAGAAATCTTGCTGATTGATAGGGGATCAAATACTTATTTCCCTCATTAAAATGCAAATCAATTTATATCTTTTTTGAAATGCGTTTTTCTGGATTTTTTTGTTGTTATTCTGTCTCTCACTGTTAAAATACACCTACTATAAAAATTATAGACTGAGCATTTCTTTGTCAGTGGGCAAACGTACAAAATCAGCAGGGGATCAAATACTTTTTTCCCCCACTGTATGTATGCATGTATGCATGTACAGTGCCCTCCACTAATACTGGCACCCTTGGCACCCTGTACTATATTGAAAACACATTATTAATGATGTTTTACTTTGTGAATTATTGTATTTTTGAAAATATACACTCATTTCAAATCTGACGACTGCAGCACACTCCAAAAAAGTTGGGACAGTCGACTGTTTACCACTGTGTAACATCACCTTTTCTTTTTATAACACTTATTAAGCGTTTGGGACTGAAGACACCGATGGGTAAGTTTAGCAAACGGAATTTTCCCCCATTCATCCATTATGCATTTCTTCAGCTGCGCAACTGTATGGGGCCTTCGTTGCCTTATTTTGTGCTTCATAATGTGCCACACATTCTCAATCAGAGACAGGTCAGTACTGCAGGCAGGCCATGCTAGCACTCGCACTCTCTGCTTACATAACTATGCGCTTGTAATTCGGGCAGAATGTGGTTTGGCGTTGTCCTGCTCTGGATGGCAGCATATGTTGCTCCAAAATGTGTACGTATCTTTCTGCATTAATGGTGCCCTCACAGATGTGCAAGTTACCCATGCCATGGGCACTGACACCCCCATACCATGACAAACGCTGGCTTTTGGACCTGACGCTGATAACAGCTTGGATGGTCCTTTACCTCTTTGGCCCAGAGAACACGATTCCACTGTGCGACTGTCCATCTCAGATGAGACCGAGCCCAGAGAAATCGGCGGCGCTTCTGGTCAGTGTTCATGTATGACTTCTGCTTTGCATAGTAAAGCCTTAACTTGCATCTGTGGATGCAGCGGCAAATGGTGTTGACTGACAAAGGTGTACCAAAGGTTCAAGGTACAAAGGTACAAAGGTTCACGCACATTCAGAAGTGGTTTTCAGCCTTGCCCTTTACACACCGAGATTTGATTTGCACTGAAAATGCCCATTTCCACCATCAGGGCAATAATTAAGAAGTTCCAGTGAACTGTAAATGTTATGAATCAACCTGGAATTGGACGTGTGTCTATATTATCTCGACTCACTATGAAGAGGATGGTTCGAGTGGCCAAAAAATCTCCAAGGATCACAGCTTGAGAATTGTAGAAGTTAGTCGCATCTCAGGGTCAGAAAGTCTCCAAGACTACAATCCGAAGTCACCTACTGTATGTATGTATGTATAATGTTGGTCCCTTATAACTACCTATATATAAGAAAAAGCACAAATGCGTATCCAAGTTACAGTATTTGGGGAGGACATTTTTAGTGCACACCGCTAGTCACATAAAATGTCATATAAAATGATTCCTTTCTTCTATACAACTGAAAATATATGCATTTCAAACATTCATATTTGCATTTACTGTTTAATGGTGATAGAAAGACAAGGCAGCCATTCACTTGATCCTGACTGAAGTGATGGTCAAAGCCCCCTGGTTGCTTACATTGGACTGGCCTTCAGAGATTAAAATAATATTAGTGCATAAAGCTTTGGTTTGTTCCAGTTCTCCCTCAGCCCTCAGCCTTCTCAATCTCCTGGCCTCCACCCGTTACCTTCCTTACCTTTTCCTTCCTGATTGTTCATGCTTCCTCTCCTCCTCTCTCACTGCTCTCTATACGTTCTGCTCCACCTGAAAGAATTCTCTTTGCCTATCCCAGCAGGTTAAATTAAACAACTCACCATTTTATTTAAGCAATTCATTTCTCATACCATTTTAAGAGCATCGTAAGAATAAGTGTTTGCAGTGTTTGAATGTCCTGCCCTTTTCATACGTACAGACAGTTTTGAGTTCACCTGAGCACAAAGGTTCCTCTCACACAACTAGCCTCATGATGAGGGTAGGGGGTGGGCAACTTCAACAAAATAAACAAAAGTATTGGCAGGAAAACTGAATCACCCCACTCTGAACTGCTGAGTGAGGCTCGATCTGTGGACGAGCATGAAATGGAAGGGTTTGTACAGGTGAAAGAGCTGGCCAAATAAATAAGTATGTGGCTATGCTAACGTAAGCACATGCTATCATGTGGTCACCTGTGTGTGGTTATGACTTTTTTTAATCGTTTTGCTTAAGTTTGGAACGTTGATTTCTTACCCTGAAACATTTTATACTGTACTTGTGTTTTACATTTACTTTAATGATGACATACACATTGCTTTTAGGTTAAGTATTTTATTTTGGGGACCATATTAGATTTTATAAGACCAAATGATCTGCACATATGTAAGTCTCTAAATAAACAGAGTTGAGAAAGCTTCAGAGAATTTCAATATGAATCAATATATGACTTGTTGCAAAAGCCAGCAGCAAAGATTCAAAAAGAGCAAGATGACATGTATTATATGTAACTGACAGTATATTACACAAGATCATTAAAGGCACATTAAGTAGTATATAAATTTGCCTAAAAGGTGCGTATATTAAGAATAATTAGGGACAATTGGTTTCATTTCTGTTGCCAAGTGTAGAAAATAATTGAGGTTGCCAGACATGTGACACCACACGTCTTTCCTTCTGATTACCAATGCAGTAACAATGTGCAGCAGTCAAACTAGTCAGGAGAGAGTAAAATATATTTTATGCTACCATATCCATCCAGTAAGAGTGTGGTCACTTCTAGACTTTTGGATGCTGGAGCAGATTCTCAGTGACAGAAACAAGTTTGTCCCCAACATGCAATCAAGTTGTACTACTGTAATTCCATTCAGGTCTACTTACTGTACCATAATTTTGTCACTGATTGACTTAATTACTGGGAGCAGCCTTCAACTTGGTATTTTCTTAGGAAAGTTTTAAATCCCCTGCAGTATGACTTCATGGTTGTTGCGTCACATTTCTCCTTGGTAGGCTTCTGCTCCACCCATGTATTTGAATCTAATAGGTACAGCATTCTGAAAGAGAGAAGGGATGTGTCAGTGTTTTATAATTTACACAGGATTGTAGCAAAGCATTTAGCATCACACACTAAACAAAAAAGCACTGCAAAATATATAAAACAGTTGTCATCTAGTACACATCATTCAACCAGAGAATCATACTAAAGTGCAAGATAACACTCACTGTCCTTTGAGGTCAGTAGTAGAGCCATCCTTGCCCATGATAAGGTAAGTCTGCCCTTGTTTCAGTTGACTCTTACAATGTTTCCTCTTGGCAAAAACTCGAATGTTACCTACATCCGCACTGACATCTCCATCTATGAGTCAGAATGTCAGATTTTAGACATGCAGTGCACAGTACTGAAATCTGCAAACCCAAATCCAGTCAAAGACTGAAATAACATGTCCATACTAAGCACAGTAAAAGGGCTATAGAGACTTACTGAATTTGAGGACCTCAATCACGGTGGTGTAGTAAAAGTCAAAGGTTTTCTTATCCTCTACAGAGTCCACAGTGACCATGAAACCTACAACACAACCCAAACACAATTACAAAAGACAAAACAGGAACCATTTGGCTGGTCTCTGAAGACCATAGACGTTAAATGAGTACAGCCGTGGCCAAAAGTTTTGAGAATGACACAAATAATAATTGTCACAAAGTCTACTGCTTCAGTGTTTTTAGATCTTTTTGTCAGATGTTACTAACTGTTACTGAAGTATAATGACAAGCATTTCATAAGTGTCAATGGCTTTTATTGACAATTACATGAAGTTTATGCAAAGAGTCAATATTTGCAGTGTTGACCCTTCTTTTTCAAGACCTCTGCAATTTGCCCTGGCATGCTGTCAATCAACTTCTGGGCCACATCCTGACTGATGGCAGCCCATTCTTGCATAATCAATGCTTGGAGTTTGTCAGAGTTTGTGAGTTTTTGTTTGTCCACCCGCCTCTTGAGGATTGACCCCAAATTCTCAATGGGATTAAGGTCTGGGGAGTTTCCTGGCCATGGACCCAAAATGTCGATGTTTTGGTCCCCGAGCCACTTCGTTATCACTTTTGCCTTGTGTTAAGATGCCCCATCATGCTGGAAAAGGCATTGTTCATCACCAAACTGTTCTTGGATGGTTGGGAGAAGTTGCTCTCTGAGGATGTTTTTGTACCATTCTTTATTCATGGCTGTGTTCTTAGGCAAAATTGTGAGTGAGCCCACTCCCTTGGCTGAGAAGCAACCCCACACATGAGTGGTCTGAGGATGCTTTACTGTTGGCATGACACAGGACTGATGGTAGCGCTCACCTTTTCTTCTCCGGACAAGCTTTTTTCCAGATGCCCCAAACAATCGGAAAGGGGATTCATCAGAGAAAATGACATTACCCCAGTCCTCAGCAGTCCAATTTTTTGCAGAATAGCAGTCTGTCCCTGATGTTTTTCCTGGAGAGAAGTGGCTTCTTTGCTGCCCTTCTTGACACCAGGCCATCCTCCAAAAGTCTTCGCCTTACTGTGCGTGCAGACGCACTCACACCTGCCTGCTGCCATTCCTGAGCAAGCTCTGCGCTGGTGGTGCCCCGATCCTGCAGCTGAATCAACTTTAGGAGACGGTCCTGGCGCTTGCTGGACTTTCTTGGGCGCCCTGAAGCCTTCTTCACAACAGTTGAACCACTCTCCTTGAAGGTCTTGATGATCCGATAAATGGTTGATTTAGGTGCAATCTTACTAGCAGCAATATCCTTGCCTGTGAATCCCTTTTTGTGCAAAGCAATGATGGCTGCACGTGTTTCCTTGCAGGTAACCATAGTTAACAGAGGAAGAACAATAATTTCAAGCACCACCCTCCTTTTAAAGCTTCCAGTCTGTTATTCTAACTAAATCAGCATGACAGGGTGATCTCCAGCCTTGTCCTCGTTAACACTCTCACCTGTGTTAACGAGAGAATCACTGACATGATGTCAGCTGGTCCTTTTGTGGAAGGGCTGAAATGCAGTGGACGTTTTTTTGGGATTAAGTTCATTTTCATGGCAAAGAGGGACTTTGAAATTAATTGCAATTCATCTGATCACTCTTCATAACATTCTGGAGTATATGCAAATTGCCATCATAAAAACTGAAGCAGTAGACTTTGTGAAAATTAATATTTGTGTCATTCTCAAAACTTTTGGCCACGGCTGTACATTTTCCCTCCTAATCAAGGCTTTGCAGACAAAAATTGTTTAAAAGCTTAGATAACAAGTTTTACCATAAATCCCTATATCATTTCATCCATTTTTTCTACTGTGTGTGGCATCAGAAGAACTGCTTCTCCTAATTTAAGATCTTTGTACACGTTTAAAAAAAAAAAAAAAAAAAAAAAAATTAAAGAAGGCCCTTTAAAAATAAATCTAAAACCCAAAAGATTAGGATATGGAATAAGAAACATGTCACTACAATATAGATTTTTATAATGTACAAATCTGTTACAGTTATGCCTTTACCTGAATTTGTAAGTGATGTTTTGTAGTTGAATTACATCAAACTGCAGTTGTGTTCCATGGCTTTTTGTGGATTTAAATTCAATTATAATAATCAGGTGTAGAAATTTCTAATTCAATTTTATTGCCACAATCCATTTCAAATACAGTTGTTCAAATCATTCAGATGAAAAACTTCAAAACATTACATTCAGGGACTTTGGAAAAGCAAAGAATTTATCCGCCACCATTTCAGTCAATGGGCCAATTATTATATTGTTTTGAAAATCTGAATTTGAAATTAACTGTACCACCCAAAAGTTTATTTTCATTTTCTGCACGTTCACAAAAGTTGCATTTGAAACCAATTTCATTTTTACGTAATTCAAATACGAAAACTTCACTTACAATTTCAAATAAATGACATAAAAATCATTCCAGAACTAACGTGTTTAAATTGTTAAATAATTTTAAATAATTGAATTAGTGCTCTAGTAGTTTTTAAATGAAAGTACAAACCATAATCTGCTACAGGCTGGTAGCAAGCATGTCTGAAGCGGTCTTCCGTTTGGATATTTAATTGTTGTTTTTCTTTGAAACAGGCCCCTGCAAACAAATAAGTTATCAGCAGCCGGTGTGCATGTTGTACAAACAGGACCGTGTGCTTGTGCAAGGCTGCCGTGAAACATAGTGAGGTATTTGGTGTATCACAAAAAAGCAACACAACTCCTTTCCCATCATGTCTCACATTAAATAATAGTTTAGATTTGAATTAATCTGCTAAAAATATTTGGCAGTTAAATATGTAAGTTGTATCTGTATAACTTACAGATATACTGTGTGCTGTATATTGTTTTAATAAAAAAAAAACCTACTTTCAGCACACTGGCACACATCATTAGAGCACAGAGCAGACACCATGCTCCTGTTTGGGGCAGCATAGAACACAGTGCATCTTCTTTCTGTGAAACAGAGTGGGAATAACAGCTTACATACAGTATGTTATAACAGAACAACACAAAACTGCAGTGTGAAAAGCTGACACTTAGGTTATGACTCAAATATCAATGAAAATAAATCAAATCGGTTAATTATTTATCCACTGAGATGTTGAATGAGCTCAGTGGACATGTCTTGATTCAGTAAAATGGAATTAACTTGATTAACTTGATTCAGTAAAATGGGAAAGCAGCAAAAGGGTTGTGTTCCCACCTGGCTCATAATAGTCATAGAAGGTAGCAGGAGCAGGCTGCAGCAAACCTATTGGTACCTTTTGTACAGCTTCAAATGCAATACATTCATGGCCATTATATATCTGTAGAGAGAGGCCGCAGGGTTACTTAGCTGCTTTTCTTTGTGTGTGTGTGTGTGTGTGTGTGTGTGTGTGGTGGGGGGTACTTATTTGTCTCACCTCATTAAAATATAACAGGACCCTTCCATTTTCAAACTCATAGTGAGAGATGTATGGGGCTTCTGCTTCCTTTAACTGTTAAAAATGGTGATATAACGTTGGGTGAATACAGTATGTAAAAATGTTAATTATACTGTATCTGTGAACATGTAAACCATGGAAACTCATATTGTACAGAACCAATGCTACCACTGACCAAATCCAGATCCTCGGTTTTAGGCTCAAAGCCACTGAGTAATGTGATATCAGCAATAGCCATGCCTGTGAGCCCCTGCTTCAAGGAGTGACTGCAATTGAAAAGAGAAACTGGAATGTTTAGTCTGCAAGTCTCGATATCACACATCGCACATGCATTAGGGCTACAAATCCACTGAGCTTCAGAAAGCACTGATGCAGTGAAATAGAGCATTGCGTTTTCCTGACCTGATGCACACTTCGTATTTGATTGTGTCACCGGAGTTCTGGCTCTGCTGGGTGTCCCGTCTGCGCCTGGTGCGAGCATCGAACCACTCGATGGCTGAGCGAGGGAAGTCTTCCTCCTCCCTCCTTTCCTTCGTATCATCATAACTGTAGTCATAGTCATAGTTTTCTGTTACCTGAGCTGGATAAGAGAAAGTTGCAAAGTGCAAAGTTTTCATCATTCATTTGCAACACTGCAGGTCTTTATGAGTAAAGTGACAATAATTCATGGAGGAGGAGGATGCAAAAGAAGAAGAAGAAGAAGAAGAAGAAGAAGAAGAAGAAGAAGAGGAAAAGAAAAAGGAGAAGCAGATGAAGAAAGAAGAAAAACAATCACATCCTTTTTTTTAAATAAACAACCTTAAATTTGCACCATAATCTTGCAATAGATGAAATAAAAAGAATAGCAAAAAAAAAAATCATTAAAAAAAATTCAAATTGTATTATTTCCTTACATGTGTACTCTACTTTGCCCTTTACTGTCACATTTATTGACAGTTGACTACAATCGGTGAAAGTGTCTGGGACGTAGTAAGCCTTCACCACCTATGAAGAGTAATAGAAAAATCAGCTCTATTAAAATCTGACACTTCTCATCAGTTCATAGACAGAAGGTATTAGTTAATGTCTGCATTACCTTTACTTTTGCTTGGCCTTTCCCTGAAAACGTTGCAATTATGTCATTTCCCAACAGTCTCTGAAACAAAGACGTCAAAACTGATGCCAAAGAACAAACTTGCTCTAGCTCTAAATAAACACAGAGATCATGATTTCTAATGATTAATGATCACTGGTGATGTGTTTAATGTGTGCCTGGATAGCTTAAAATAGCCAAAAGCTGCAAAATTTTTCAGATGTGCTGTTTCTGGTGAATAAATGATCCAGCAGTCCACAGAGGACAAGTCGGTATACCTTTAAATCTGCCTCTACTTTCTCGCCTTTCTTGTTCAAGACCAAAGCCTCTTTTTCATTCCTGTTCCGACTGGTGAACTGCACACTGATAGTACTTAAGGGCACTGGGGGTAAACGCACTGCATACTCCGACAGCGCTTCCAAAGCTATAATTGTATCCTAGAACAAAATAATTAAATTAGTCAGACTGTTTCAATAGATTAAACTAAAAAGGTCATCCTTTTAATCTAATGCCTTCCATTCCAACAGCCAAACAATATAAAGGGTAAAAGCCTGAAATAATGACCTCCCTGACTCTGGCTCACCTGTGTGGATTTGAACCCGCCTTCATAGTTCTCTTGGGAGGACAGGAAGCAGGCAGCCATTTCCGCCTCTTCAAATTCCTTATGTTCTATAGCAGTAAGAAGAGCATATGCAGTGGTCTCAACTGTAAGAGCCACCGCTGAGGGAACCAGGTATTGTTTCTTCTCATCTAGCAATCGCCTGTCCTCATCATCCCGCCACACCTTACAGTCACCCTCTGAATGGTAGAAGATAGCAGAGAAAGTTACAGAGTAGCCTTTTTCTCCAGAGCAGGTCATAGGTACTATCTTATTTATTATGATATGTGCCATTGTCCAGAAACTGGATGAAACAAATATGCTTTGGCATTATGTTATTTATCACCTTTTACTGCTATACTTTTAAGTCTCTTCCAAGCTGACAAAGCCACTGTGTTGTGTTCAAGACAAGATGATAAACAGTAGGTTGTAATAGCCAGAGAAAAGGGCCTCTGTAGTTCATCAACACGAGAGCCGAGATATCCGATGGCTCGAGATATGCTACTGTTCTAAACATTATGGACAAAAATCAATTATGTTAATCAATTAACATGCTACCTTACTATCTATTATTTTAGAAAAAAAACTACAAACTGTACTGAGATTTTTATTTTAACTACTGAAAACAAACTTATGTGTAACACTTATATGCTAAGTGTTACATATTAAATGCAACAATACAATGATTATGCTTCTACCCAGCCAAATGTTTAATTGTCTTGCTACGGTATCATCTATCTGCATACACTGATACTGCATACACAGTGCTATTTACCACAGAATTAATTTCCCGGTCCAAGAAAGGAAGGGAGCGTTTAAGAGCAATGGCTATGAAAGCAGTGAGGGAGGCATCTTGTTCAACACCCCCAATTCCACCCTAGAAGAGAAACAGCACAAAAGCAACATAAGATCTATATCACTCTAGAATTTTTTTTTTTTTCCAACCTCATTCCAAAAAAGTTGGGATGCTGTGTAAAATAATTTGTGTCTGATACAGGATTCTAGCTGCTCCACAGTCCTGGGTCTTCTCTGTCGTATTTTTCGTTTCATTATGCACCAAATGTTTTCAATTGGTGAAAGGTCTGGACTGCAGGCAGGCCAGTTCAGCACCTGGACTCTTCTACTACGAACCCATGCTGTTGTAATAGATGCAGTATGTAGTTTAGCATTGTCTTGCTGAAATATGCAAGGCCTTCCCTGAAAAAGACGTCATCTGGATGGAAGCATATGTTGCTCTAAAACCTGTATATACCTTTCAGCATTGATGGTGCCTTTCCAGATGTGCAAGCTGTGCATTCCATAGGCACTAATGCACCCCCATACCATCAGAGATGCAGGCCTTTGAACAGAGCACTGATAACAAGCTGGATGGTCCCCCTCCTCTTTAATCCTCTTTAGTTTAGAGGACGTGGCATCCATGGTTTCCAAAAAGAATTTCAAATTTCGATTCGTCTGACCACAGAACAGTTTTCCACTTTGCCTCAGTCCATTTTAAATGAGCTTTAGCCCAGAGAAGACGGCAACCTTTCTGGATCATGTTCACATATGGCTTCTTCTTTGCATGATAGAGCTTTAACCTGCATTTGTGCATGGCACGGTGAACTGTGTTCACAGACAATGAGTTCTGGCGGTGTTTCTGAGCCCATGCAGTGATTTCCATTAGAGAATCATGCCTGTTTTTAATGCAGTGCCACCTGAGAGCCCGAGGATCACGGGCATGCAAAATTGATTTTCGCCCTTGTCCCTTGCACACAGAGATTTCTCCAGATTCTCGGAATCTTTTGATGATATTATGTACTGTAGATGATGAGATATTCAAAGTCTTTGCAGTTTTACATTGAAGAACATTATTCTGTAATAGTTCCACAACTTGTAGACACAGTTTTTCGTAGATTGGTGAACCTCTGCCCGTCTTTACTTCTGAGACTCTGCCTCTCTAAGATACTCTTTTTATACCCAATCATGTTACTGACCTGTTTCCAATTAACCTAATTAGTTGCAAAATGTTCCTCCAGCTGTTTCTTTTTTGTAACGCTTACTTTTCCAGCCTTTTGTTGCCCCCGTCCCAACTTTTTTGAGACGTGTTGCGGCCATGAAATTCAAAATTACCTTAGTTTTTCTTAAAATGGTACATTTCCTCTGTTTAAACATAGGATATGCTTTCTAAGTTCTACTGCGAATAACATATGGGTTTATGAGATTTGCAAATCATTGCATTCTGTTTTTATTTACATTTTACACAGTGTCCCAACTTTTTTGGAATTGGGGTTGTAATATAATCTAAAAGAAAATTCCTGACCTGCATTTCTCTGTGAATGACTGGATTAGGATCTGCAAATGACCCATCTTCGCGCTGCTGCTTAATAAGGTAATTGACTGAATTCCGAATTTCAAATTGTGAGACGATCGCATTGCCTTCAGTTGTTGCTAACTCACACTCGGACACAAGCGATAACACCTTCACTACCAGGGCAGTTAGCCTAGAGGGAAGAAGTGGCAGATGAGCAGATGCCAGTCCTTATGCCACACCATGACATGTCTTCTTAAATCTACTCATCTGTATACTGCAGTGCAGATTAACAAAATAAAATAGTGTTTTACAAAGACTGGTACTTCTGTAACCTACTTAGAGAAGCTCTTACCAGTTACTGGTGGGATATGTTGTCCATGCTCCATATGAACCATCAAGTTTTTTGAATGTCAAAATCCTGTTATAGGCTGTTAAAATGATCAGCAGTTAGGGACATACAGTGCTAATGTAGAACTGAGAAAAAAAAAAACCCAAAGGGAAAGCATAAAAACATACATATGTACATTGTTGGCCTTACAATCAAGCAAATTGTACTGTAATATTCCAAATACTCATTTTTTTCACTTCATAATTCCAAAGCAACACTGTTACACTGTTATGATGCCAAAGCATCACTGTTACTCTGTTACAATGCCAAACCAACACTGTAACACTGTTACAATACCAAAGCAACACTGTTATGATGCCAAAGCATCACTGTTACACTGTTACATGCCAAAGCAACACTGTTACAATGCCAAAGCACCACTGTGATCCTGTTACAATGCCAAAGCATCACTGTTACACTGTTACATGCCAAAGCACCACTGTGATCCTGTTACAATGCCAAAGCATCACTGTTACACTGTTACAATGCCAAAACAACATTGTTACACTATTACAATGCCAAAGCAACTGGTACACTGTTATAATGCCAATGCACCATTGCTACACTGTTACAATGAAAAGCAACTCTGTTACAATGCCAAAGCAACACTGCTATCCCATTACAATGCCATAGCACCACTGTTACACTGTTACAATGCCAGAAGCAACACTGTTACACTGCCAAAGCAACACTGTTGCAATTCCAATACAACACTGCTACAATGTAAAACTGTTACACTGTTAGAATGCCAAAGCAGCATAGCATCCCTGGATGTTTGCCTATGGCCATCACCATAATGTACACAAACCGAGCTCACTTGACTAATACCGCCCTCTTGTGGTAAATGTTCATATAGCCCAGAAATTTAGTGAATCATTTACAGCTATGGCTATGAGGTATTATATTATATGCTGGGAATGTATAATGTATAATGGGAATGCACAGTATATCCCATTATACTGGGTATCTCTATACAATACATACTTCCCACACTGCAGTACATTTATCACACATACTATCTCAGTAAGGCTGCTGGGCTCCTAACAGACCCCAATCACCCAGCACATCCACTGTTCTCTGTTCGTCCAGTCAGGAAGAACTATCAGCAATCTGACCACAAGTTATAAGACAGTTTCTACTCCTGAGCCATTAGGTGGCTCAATAACCTCATTAAGAACATTTAAAACATAAAACAAAAAAAAATGTATTACTTCACTGCACTGTTTGGGCATTTCAACATTGCACATTCCACCTTCTACATTGCACACGGTATCCTACTTTGTTCCTTAAATTTTACAGTGTGTGTCTCCTTTGTACTATGCAGGGGCTAACAAAGCACAGAGCAATATACTTAAGTGAAAATATTAATAATGTGTTAAAATCTTACTCAATTTAAAGTGGAAGTATCCAGTCAAGGATGTACTCAAGTGAAAGTAAAACAAAAAACAAACAAACAAACAAACAAACAAACAAACAAAAACCTAAACTATTTAAAAGTAAAAAGTAAATGTTTTAACTAATGTTTTCATGTGAAAAGTGACTTTTATTACTTATTAAAACTAAGCAATTTTGCCTGAAATCAATAATTCAATCTCTGTAAGTTTGCAATATTAACCATTTGCAATATTAACCATTAGCTATTATTTGACCTCAATTTGTTATGCTAGCTACTGGAATCGATGCTAGCCTAACCTAGTCTGCATTAGCAAAGAAAACAAGGTAACAGCTAAATATAGCCAGTTAATGTTAGCAAATTATCTAAACTTACTTCAACATGCTTATTCAAATTAGATGGAATTCATGCCTTCTAGGGAGGCAAAGAAGATTTTATATGAGAATTTACTTACTCCGACATATTTAGAAACTTTACTGCATAAGAAAGTCACCACAAACGATGAATTGGCAAGATTCTACACTGATAAACTTGATTGGATGATAAACTGAAATGATTGTGTGCTTAACCAAATCCATTTCATAGATTTATAGCATACAGTCATTGACTGGATGAGGGAAGAAGAGACATTTGTGATTTGTAAGTACTTTGAAGGTCTAAATAATAAATAGTTTTTTTTCTTGAAAATGTAATTAAATAAGAGTTTAACAATTCAATTTCAATAATACTCATGTAAAATATAAAAAAATGCCAAAATAATACTTGAGTATAGTAACAAAATACCTGGTACAGAAACATTTTTTGGAAAAATGTAATGCTCTCTCATGTGGTTGAATGCTAAATTGGTTTTGTATTGTTTTTGCTCTATGAATATGTCTGCATTGCTATGTATAATCTTGTAGTACAGTGAAGTATTTCATTGTACTTTCTGTGCACATGATAATAAACATGTTTAACTAAAAAACTGTACACATAAAACATTTTGTCATATTTTTACTTTACTAGGTAAGATCAGTGGAATGCAGATATTCTAAGCTCAAAAGCTTTGCATTCATCTTCCAGAAGAGTAGTAATTCTATTTTTTTAGTGAATGGTGCATTGATTCTGTGTTTACCCTGCTCTATGTAGTCCAGAGCTTTGTCTCTCATTTCAGGTTCCAGTTCCAGCCATCGGTTGTGTGAGTCCAGGTAACGGATGGCCAGAGCCGTGGGGGACATCCTGATCATAGTTTGTTCTGCACAACCGTGAGGGGCCTTTATCAGCTTCTTCACACTGGTTGGTGTAAGTAGGGGTGTAGCTGATGCTACACCAAATACCTCATCTGTTCATTATTGAGACATGAGAGATAATTACAACAAACTGCCATTTCTTGTTGTTTTTGCCATAGGACAAAAAAGGATCATGTCACCCATACCTTCAACTTTGACAAATATATTGCCACCTAAGCCAGGAATTGTACCATTTGGTAACAGTCCATCAATATTCAATTTCTCACTTCTACCTGTGTAGAGAAATTTTTATTAATCTTCTTTGCATATGTAAAATGTGTATCAAACTTGTAATTTAAGCAAGCTATCTGAATGTGAATATGAATTAATTGGAACACACTCCAAGTTCATTTTCATGCATTTAATAATTTTCATGCATTTTAAATAGTACACGACAATGACGAGGTTGGAATAAAGCCAATAAAAGAAATCATTATGAATTACCATCCAGCTTAATTAATTTACTTTCCTCCTGTTTCTCACGGACTCCCTCATTCTGCAAAGTGAAGAAAGAACACGATTTCTCTCACATCATTAAATCAATCTACCAAACATCCAAACCATCTCCTCTTACCATCACCAACAGTGTCTTCTGAATGGCATCCACACCGATCTCATGTTCTCTGTCATAAAGTTGGATAGTGATAGGGATTTCACCCTCCTTCAGAGGAACAGCAGAAAAGGTCACTGTCTCAGAGCTACCTCTGGCCAAACTGATGTTGACATAGGAATAAGTAGATGAAGCCCCAGGTGAACACAGGCCATCTACTTGTTTCATATGAACAGCAAGCTGTATAGGGAAAAAAAAATTCAAATAGCTGAAGCATCTAGTTGTGCAGAAACTGTAATATCTCAAATATCTCATTCTTTAAAACTGTTGTCTCAAACACCTAAAATATTCTGCAATAGTTCATATTGGGCTATATTCAGAGTTCAGTTGCGTAATGAGGATTTAATACCAAAATTGCACACATCAGTATTCATTCCTCTGACAATTTGATATAACCACAATACAATATGTCATGCTGAAATGTATGATTTTGGATGTAATTTTAAATATATACAGGAGGTGTAGGATAAGTGGTACATAAAATGGATGGATGGATGGATGGATGGATGGATGGATATATATATATATATATATATATATATATATATATATATATATATATATATATATATATATATATATATATATATATATATATATATATATATATATATATAAAGAGGATATTGGAGGAGACAGCATCTTACATCTGACACAACATTTTACTCAGAGCCCGAATTGTTTTATTGATAAAATCAGGGTGGGATTTGTTACAAAACCAGAGTGGGGGACATTTTAATTTGAATTTCTACATTAGAATATTAGTGACATTTTGATAATTCATGTCAAATGCATATCAAATGCACAGTTTATAATTCCCAAACAGGCTAAAACTACAGAACATAGGCTAATTATGGAAATATGCTAAGTAAAGTGACTGATTTATCTGTATTATTATATTGATATGAACTCGTGTACTTTGGGTGAAGAGCAGACAGAAGTAAACAATCCCACCATATTTATAACGTTGACATAATGACCTTTATGACAGTTCCACTGAAAGTGATTAATACGAGAAATTACATTTTATCTACTGTTCATTTCTGTTAATTTCCTGTTCATTTCCTCTATGAGGAACTGTCCCACTGTAAATATTGACATGACATTGTGTTCCAGAGTTTTTTTTCACATACCTGTCTTTCATTCTTGCCATAATTGTAAATGACCACAACAATGGCCATTTGTTCATTCTTCCTGACAGAGTAGGGAAGTCGCAAAGAGATAAAGAGCTCCTGAAATGCACGTATGTCAAGAGGCTTGGCCACACAAAAACCTGGAAATGATATGTAAGTGTAACATTGCTAAACATCTCTGAAGACCATTTAATCATATCCAAATTTTTATATTAACCAGTTATTAGCCAGTAGAAAATTCAGGTTACCATGAGAGTTAGACACACTGACAGCCTGTATCTCCCAGGTAGTGATGGAATCAGGGAGAATGACCTGTTTTCTAAAACAAACATCAGAAGATCAATTAAAGCATACAACCACAGTAGAATAGTCGGGAAACAGAATAGACAGAAGTGTGTGTCTGTGTGTCAGTTGTGTATTTACTTAGTTTGGCCATTCACTGGAAAATCTTCAAATACAAAGCTGGGAGGGAAACTGCGGCGAATATATTGGGCCTCGTTGTCAAAAAAGTTTTCAATATCACTGGCACTAGCAGCTGGTTGGTTGAAGTTGGAGGTAGTGGGAGGAGAGTAGACCACAGTTAAATCATCATGGGCATGTTTATTTTAGATTACAGTACAACAACAACAACAACAACAACAACATTAAAACAGCCCCAATGGTGAACAAACACCAAATCTCAAAGTGAACACATTTTGCATCATATTAACAACACTTTTCCTAGTTTTATTAAAATTGCATTTATTGCATTTGAGGCAGTTTATTTTAATTTGTAAGTTACTGAGCTTTACTGAAATTAACAGCTTACAAAAAGAAACACATTATTGTTAATAGCATTATTTCAAAACCATTCAATTCAAGTGGTTTGGAATATTTTAAAACAACAATTAAAACTAAACTAAAATTTCATTAACTTTTCTTCAATTTGGAGTTCCTCTTAAGCCCTGTTTATACCAGACCACAGCAGCACCACACCCAACATACTGTGATGTCAGTCAGAGGCTTTACACTGGAGACTGGCTTAGAGCAGCTATTTAAAATAAAAATAAGCATTTTTTGTGTGGCGCAGTCATGGTTTGTGGGTTTGGGGTCACTGGCCAAAATAATTTTGAGATGCCCTGATTTAGGTGATAAACTATGGTGTTAATCTTATCTTTCTCTCTTTGTGATAGTGGTTTTTGCACCATCACCATACTTTGAAATATACGTTCCCTTAATTGCTCTAGGAACTTGGATCATACAACAATCATCTTGTACAAGCAGCACTATACTGAAGACCTACAATTTTATTTATAAAGAGAAGTGTGTGTGTGTGTGTGTGTGTGTGTGTGTGTGTGTGTGTGTGTGTGTGTGTGTGTGTGTGTGTGTGTGTGTGTGTGTGTGTGTATACATTTTGCATGTTGAGTGCAGTAACTGGACCATAGGCTGTTAGTAATGCTTACTTCTGCCATGGCTACTCTTTAGTTCCTCCTGTCTCTTCTTTTCCCTCAGCTGGGCAGCAAAGTTGCAGCATTTTAGGAAAGTCTCCTCACATTCATTACTTGCATTTATTCTTTTCTTTCGTTCCTCACAGCTCAGCTTCATTGGGAGCAGTGTTAGGCCGTGACGGCAACACTTCTTCAATACTGCATCTGCGTACTCAGTTTCTTTTGTAGACAAAAGTAGAAAGATACGTGAGTTGAGCATTTAATGGAGAAGCAACTTACTGACACATGCACTCACAGAGCACTACTACTGATTCATGCAATTATCTAATCAGCCAATAGTGTGGCAGCAGTGACAATGTATAAAATCATGCAGATATGGGCCTGCAGCTTTAGGTAATGTTCACATCAACCATCAGGATGAGGGAAAAAATCTCAGTGATTTTGACTGTGACATGATTGTTGGTGCCAGACGGGCTGATTTGTGTATTTCAGCCATGAAAACTCTTGGAGTGGAATTGTGAGCTTTTAGAGATAGGGATGGAGTGTAAATAGGTTTGGTCTTAGCAGACTAGATCTGCTACAGTGCTGCTGCTGTTGCATGCTGCAGAAGGAGGAAACCCAGTGTATCCTGTGAGACTGTCCAGTGAGCCTGTGCCCACTGCAGCCTCAGCTTTCTGTTCTTGGCTGACAGGAGTAAAACCCAATGTGGTCTTCTGCAGTTGTATCCCATCTGCCTCAAGGTTCAACATGTTGTGCATTCTGAGATGCTTTTCTGCTCACCAAAATTGTACAATTATTTGAGTTACTATAGCCTTTCTGTCAGCTCGAACCAGTCTGGCAATTCTCAGTTGACCTCTCTCATCAATATGGCATTTCCATTTACAGAACTGCTGCTCACTGGATGTATTTTTTTTTATTGCACCATTCTGAGTAAACTCTAGAGACAGAGAGTGAAATTCCCAGGAGATCAGCAGTTACAGAAATACTCAAACCAGCCCACAGTCAAAATCAGTGAGATCACATTTTTCCCCATTCTGATGGTTGATGTGAACATTACCCAAAGCTGCTGCCCCATATCTGCATGAGTTGCAGTGCAATTAATAACTGCATAATGAGTAAGTGTACAAGTGTTTCTAAAAGTAAAGTGTATATGGACATCAGGGAAATCAGTGTTACGCCTTTGAGGGTTTCCTGGAAAATATTAAGTAATTCTAATTACTTAATACAATTACATTACAATTTCTTTCTTTCTTTTTTTTTATATCATAGTACACATGATTACTGTGGTGTGGTATGGTATATGGTCACTATGGTTTAACATCTTTATGAGCAATGCATCAATTTTAACATAATAGCATGGAAATTAGTGTGTGCACCTCTGAAGCAAGATTCTGTATGGTTATAACAGGTGTTAGAAATGTTATAAAACACTTTGGGACATGCTATTATAGAGAAATAACTTCAAGGCGGTAATGGCACTCTGCTTGACACTGCATTATTATTTTTTCTTAACTAAATAAAATGTATCTTTAATTGTTGGCTTAGAAAAGAATCAGAATGTGATTTCAAAAGCTATGGAAGTTTCAATATGTTTGAAATAGACTGCAAAAATGACATCCTAGCAAGTGAAAATATCTTGAATATAGTAAGACTTATCTACTATAAGATGAAACCAATATAAGATTATTTCTAGACATTTCTACTAATTTCAAGCTTTAAATTTTCTTATTCTATTGGAAGATAATTTTGCTGCTTTCTAGAAATAAATGCTTAAAATTAGCAAAATTATCTGCCAATAGAACAAAATTATTTCAAGTTTAGAATCTTAAAAATAGGTGTAATAATCTTGCAAAAGTTTTACTGTAATCTTATAACAGGAAATACTAGATTAATTTTAGTATATTCAAGATATTTTATATATATAATTCAAGATTTTAAAGACAGCTTTCCAAAAAATTGTGTTGATTTGTTTTGTATATTAGAATAATGTTTCCTGAATGCATATGAAACATACACACACACACACACACACACACACACACACACACACATATATATATATATATATATATATACACATATATATATATATATATATATATATATATATATATATATATATATATATATATATATATATATATATATATATATATATATATATATATATATATTTTTTTTTTTTTGCAGTGTACTGATGTATAGTAATAAAGACTTTCAAACTATGCAGCACCTTTTTTTGCCAATTCTTTCTGGACATCTATGGAACGCCTCTGCCGCCTGAAACCTGATTCACAGCCAAATCCTACAGAGGAAATAGGACAAATTGGTAACGAACTTTTCATATAGCAATGGTTTCTAAAATTTTGACAAGACAATAAAATCAACAAGCTATCCAGTTTATTAACACTATTGAGATTTTCCCCATATTACCCCTATATACCTATCCTCATCTGTGACTTGACAGTTGAAGAGTGAGAGAGGAAAGTCAGTCCAGCATCATTAAATACTGCAGCAGTGTTCTCACCACCACCATACGAACATCCCAGATCATAAGACTGCATAGAGGAGAACACCTGCACCGAAACCAAACAGTTTAGCACTGCATTAAAAAATTGTCACTGATTAATAGCAGCATAACTTTTCATATGATCAGATTATATGATGCTCTATTAACCCACAAAAAAACACAAATTAAAATAGTTTTGGCTCCTGAGTGGTGCAACAGAAAAGTGTTCGCCGGGATTCAGGGGAGTAAGGATTGCTTTCTGGGTGGGAGGGATGGCATTACTCACTCTCCCTTGTCAATCAGAGCAACACTAGCCAATTGCATGCGTCTGTGAGCTCATGCATGCAGAATAGGGCAGATAGAGCTTTCCTCCGAGTGTGTTACACTGCCCTGTATTGCTGTATAAGCAGCAGATCGAGAAGGAGTCTGACTTCATGTGGCTTGGAGGAAGCACGTGTTTGCCCCAACCTCCCTGGTAGTTGTCATGTGATAAGTGAGAGTTGACTAGTAAGTCAGTGGGAAATGACAATTGTGGGGTGGAAAATGTGGGGTTATATTTTTACACAATGTGTATTGATATTGATAATGTGTATTTAAATGGGGGATTTACCATTAATGTAAATTATGCATAATGTTGTAGATTTTATATATATATATATATATATATATATATATATATATATATATATATATATATATATATATATATATATATATGTGTGTGTGTGTGTGTGTGTGTGTGTGTGTGTGTGTGTGTGTGTGTGTGTGTGTGTGTTTCATATGCATTCAGGAAACATTATTCTAATATACAAAACAAATCAACACAATTTTTTGGAAAGCTGTCTTTAAAATCTTGAATTCCACTTTAACAATTTTAAAACTAGGATTGCTTTTACTATATTCTGTTAGGTTTCGTCTCCTCCAGCTCTTGCTACTCTGCAAAGAGTAGCGAGTGGCATACTTCCGCATTCCACTGCGCGCGTTCCAGCGCTATTCAAAAACTCTCCGATGGACGTTTCATTCATGAACTCACGTTTTGTTTACCTCTGCCATGTGTTCCCATGTTTTCGTTCGTGTCATGTCTCCGCCTCCTCATTTCTCATTTGATCATATGTATTGATGTCAGGTGTTATGGATTTGGGCATGTGATTGATATGTGTTTAAATACGCCACTCTGTTTCCGCTTCGGGGCTGAGTATTAGTTTAGTTTAGCTTAGATGTGTTTAACCTTGCGCGTTTTTCCCTTAGCTTTTTTCCGTGGTTTCCAGACCACCTCCTAACGTTGCGCGTTTATTTCCGTAGCTCGTAATTCGTGGTTTCCAGACCACCTCCTAGCCTAGCGTATATTTCCCTGTGTTTTCTGGATTTACTACCCATCGTTGATTACTGTGTTTCTTATTTGGATTACTGTAACCTTTTTTGGATTACTGCCTCTACGGCCAAGTATAATATTATTTTGGATTACAGTGACCTTTCTGTTTATGGATTTATGTTGGATGAAGTTTTTTGTGTTCACTTAATTTTGAACTGTTCCTAATAAACTGACCACTTTCCCCTGCAAGTGCATCCTGCTTCCTTTACCCCACGAGTCGTAACAGAATACTCCGCCAAAAAAATGGATGCAGCGGGGAAAGCGACGCCACGCCATGCCACGCCATGCCACGCCACAATTAAAATGCCTGCAATTAATTCTATGTTTTTTCCTCAGTGGACTTTCATCTATCCTCCCGATGAGTTTGATGGCTTTGCCACTTGGCCTCAATGTTTTTTTTTTGCAGGCTCAGATTTATTTTTTGAGCTTGGAGGACCCCAAACCCAACGAAGAAGAGTGGTTGGGGTTCCTCCTCTCTCGTCTGGTCGGCTCCGCTCGCCAATGGGCGGAGCTTCACCTTGCCAGTAGATCCACGCAGCTCAAGACAGTTTCGGGCTTTGTGGATCTACTGGTCCAGGAGTTCGGAAGCCCAGACTTCCAACCCGACCTCAGGACCTTTTTGGGGAAGGATCGTCTGGGCAACCGACCTAGTGAAACGTTCCTGGAGTACTATGAGAGTAAGCGGGCTAACGTGGCGGCCTACACCTCTCATCCCCTAACCCAGGAGTGTGCCACTGAGGGATGCACCCGACTAGCCATCCTGCAGTGTCCCACCTGCAGGAACCAGGGAGTAAGGAGCAGCTACTTCTGCTCCCAAGGCTGTTTCAAGGGCAGCTGGTGGGTGCATAAGCAGCTCCACAGGAGGGCACCCTCAGAGCTCCAGCCGGAGACCCAGCAGGAAGTCTCTTCCATGGAGCTACAACTGGAGGTTAACATGGCAACCTCCAGCCCCGAGCTCCAGCAGGAGGTCCAGCAGGAGGTCTCCTCAAGGGAGCTACACCTGGAGGTTAATGTGGCGACCTCCAGCCGGAGACCCAGCAGGAGGTCTCCTCAAGGGAGCTGCACCTGGAGGTTGACATGGCAACCTACAGCCCCAAGCTCCAGCCAGAGACCCAGCAGGAGGTCTCCACAGCGGAGCTGCCCATGGAGGTTAACGTGGCGACCTCCAGTCCCGAACTCCAGCCGGAGGCCCAGCGGGAGGTCTCCACAGCGGAGCTGCTCATGGAGGTTAACGTGGTGACCTCCAGCCCTGAGCTCCAGCCGGAGGCCCAGCAGGAGGTCTCCACAGCGGAGCTGCTCATGGAGGTTAACATGGCAACCTCCAGCCCCGAGCTGCAGCCAGAGATTCAAGAGGAAACCTCCTCTCCTGGCCTGCTTATACCGGAGGTCCATGAGGAGACCTCCGCCCAAGCCATGTTCTTATCAGAGGTTCAAGAAGAAACCTCCACTCCTGCCCTGTCCATGTCAGAGGCCCACGGGATGGCCTCTTCTCAAGCTAAGTTCATGTCAAAGGCCCATGGGATGACCTCTTCTCAAGCCCAGTCCATGTCCGAGGTCCAAGTGATGACCTCCGTTCCAAGTCCTAGCCCATGTTTTAGCGCAAAATTGAGTCCATGTTCAGGTTCCTGTCCGAGTCCTAGTCCATGTCCCAGTCCATGTCCAGGTTCCTGCTCTAGTCCTAGTCCATGTGCAGGTTCCTGCCCTAGTTCTAGTGCAGTTCCATGTCCAAGTCCAGATTCCGACCCTGTTCCTAGTCCAGTTCCTAGTTCAGTTCCATGTCCAAGTCCAGGTTCTGACCCTGTTCCTAGTCCAGTTCCTAGTTCAGTTCCATGTCCAAGTCCAGGTTCCGGCCCTGTTCCTAGTCCAGTTCCTAGTCCAGTTCCTGATTTAGTTGCTAGCTACATTGGTTTAATTTCTGGATATGTTTTTGCTCTCCTTCTCAGTTCAGAGGCTGATTTAACTACCAGCTCTATTTCCAGCCCTGTCTCTAGCCCTATCTCCAATTTAATTTCCATCCCTGTCTCCAGCCCTGTCTTCAATTTAATTTCCAACTGTTTCCAACCAAGTTTTTGATTTTGTTTATGGTTTTGGGTCTAACCTAGTTCTCTGTCCAGTTTCGAAGTCTGTTTCCAAGTCTTTCTCGAAGTCTGTCTCGAAGTCTGTTTCCAAGTCTGTCTCGAAGTCTGTTTCCAAGTCTGTCTCGAAGTCTGTTTCCAAGCCCTTCTCGAAGTCTGTTTCCAAGCCCTTCTCGAAGTCTGTTTCCAAGCCCTTCTCGAAGTCTGCCTCCGAGTCTGCCTCCGAGTCTGCCTCCGAGTCTGCTTCCGAGTCTGTCTCTGATCCAGGTGCCAGAGCTGACTCCGATCCTGGTTCCAGAGCTGACTTCGATCCTGGTTCCAGGTCAAGCTTCAGGTCAAGCTCCAGGCCAAGCACCAGGTCACGCGCAGCTCCGAGATCCAGGCCCAGCACCAGGTCACGCGCAGCTCCGAGATCCAGGCCCAGCACCAGGTCACGCGCAGCTCCGAGATCCAGGCCCAGCACCAGGTCACGTGCAGCTCCGAGATCCAGACCAGGCATTGGTTCAAGCACCAGTCCAAGTTCTCATCCAAGTTCTCATCCAAGTTTCAAAGGAAAACCCGACACGCTCTGCTCTGGTTACGGGACACTGGACATAACCAGCCTCATGTCCTGGAGGGCAGAGGTTAGGATCCAGCCCAGGGGCCCAGGTCCACCAAAGTGGATGGAACTTGCGGCGCTTCGGGAGCCGCGCCTTGGGGGGGCGGGGGGGGGGGCTCTGTTAGGTTTTGTCTCCTCCAGCTCTCGCTATGCTGCAAAGAGTAGCGAGTGGCATACTTCCGCATTCCACTGCGCACGTTCCAGCGCTATTCAAAAACTCTCCAATGGACATTTCATTCATGAACTCACGTTTTGTTTACCTCTTCCATGTGTTAACATGTTTTCGTTCGTGTCATGTCTCCGCCTCCTCATTTCTCATTTGTTCATATGTATTGATGTCAGGTGTTATGGATTTGGGCATGTGATTGATATGTGTTTAAATACGCCACTCTGTTTCCGCTTCGGGGCTGAGTATTAGTTTAGTTTAGCTTAGATGTGTTTAACCTTGCGCGTTTTTCCCTTAGCTCTTTTTCCGTGGTTTCCAGACCACCTCCTAGCGATGCGCGTTTATTTCCGTAGCTCGTAATTCATGGTTTCCAGACCACCTCCTAGCCTAGCGTATATTTCCCTGTGTTTTCTGGATTTACTACCCGTCGTGGATTACTGTGTTTCTTATTTGGATTACCGTACCCTTTTTTGGATTACTGCCTCTACGGCAAAGTATAATATTATTTTGGATTACAGTGACCTTTCTGTTTATGGATTTATGTTGGATGAAGTTTTTTGTGTTTACTTAATTTTGAACTGTTCCTAATAAACTGACCACTTTCCCCTGCAAGTGCATCCTGCTTCCTTTACCCCACGAGTCGTAACATATTGTTTCACTTCAAAAATAATGGCACCTTAGCAAATGAAAATACCATGCATTTAGTCAAATTTAGCTCTAAGATTACAATAAACTAAATATAAGATTATTTAATTATTTCTATTAACTATTTCTTTTGTTCGTTTGACTAATTTCAAACTTTAAATGTTTAAATGTTAATAAATGTTTAAAATGAGCAAGTCAAGTCTATTTCAAGCTTGAAATGAATAAAAATGGCTATAAATAAGATTAATAGTCTTACATTTATTGTAAAGGTATTTAAATGTATTTATGGTTTATTGTAAAGGTATAATAGGAAATATTAGCTATATTTGACTATATTCAAGATATTTCCATTTGCTAATGTTACGACCTGTAGGGTGAAGGAGATGAGCAGGATGCATTCGCAGGGGAAAGTGTTCAGTTTATTAGGTACAGTTTAAAAAATAAAACATAAAGGACTTCATTCAACATAATAATAAACCTAAATGTATAAACAGAAATGTCACCGTTCTCCAAGGAAGGTAGAACTAATACAAATAAGAAACACAGATAACACACGCTAGGCTAGAAGGTGATCTGGAAATCACGGAAACAAATCGCACGGTTACACACATCAACATGGAACTAACGCTCGGAAGGTGATCTGGGAATCACTGGAACAAATCGCACGGTTAAACTTTAATACACTAGACTATACTATACTAACGCTCGAAAGGTGATCTGGAAATCACGGAAACAAATCGCACGGTTACACACATCAACATGGAACTAACGCAAAACTAATACTCCGCCCCGAAGCAGAGACGGAGTGGCGTATTTAAACACATATCAATCACATCAATTACACGCCCAAATCAATGACAGCTGACATCAGTAAACCAAAGAGAAATGAGGAGGCGGAGACATGACATGAACAAAAACATGAGCACATGGGAGAACATGGGAGGCGGAGACGTGACGTGAATACGAAAACAAAAAGCACATGGGAGAGGTAAACAAAACGTGAGTTCATGAATGAAATGTCCATCGGAGAGTTTTTGAATAGCGCTGGAAAGCGTGCAGTGGAATGCGGAAGCACGTCACTCGCCACTCTTTGTAACGTAGCGAGGGCTGGAGAAGAGGAAACCTAACAGCTAAGATGTCATTTTTTGCAGTATTGCCGTAATAGCATGATACATTTGGAAAAACGTCATTTTTGCACACTCCTTTGTGCTCTTTCTTCATATATTTTTGTCTGACTTTATTCCTGCTGGAAGTCTTATGTTGATCATCAGCTCAAATGGGATTTATTTGTTAATACCTATCTTTATCACTGTTAATGTTTTCATACATAAATTACCAATGTAATAAAACATAAAACACACACACACACACACACACACACACACACACACACACACACACTAATAAAAAAAATATGAGGATGTAGACAATAGAATGCACAGAAGCAATTGTAAATATCTTATAAGGATCTTTAATCTGTATTTTGTACCTGTTTTGGGGTGAGTTTGTTTTGGGCGTTCAGGGCGTATATGGCTTTGTCTACAGCCATTAATGCCACTCTTGCATCTTTTTGGTCTCCCACATCAATGTTAAGATCAATGCTGTGTGCTGGAGTGTAATAATTTTTAACGTTTAGTTCTGTTAGCACAACCTATGCGGGACACATAAAAAGAGTTACATAAAAACTGGAGAAGAGCTAGTATGCTAACCTGCAGTAAGAAGCTACATTTTCTACATTAAGAGTTGCTTTACTAATCCTACATTTGAAACACAGTAACCATTTAAAAAAATCTTTTAGTAAAAATAAAACAGTAAGTGAAATATAGCTTACCTTTCCCTCACACACATCCTCGACATCTACCCAGATCGAATCTGCTATAATTTCGCCATGTGTGTTATAATAATATCCAATGAGGCGGAAGGATGGAATCATGTTAGGCCTGATGTCAAGGTTGATAGTGGCTGTAACTCCTATTTCTACAGAACTTGTCTCTGTGAGAACACCTTTGCTGAGGACCTGAAGAGAGCACACATCATGTACAATGAAAATTCATACATAAATGTTGAAAAAGAAGAAAAAGGCAATGTAGGTATAATGTTGTAAAGAAAACAAGTTGTAATCAAGATTTCACAAATATATTTGATTTTGTGTAAGTGTATGTTTTAAGAATTTGATTGTAAAGGCTTGCAAAATATTATTATTTTATTATTAGATGAGAGTTGAATGCAGAAAAGAATAACAAAATATGGACTTATATATGTATTTTGCTTCTTATTAAACAACCAACCACATGCTCAGCTATATATTTCCTAATGCTCCGTAGAACAGAAACTGAATTTAAGTGGATACATATTAAGTAAGTAATGTCATCCTTGTTCACAACCTTCATGGAAACAAATAGAAAAAGAGCTCATTTCTCCAATTCATTTACAAAATTTTTTATTTTCTGGCCTCTCCTATAGGAAGTGCTCAGTACATTTTGGGCCTATACTATCCTACACAATTCAGACATTAAAAAAGATAGAAGCTTCTTTTACAATTAAAATTACATGGCATACTCACACACTGAATTGAATTTACTTTCCGGTGGATAACCTTTTCTGCAGCCATCTTGGGCAATAAAGGGTATTATGTGTTAGGTTCCCTCTCCCTCTCTCTCGCTACGAAGCTAGCGAGTAGCATACTTCCGCATTCCACTGAGCGCTTTCCAGCGCTATTCAAAAAAAGCCCTCTGGACTGTCATTCATGAACTCCCGTTTTATTTACCTCTGCCATGTGCTTATGTTTTGGTTTGTGTCATGTCTCCACCCCCCATGTTCTACTATGTGCTCAGGTTTTGGTTCGTGTCATGTCTCCGCCTCCTTATTTCTTATTGGTTATGTTCTTCTCATTCATTCTGTGTAATTATCGTTTCCAGGTGTCGCTGATGTGATCTTGTTTCTGTTGTAATCAACTCTGCTACTTAAACCCCGCTCCGTGTCCACTTCGGCGCGGAGTATTAGTTTAGTTTAGTTTAGTGTTAACCTAAAGATAAGAGTACCTTTTTGTCAGTGGTTCCCAAACCACCTCCTTGTCTGTCTTTTGTTTCCTAGCTCATAGTCCGTGGTTCCCAAACCACCTCCTTGCCTGTGTTTAATCTCGTCGCTCAGTGTTTGTGGTTCCCAAACCACCTCCTTGCCTCGTGTATTTTTCCCTGTGTTTTCTCATAGTCCGTGGTTCCCAAACCACCTCCTTGTCTGTCTTTTGTTTCCTAGCTCATAGTCCGTGGTTCCCAAACCACCTCCTTGCCTGTGTTTTATCTCGTCGCTCAGTGTTCGTGGTTCCCAAACCATCTCCTTGCCTCGCGCATTTTTCCCTGTGTTTTTTGGATTACTACCTTTTTGGATTACTGCCTCTTCGGCTAAGTAAACTCTCTTTTTGGATTATTGTTACCCTTTTTGTGGATGGATTATGTTTGATGGTGTTTTGTGTCTCTTTACTTTTGAACTTCCTGTTCCCAATAAACTGACGTTTCCCCTGCGCATGCATCCTGACTCCCTCGTCCTACTACACATCATGTGTCATAACATTATGACGCTAAATTATGTAAAAGGAGAGGAATCAATCCTGGATTTCCAAGAATTAATGAAAAGATTTAATATTTCCTGCAATACTTTATTTCTTTATTTCTAACTGTGAGCAGATTTAAAAGTCCATAAGGTACCTTGGGGTTAATGCTTAATAACATTCAAAACAGTGTTACTATGAATGCAAAATTTAATACACTGAAAATTAAAGTGGTTTCACTCTGCCCATGTTTTTTCATACATTCGTCTGAATGTCCATGGAATAAAATAAAATATTAGATGCCATGAGTGTACCTTCTGCCATCATTTACACATTTGAATGGCCATGAAAGACAAAGCAATGTGATAACATGAAATTAAAAATGACCTTATATGGCCATGGGCATTGTTTCGACTCAGGAAAACTGTCATTTGCTGCTATTGTCAAGCAACTGTTTGATGCCGTACACAACAGCACTTTACCTTAGCTAATGGTTGAGAGGCAGGAATTTGGCCAATAGTTGCTGCCAGCCTTTTATAATCGACCAATTGGTGTGCGAGAAGGCGGGAATTACAGAGATGGGTTAAAGCAATGCAAATACGCAAATATGCGCATATGCGCAATATAAACATGATGCAGTATTAGACCATAAGCACATCAGAATGAAACTAAAACTGAATCCGGGACATTTTCTCAAATTTAGAAATCCCAGCAGGATGCTTTTTTAAGGTCCAGAAAAGAGGACTTGTCCGGGGGAAAAGAGGATGTATGGTCACCCTACTTTTGTCTCACAGACCATACCACAGATGTTTTCCCTAAGGCAAATGTATGGTTATCGGAGCTGGCTCCTCTCAGTAGAAATATTGACTGGGAAACAGTGTGGGACAATACATTCCATACATCTACGAATCCTAACCATCAGTTCATCCATTTTAAAATTATCCACAGAGCATATTTAACCCCACGGATACGACACGTCATGGGCTTATCACCTCAACCTAATTTGTGCGGGCCTGTTCTCTCAGTGTTTGCCAGAAGCGTTTTAAAGCAATATTAATTTTAAATGACTTTAGTCATGTTTATTTTACATTGTACAATTTAGTTTACTTACCAAGTAGTAAATGTGTCCATCATTTGGTTGGCCACTGACAACGTAAAATTTAACACTCAGATGATTTCCAGGTGACAAAACCTTATTGCTTACACTGATATGCAAGAAATTATTGCTTGAGGAAGTGGCAATGACCACATCTTTTGTTGACTTAAATCCATCGACGATTGCCTGTCAGATATGGGCACATAACATAAGCATTTTAACAATCATTTTATTACGTTTTCAGCAGTTTCAGCTAATCAAAACATGATGTTAATCAAAATATAAACCGTATTAATATTGTACTTGAAAATAAAGAAAACAGATTCACTGTATGTTTGTGACATAACAGTCCTGGTATTGGGGGAAAAAAATCCAAGTCTTTTAAAATTCTCACCTCAACAGAAATGGATTTCGGTGATTCTTCAAGATTGAAAACAGAAAACGCTACTCCCTCATTGTCTGTAGTTGCAGTTATGGATTTCTCTTTGGTGTGTGATACACTAATTTTCACCGGAACGGCTTTAGCTGGCAGGCCATTTGGAGTACGCACCACTACCTAATAAATGACATACACTTAACTTAACAGCTATTATTTAACTACAGTAATTCAGGCTTACAAGGGAAAAGCTTACCTTAACATCAAAAGGCACTTTAGGAATATAGAGTGTTCTGGTTCTGTCCAGGTCCACTTTGTATCTCTGTGACACCATGGGAAGTAATATTTCTGACTCTTGTACCTCACCACCTAGCAGGGACATGAAGTCATTTTACACTAACCCATGATCAGTTTGAACAGGCAAAATGATCAATCCATAGTGATTTTATCATTCAGTAAAAAGTCATCCTGTTTGAATAAATGGACTGATTAATGGAGCTTTTTGCTAGTTTGCTAAATTGTGTACAATTAAAAAAAAAAAGACCATTTCATAAAAATTGTCTGAATGTGAAGAATAAACTGATAATCTGTATTAGCAACATGATGATAAAATATTGTCTATGTCCACTTAATAAATTTTTTTGCAGTTGCTACAATATATACAGGAGGTCCACCTACATATACACAATTAGTCAGTATATAAACAGATTCATTCAGGGTGGTACGGGGGTTGCTAATCTTACTGTAAACAACAACAACAACAACAATAACAAAAAACAGCATCGTATCGCTCTTTTCACTTACTACAGCAACTTGACCTATTTGCATTTCATGTACATGCTGTAACTTCTCATCTCTATTCAAAGGTGGCATGTCCATAGGGGCAAATGTTAATTTTCCGCTATTCCCATTCACAACTGCTTACATTTTAAATGCTGCTGAAATGGAGTGCTGCAGGAATGACATATTTTTGTAGGCCAGCCTGGAAGTTAGCATCACCATGGTTCCCTCGACATAAAGCCAATAGGATTTTTCCATTGATTTTTAGATTATTGCAGAAAATAAGCTCTATGACCAACAAAAGTTTATGATTCTTACATATTTTTTTCATCAAGATAATCTTCATAAATGAACACAACTTTTATGAATTTTGAAGACTAAATATAATCGCCAGAGGTAAAACGCTAATGTTATGCTGTAAACGAACTACACCATTGTCGCATGACAACATCACCACCACTAAGCTTCTGACAACTCTTCGATCTTTATTTTAAAACACTACATTTGGAATATTCTATAAATTGATGAATCTACAAGTTGGAAAGTTTGAGTTGGAATAATTTGCAAGACCATGAGTATAAACACAATGAGGCTGTAGTAAATGAGTTTTCCTGTTCGCCATGATGACGTTTAATGTCCCCGACAACCTGTTGTTAGCAATCGCCTTTTTCCAGACACATAAAAGCTTAAAAATATCACAAGTGGGGTATTACTGATGTATTTTATGTCATAGAATAAAACGTGAAAATATATTGAGCTTCTGTTAACCACAGACCTTATTTCAGGCATTTAACCAAAAACCCATTAAAAAAAACATTGACTTCAGGACAATGGAACCGGACGTGCTAAAATGCTAACTAATTTCTGAGTGTTAGGACTCATTCCTGCAGCACTCTACTAAGTTCCCTTGATTTGCTCACCTGTTGTCACAATTTAGCTCCATAAAGTTAATACTGCACCCAGTGGTCAAAAATAGGAACTGCAACAAGCACTAATAGGGACCCATTGGGGTGGGAATCACACTGCCCCGTGCTCAGAGGAGGAGCCACAGACAGAACAGTTAATGAGACAGTTGCCATGGTCAAAGTTTTGTTTAAAAATATTCCACAGCTACCAAGATCTTGTTTCATAGCAGCTAACTGAAATTAAATCTAACAATTTTTTGCAAACAGATGTGTAAGAAGTGTAAGTGCAGACAGTTTGTCTGTGATGCACAGAAACATTTCTATTGCAAACAAATTGGAGAGAATAATGTCTGTACATGAGAAATGCATGTGCACCACAGTGACCTTGTCAAGAAAAGGAATATAAATGGGTCTTCCTTTTCCAATGGCTGATTGTTTATGCTAGTATTAGGTCTTTTGTGTGGTTTTGAGATGTAATTGGGCTGGAAATTTAGCTTAAACCTGGCAACCCTGGTTAATGACATTAGCTCTACTGTGTGCACCTTGCAGACTATGACAATGAAAACAGACATTCTGTATTGAAAACAGTTCAATACAGTTACATCTAAAGACTGTATGCTGGATGACTATGTTGTCGGCTTTCTGACAATTACGGGGTTACTCTAAAAATTCACTAGATAGTAACCATAAGTCATGTGTGATAACCTCTCAACTTAATTTTGTTTGACGTTTGACTATGTCTTTATTAATGTCATCATGCCCTACTGTCTTCTTTTGACACGTAATGATAATAACAATGGCATATATTATAATTAATATAATTACAGCTCTATAAATGAAACAAAACTCAATATATCTGATTAAATAATTTTCATATAACAGCTTGCATCAAGTGATCTTTCCCATGTGTTTACTTAAGGTATCTGTGACAGTAGCAGCAATGTAGAACCGCATTCCATCCTTGGCTTCCAGCTTTAGTGTTAGAAGTTTCTCCAGGATGTCTGCGATTTTAAGAGTGATTTCAGCTTCACCATTTCTTACCTAAAAGGGAGAAACACAGGCCAATAGGAAATGTTTTCTGTGTATATTCCTTGTTCTTTTATTTGACAAATCTTCTGACTTACTGGTCCAGTTTTCTCTATCCCCTTGATGAACTTGATGTCATCTGGCCCATTTGTATTTTCCTCTCTCACCCCAAAGCGACAGTGAAATCCACCATTGATTTTCTTTCCATATGAATATCTATTGAGTGAATGTATTGAATTTGTTAACAACACAGTATTTTATTACATAGTAGACAAGTTTACTTAGTCATTGCAGAATTTCCATTAAAATGACTATAGTCTGTTTTACACTAGACATTTTTCCTCAACTGGTAAAGACCATTTTACATTTAATCCTATGGAAAGTGGAAGCAAGGCAGCCGGAAAGCAGGCAAGCACAGAGTGATGTCAAGAGATTTTTTTCCTCTGACTAATCAGGACACAAGTGAGAAAAAACAAAATGGAAGACATAACTAACTAGCCAATATTCCAACATATAAGTAAAAATAACTTCGTTCTTTCTGAGATATTCACTGACGTGTGATGTGACTGTCCCATAAATCACAGGTTTATATTAATGTGCTCGTTCTAACATGTTTACGTTCCTAAAGCAGCAGCTTATCCATAGGGGCTTGTATGGCGAATGCTCCACATAATCTCCTCATAATACTGTATGCTTCGTATACATGATAAAGCTAATAGACTGATTTTAAAAATTTGTTTTATTTAACTAAAAGAAAACATATAATCATTGAAATGGTAAAGCTATCTGTATTTACGACATTCATGGAATGAGTGTTAACGCTTTGTTACAGTCAGTATGAGGCTTCAGGAGAGAGATGTTTGGACTTTCTGGTTCATTGGTCACATGACAAGTGATACAGAAACTAAATTGTCTAATTTGGTCTGTTCATTAATAAAAAAAATTTTTGTTTGCAAATTGCCAACTAATTCTATTCTATATTACATCTATTACTACTCAGATGTTCTGTGTATAATAACATGTCAGCAGTGTGATTCATATTTAGTTGAGTTGTGTGTTCTTATTTCTTAGATAAAATTCAGGAAGTGATATATAGTTAGTATTTGGGTGAAGTAACTAATTTATAGTAAACTGAAGTGCAGCGTACACCCACACAATCATGTTGTAAGACCTAGACCAAGGTGGGTTTGAAAATCCCACAGTCACACATTTCTGATGTCACACGTCTTGTTGTGCCTCTCCACCTACAATCATGTGAAAAAATAAATACACCCCATGGACATGCAATATTCTTTCATTTGCAAGATATTTGAGGGTTTTCTTGCATGTGCTGCCTGTTTCAAATCCCCCCACAACATTTCAATGGGATTCAAATCCAGGCTTTGACTGGGCCATTCCATAACCCTCCATTTCTTCTTTTTGAGCCATTCCTTGGTGGATTTGCTAGTGTGCTTCATTATCATTATCCTGTTGAAAGGTCCACTTTCGGTTCAACTTCAACTTTCGGACAAATGGCCTCACATTATCTTCAAGCACTCTTTGATATGATGCAGAATTCATAGTTGAATCAATTAATACAAGCTGTCCAGTCTCTGAGGCAGCGAAGCAACCCCAAACCATAACATTTACAGCACCGTGCTTCACAGTTGGTATGAGGTGCTTCTCCTGAAAAGCTGTATTTGGTCTGCGCCAAACATGTCTGCTGTTACTGTGGCCAAACAACTCTATCTTTGATTTGTCTGTCCAGGTCTAGTCTTTGCCTATATGCTCATTGGCAAACTATAGTCTTGCTCCAATGTTCTTTTTAGACAGCAAAGGCACGCCTCCCATGCAGGTCAAATTTGTGCCATCTCTTTCTGAATGTAGAAGCATGCACTTTGACACCAACAGTTGCAAGACTTACTAGCAGATCCTGTGATGAAATTTTGGGGTTCTTGGAGACTTCTTTTTGCGTCAGGCAGTCTGCTCTTGGGCTGAATTTGCTGGGACGGCCAGTCCTGGACTAATTGGCACCACTGGGCCACTTGTAGATGATTTTCCTTACAGTGGAATGATGTATTTTAAATAATTTGGAGATTTTTTTAAATCCCTTGCCAGACTCATAGGCATCCATAACCTTTTTTCTGAAGGCCTTACAGAACTCTTTAGATCTTGCCATGATGACACCACACACCTCAATAGCAAAGGGAACACCAGACACTAGATATGAGAGGGGTATAAATAAGACATTTTCCACCTGCACTCCCTAAGCAGGTTCTAATCACTGGCACCCAATCTTCAACACCTGATTCTAATTTTATGGATTTGAAGGTGTGATAAATGTAGGGGTGTACTTACTTTTTCCATGTGACTGATCTGTTTTTTTTTTTTTTTTTGTTAATTTAAATTGTGAAAATTACTACAAAATATCAATTTTATGTGTCATTTCATGGAGTGTATCAACTTTATTAACACGCACTGTTTCCAAGAGAATCAAATGTTTGCTCGTCCAAATATGTCAAAAAAGCCAACAATTTCCATGAAGTGTACTTATTTTTTCACATGACAGTATGGCAGTGCAAATGTGCTCATCTGCAACATTAAAAATTGCAACTAAGAACATATCAGATTGTTTTTTGGATGCTTTCTTATTGTTGGTTGTTGATTGTTTAAAATATAAAAATGATGACGTTTAGTTATACCATCATGTGTACTGCTGCATTGTGGATTATTTGTATGTCATCAGTTAAAAAAAAAAGCAACTGAGAGCAAACATGAAAAAATGGGCCAAAACAAATTAGTAATACCAGCCAGTATGATCCATTGAATTATCCATTAAAGCTTTTAAAAATTAATAAGAAATTGAAAAAGTTGCTAAAACTTACGAAACATCAATGGAGAATTTAAAGTTTTCAGCGCTCGTGAGGAGATGGTCAGTTTCAGGCTTGATGGTTACACCAAAACTAGGAAGGACTGGACAGAAGGTTGTGATTTAATTGAACATCTTGAATTTAATTTGTGAAAATGTTGAACAATTTTACATTTGGGGAAATATCTGAAATATCTTAATAGACGTCTAGTAATAAATACCAATGACTCATGTTTATGAGCTTGCACAAATCATTATTCAACCAAAAGTAAAATAAAAAAATATTTTAAAAAAATAAAATGGTTCAACAGAACTTAACTATAGATACAGTATATATTGTATATATTTCGACAACTTGAGTATATTTGACTGACTCTTATAAATGAATGATTGTCATGTAACTTGAATGCATAATTTGCATGTAACTTCATTTCTTTTATTAATAATAATAATAATAATAATAATAATAATAATAATAATAATAATAATAATAATAATAATAATAAGATATTGTATAATGTAATTATGCATTTTCAATATCCTGAAGCTAAACGCAGATTTGTTTTAGACCCAGATCCCACCTGAACCTCTCTGTATCTGTTGCTTATTTTGATGATTGTTGTTATATAGTTATGTTAATGTTAACTTGTTCTTCTTACTGCTTTTAATCAGTTTGATAAAGTAGCTTCAGTAAAGCTTGTTACTTTTTTCTTAGTAGCTTGTAGTGTAGCTAGCTCCATTATCAAAAGGGTACAGTGCCCTCCACTAATATTGGCACCCTTGATATCATGGATATCAAACAATTGCAAACAAAACACAGGTTTATAAAAAAAAAAAATCTTTGTTAAATATAGGTGTGGCACAATTATTGGCACCCTTTTAGTCAATACTTTGTGCTCCCTTTGCCAAGATAACAGCTCCGAGTCTTCTCCTATAAAGCCTGATGAGGTTGGAGAATACATGGCAAGGGATCTGAGACCATTCCTCCATACAGAATCTCTCCAGATCTTTCAAATTTCGAGGTCCATGCTGGTGGACTCTCCTCTTCAGTTCACCCCACAGGTTTAATATGGGTTTCAAGTCAGGGGACTGGGATGGCCATGGCAGGACATGGCAGGATTTTGTGGTCAGTAAACCATTTTTGTGTTGATTTTGACGTATGTTTTGGATCACTGTCCTGCTGGAAAATCCAACCATGGCCCATTTTAAGCTTTCTGGCAGAGGCAGTCAGGTTTTCATTTAATATCTGTTGATATTTGATAGAGTCCATGATGCCATGTATCCTAACAAAATGTCCAGGTGGTCTGGCAGAAAAACAGCCCGAAAACATTAAAGCACCACCACCATATTTAACTGTGGGCAAAAAGCTCTATTTTGGTTTCATCTGACCATAGAACCCGATCCCATTTGAAGTTCCAGTAGTCTCTGGCATACTGAAGACGCTTGTGTTTGTTTTGGATGAGAGTAGAGGCTTTTTTCTTGAAACCCTTCCAAACAACTTGTGGTGATGTAGGTGACGTCAAATTGTAGTTTTGGAGACTTTCTGACCCCAAGACACAACTAACTTCTGCAATTCTCCAGCTGTGATCCTTGGAGATTTTTTTGGCCACTCGAACCATCCTCTTCACAGTGCATTGAGACAATATAGACACATGTCCAATTCCATAACATTGTTGATTCTTAACATTACCAGTTGACTGGAACTTCTTAGTTATTGCCCTGATGGTGGAAATAGGCATTTTCAATGCTTGTGCTATTTTCTTATATCCACTTCCCATTTTGTGAAGCTCAACAACCTTTTGCCGCACATCACAGCTATATTCCTTGGTCTTACCCATTGTTATGAATGACTAAGGGAATTTGACCTGTGTGTTACCTCATATTTATATCCCTGTGAAACAGGAAGTCATGGTTGAACAATTTCCTGTTCCTAGTCACCCAGGTGTACTAAAAAAAAACACTAAAATATCAATGGGAATATACTTCAAATATATTTTTCTCATATGAATTCATAGGGGTGCCAATAATTGTTGCACATCTATATTTAACAAAGATTTTTTTTTTTGATAAACCTGTGTTGTGTTTGCGATGAGAGCAGAGTATTTTTGTGAATTTTTTGAACAAAAGATCAAAAGGTTAAAAAATAAAGACAATTTTTCACAGCCTTCTTTGCTCATATTTACCAAGGGTGCCAATATTAGTGGAGGGCACTGTTCAGTGGTAGCTTAGCTATTTTAAGTCATGAGTACATTGTAGCTTGACAATTGCAAAGTAGCTTCACCAACAGTTTAGCTGGTGTTCATGGTTTGTTAATGCTTTTACAGTGATTTGCACACATACACCATGTATGAGTGATTAAGAATAAGGCCTGAGGCAGAATAAGAGCTTTTTATGACCACCTTCATAGTATTTGTGTACACTGAAATTGATTCAAATCTAACTGTATAGATAGACATATCAGATGTAAATGTCTAATGTCTAGCATTTGCATTCTAATAAACATAACTATAAAGCTATTTTCTTAAGAACAGTTTTGCTCTTATAATTACTAAGAACAATATTAAAAAAAATAATAAAATAAACCAACAAAGAAAAATATCGAACATTTCTTTTTGCGTACCAAACTTTTGAACCTTGAATTCCTGAATAGTAGCACTCTTCTCATCACCTCTGTAGTAAGCTTTGATCTTCCACACACCTGGCCTGAAGAAAGTGTGATGATGAAGAACCTTAAAAGCTTTTCACATGCTCAATAAAATACAGATCGATTTGGTTTAGGTCTATCAACAAAAAATATTTGGGAGAAATCACGAACAGTAGTAAGTAATAGAATGGATAATATAAACATACTGTGAAACATCAGGAATATGGAAGTCCTTTTCATAAATGCCTGATTTGGAACGGACAAACATTTTCTTGATCGTGTTCCCTTCTGCATTCTGCAATGGATATCACAGTCAAATGGTGATGGGCAATGATAGGGGCACAACTGTTTACAATTTATTTATTTATTTATTTTTAAATTTCTGTTAGGTATTGTATCTAGAGCTGTTGAAGCACTTACAATTAAGAACACATCTATCGTCTCGGATATCGGACGCATAGCATGATCCAGAGTAAAAATCCTGTACCGAACTGAAATTTAAATTGATACATGATGAACATTTGAATAAGCTTACATGTATTTACATGGAATTAGGATTTACAGTTATGTAAATTGTTAACAACATTGTTTTAATACATTGTAATTACATTCAGTGTATTTGGTATAGCTAGTTCATTTGCATTTACAGTATATCAGGTACACATACTGTATATCTTTACATCGTCCTGCCCTTCCCAATGGAAGGTTGATCTGATAAAATGGCTTATAGATGGAGGTATCTATTAAACAGACAGCAGAGTGTATAGTTCTAGTTTGAGTAATTTCTGTTGTACCTCTCTGTGTGGGGTTGTACATGGGCTGGTCTGTCTGAATGAAGATGTAGCCTCTGTGCTGGGACACCAAGACTCGAGTCTTTCTCTTAATTTCACCAACATCACACACCAGGTTGAGATATGGTGGCTCTTCACTGGTCGATGTTAAGCTTGCAATTTTGTCTTGCAAAATCTTTAATAAGAGTATAATTAAAATATGTGTAAAGAATATGGGGCAAGTCACAAGTATTTACACATGGTATTGAATAGGTTTTTATGGGATGCTTTAAAAAAAAACAACAACAACAACAACAGAAATTGTGTTAGTGCATTTAAACAGAAAGGATAACAAGCTTCATTTTAATGTGTATCATTTATTTTGTGGTTTTCTTTATTTACTAGTTGATCTGGTATTGGCACACAAAACATATATTCATGTTTTATATTCATTCTGGGGCTATAATTGCACAAGAGCATGATTGGGTAACTGATATGAAATATTCATAATATGCATAACGTTTTGTAAACACTTTTGGGTATTAATGTAAATGAAGCTTGAAGAAAAGGTGAAGAAATAAGAAGAAATAAAATATATGTGATGAATTCACAATATGAAATATTCAAAGCAACAAAATCATGAAAATATAGGTCAGGATTGTCATGGATCCAGAACCTATCCCAGGAAGACTGGGCATGAGGCGGGAATACACAATGGATGCCCCATTGTTCATGGTATAGACTCCAGATCCACCATGACCCTGACTAGGATAAAGTGGTTACTGAAGATGAATGAATGAGTGTGTTGTGGTCATGGGAAAAAGAAAGTACACCCTGTCTCAATTCTATGTTTTTATTTATCAAGGCCTAAATAACAATTGGGTGGCCGTCACCAATTCTACAAAAAAAAACAAAAAACTTCGGGTCAACACAAAAAGCACAACAGATTTCAATATGTATGCAGGATTGGGAGTCTAAGCAAATTCAGTCCTAGGTCAGTCCGTTTAATACTCAGAGATATAAAGAATACCCCTAAAGCTACATCATGTGACCTACAAGACTCTCTAAGCACATTACATTTTTTGCTCAGCATAAAAATCAGAAAAATACTGAACAAGTATGGCTTTCATGGAAGGGTTGCTAGGAAACAGCTCCTTCTCTCCAAAACAAATATGGCAGCACAAATTTGTTTGCAAAATTGCATCTGAACAAACCACAAAAGTTCTGGAACAATATCCTTTGGATTGATGAGACCAAATTGGAGATGTTTGGTAATCATGCATAGGCCCATGTTTGGCAAAAACCAAACACAGCATATCACCACGAACACCTCATACCAACTGTCAAGATGATGGTTTTGGGGTGATAATTTGGGCTTGTTTTGCAGCCACAGGACCTGGGAAACTTACAGTCATTGAGACAATTAGGTACTCTACTTTATACCATAATATACTCGAGACAAATGTGAAGCAATATATCCAGCAGCCTAATCTGGGCCGAAATTGAGTCATGCAACAGGACAATGATCCCAATCAGTAAACCAGAAATTTGACATATGAATGGCTAAATAAGAAAAAAATCAAGGTGTTGGAATGGTGAAGTCAAAGTCCAGACCTCAACCCCACTGAGATGCTGAGGCAGGATCTTAAAGAGCTATGCATAAATGAATGGTCTCAAACATGAATGAACAGAAGCAATGTTGTAAAGTGGGCCAAAACGTCTTCAAAATGATGTGAGACTGATAAATTCCTACAGAAAATGTCTACAAGTGATTGTTGCTAAAGGTTATTAACACGTATTATTAGCACTAAGCTCATTTTTTCCACATGATGTCTGAATGTTGCTTCATCTTTCGGAAAAGTGACTACATATTGAAATCTGTTGTGTTTTTTGTTGTCACCTGAGGTTATTTGTTTGTTTGGTGAGGCTCACACAATTGTTATTTAGGCCCTGATAAATAAAATCATAGAATCGAATAAGAGTGCACATGACTGTATATGTTTCCATGTCTGACTTATTTAATTCAAGTACATTTTATTTACCTGAAGAGCTAATGTTTTAATTTTCCCTTTCTCGGTGATCCGTACAGTCTCCTGCTTTGACACTCGAACATTTCCCACCTCCTGCTCTAAGTAACAGGTCACAGGTTTGTTCAGCAGTCCCTCCCCAACCTGGACTGACACCTTTTCCATCACGCCAACGTGAATAATGCTGGGAGCTGTCACCAGGAATCTAACAGATTCAAAAGGATTTTCAATCATGGAAAAATCACAGAACATGTGTTTTCAACTCCAGGCTTTTGAGGAGTCTCTACACTCCACAGTTTCTCTGTTATTTTCATGTGATTTCTTAATCATTCTTCTAAAATATTTCCAAATACCAGAAGCAGAACATTTTATTATATTTAATATGTACAAATATTAAACTCAAAGGATTGGTAGGATAGGGGTTAAATTTATTTCAGTGGTATAGGCACTTTCAAGTTGTTGCAAAATCATCTATATTAGTTGAAAGAACTGTATGAATTAGTTGATCACTTTTCACTATTACGAGCACTTTGTACTTTATTTCAAGGGTCTCATACTAGCTATTAAAATATTTTTTGAATTGTAAGCACTTTGAAAGTGTTTACAAAACTTATTAAAACAAAACAAGATTTTTTTGTTTTGTTTTTTTTGCTTAAATCAGATGTGTCCTTGGCTGAGCCAGTGAAGGGAACTTTAAGTCAGGTAAGGCATTGGGTCTTCAGGAGTGGAGTTGATAACCTTGGCCATACAGGAATGAACTCAAATATTTTTAAAAGAGGGAAATATTTTTCATACCAAACTTGATGGTCATTTGGTAGTAAAATACAGTTGCCTACGCAAATGAAACATCCAAACATCCAATCTACATCCTAACCCTTTAATCTATATTTATGTCATTTGGCAGATGCCTTTATCCAAAGCAGCATTTAATTCAGCTATGCAGATAAGAGTTAAGGGTCTTGCTCAAGAACCCAGCAGTGGCAGCTTGGCAGTACCAGGATACAAACTTACAAGCTCCCAGTCAGAAACCCAGAGTCACCACTGCCCTGAGCAATGAGTGAGCAATAATCTGAGCACTGAGTGGTTTCACTGTAACTGCAAGAAGTCCTTGACAATTGAGTTTCAACAGAAAATTAGACAGTAGTTCAAATGACCAGCACAGAACTCAAGCTGTGATAAGGCACCAAAGTAACACAACCACAAATCACGCACTGTATACTTACTTCTCTGCAGAGACCAGCTGTGCAATATAACCTGAGCAGAGCAGCAAATACAGAAGAGAACCCATGTTCACACTTTCTGAAACTTGTAGTTTCAGAGATGGTGGGTGTGCTCTGAGTGAGCTCCAGTGGTCGATGTGCTGCTTTTTCACCATTCACCAGTTTTTATCTGGTAAAAGGAGGATCCAAAAGAGCTGCATCGGGACATCATGTTGCACAACTGGGAGCACTCCTCATTGAGTAAGCCAATTGGTGCAATTTCTCTAAAGTCATGTGATTTCACAGAAAAAAATAAATATAGTGCCAATAAAAAAAAAAAAAACAGAAACTGTTTATTTTGGTTAAGTAAAGTTGCACATATTTTTACACATGTAATCTGGCAGAATTGATGTCATATGATTTTATGTGTGCACTGCAAATTAGGTAAATCAGGTAAAAAAAAAAATATCCTGAATATAGGTAGATTTATCTAATATGTCTCCAAATGACATTATAATAAAACAAATATAAATGTATTATTATTATTATTATTATTATTATTATTATTATTATTATTATTATTATTATTAAGGCTATTTCTAGACATTTCAATATTGAAATTGTGCCATGACCCAGAAAATCTGACATGTCAGGAATCAGAAAACAAACACTTCCCATAATCTTTTGTTGACACTTTATTTACAAGAATATCATTATAGCTAGCAAACTAAACTATATGTGAGATAAAAGCTCATCAAATGACAAAAGAGCTTGCAAAACTGACCAAAACATCCTGAGATTTTCCTTCTTATAAAGTCCTAAACATAAACATAAAGTCCTGACAGTGATAAAATGTCTTTAATCCATAAAACATTGGAATGCACAAGATTTAGTGAAATATTGAGTTTTATTGATGAATGAACATCTAAATATTATACGGGGGAAAATAAAGTAGTAAAGGACAGGCAAATGCTGGATATGCCAAATAAAGTGAATGTAACATTTGAGAATGTCTATATCTTCTTTTATATTGTACTGATATATGTGCAGATCTCACATGAGTTGGTTCAAGTATTGATTTTTTTTATTTGCATTTGTGTTTGTTTGCTTCTTTGTGTGTGTGTGTGTGTGTGTGTGTGTGTGTGTGTGTGTGTGTCATTGAACCTGGTCAGTAGGTCTGTTGTCTGTTGCCAGAAACATGACATTAACCTTCCTCTGAAGTAGCTCTTCCGTGCCTCTCATATCACTTGCTGAAGGTAGCAGCAAGCCAGAGGTATGATGTCCATCCACAACTCCTGCTCAGTGATCAGACAGATGCAAGAATTGCGTTTGGACAATCAGCCTCTGACAGCCAAATGGAAACAGGAAAATTGGGTAAAATGAAGCTCCAGAGCATGTCCAGGTGCAAAAGATCCATTCTTTTCTGCTATATCGAGAAAGATTATACACATGATACATGAAAATTTCACGGTATGCGAAAAAAACACACATAAAAGCTAATATTAAATGAGTTATGAGGCTTCACTGCATTGTAAAACTTTCACATTCTGGAATCATATTTCCACCCAATGTACTATGAAATTCCTATAAAGTCCTACACAATTGCAATTTTTTGTAAACTTTCTAGAAAGTAAACATGACACTTCCAAAAACAGTCCTTTCAAATTACTTTAGGAAATTCGTTTTTAATATGTCTTAATCATGTGTCTTATCCATCACACAGCCAAGTCTCTACATCCTCATCTGGCTGTGTGAGAAACTGGACAGACTTACACCAGAAAACATTATGTAGGTTGTTTTTTTTTTCCTCGTTCAACCTAGATTGATTGTTCAAAGGCTATAGTCATCTCTTAATCTACTTAATCTGTTACCTTCGATTCTGCTGCTGTGATGGATCACTTGTAAACCAGCAAAGCTCCAAAATGGGAATTCCATATCAGAGTGTTCTGGTTTGCGTCTGACAACGTCTCCGTCTTGCTCCATCTCTCTCCGTCGGTATCTTTGTGTGTGTCTCTACATCTCTCTCTCCCTCTCATTCTATCCATCTCATTACATGCAGCACTGGGGTTACCTAAGAGACTGGGCCTCAAAAGAGAAAATCTCTCCAGCCACAATAAACGGTGAAAGTGACAGAGGGCAAGGAGGGAGGGGACCAAGGGGGCAGAACGAGAGGGAGAGAAGGAGAGATGCCAGATGACAGGTGGATAGAGCAAAAATTAATAAGGGCCTTGGTTTGTGCGTCAGATGGTCAAAAGTGTGTCTCAGACACTTGAACCTGGCTGATAAAGTGTTGTTTGAGGGTGTGCAAAGCAAACATGATTCTCTCGATCCTGTTAAACTTATGATCATTGTTCATCATCTCCTACTCTATTGGACTGTAGGAAATATTTAAACATTGCACAAAAAGCAATTGAGTTGAAATAAAAAACAACAAACAGAACTTTAAAAAAGAAATCACTGTTTTTTTCCCCAGGATGAATCAGTACACATGTATAAGTTTGTAAAATTAATCTTTTTATTTTTATCATCAGCCTAAATATTCTCTAACATTTCTTCTTACTTTTTGCTTATTGTGCATATGTGGGGACCATGGCAGCTTAGTAGCAGAATAACTCAAATGACTTCCTTTATGCCTTTTGCTTAGAGAGCATACATTACCACTGACCATCGTGTTGCCATGGCAGGCTCTGCACAAAAGGGCGTGGCGTGGGAACTGCTCACTGGGGTTAGGAGTGAGGGTCAAAAGGGTAAAGGTCACCAGCAGCTGGACAGTGCACAAGGGGAGCAGAGGCTGAGAAAGGAGCATGGGGGAGGACACCACCTGTGAGTTAGTGGCCTCAACAGGGCATTAACATTGAACTGTGTTGTGACAAAGGGGTGTTGACGAGGTTCACCTAAAATCTCGCTGTCCAGGGTGTTTCGATGACAAACACTACATCATTGAAGACATGCTAATGTCTAATGGTCCATGCAGAAGGACATGGCTATTCTTACTGCCTGCACAAAGGTTCAAATGGCATATCAAACACCAGAGTTAACACTATAAATTCACTGTTAGAAGTCATATGAGCTGAAATTTAGCAAAAACTATAACATTAAGCAAGAAATCTCAACATTTTTAGCCTAAAATGACTACAAAAACTAGTAACCAGGGTGGTCCTGCAAAAGACACACTGATCTTTCTTTGTGAAAGAAGAACTTGCAGGCCATAATCTCCATAATCCACACATAAAATGGTAGGGTGTCTCAGCTGGAAGTCTCATACTGATCATTGGTTGGTAAAATACTATAATCTCATTGTTCTGATAAAAAGTCATGCATTCACATTTTTTTTTATCCATACATACACACAACTGAAATAAAACTACAAAACTATTTAGACTACTGATACTTTATCTTAACACTTTTGCTTAACCTTACATACAACATGACATTTTTTATAAACCCTTTTTTATCAAGGTTGATAAAATAATGCAGCCTTAAAAATGTCCACCTTTGCCAAAGTCTCCACTGCGTTACATTTTTCCTTTAGATATGTTAAAATGGGTTAAATATGTTATCATTAAACACAAAAAGAAAACTGCAAGCATTACCAAAAAGTCATTACAATTGATTTGATTCTTTACAGTAGTCAGTCATTAACACTTATCACTGTAGCTTATTTTAAAAACCTGCACCAAATCTATTAAATCTATTAAAACATTTTAAACTGTCAGCTGATTTGTAATGATAATAGCGCTTATTAATTGTTTTTGGAAACTGTCCGATGTCAATAAATTTAAAATTTAAACATTTTAAAATTCATAAATTTATGCAACTCTTATTGAAACTTCATAATTGATTAAAAAATAGCTGATTTTTCACTGTTACATGTTTTATTGATAAAGTATAATTCCAGCATTGATGCTGTTCTAGTAAGTACCATAACGAAAACTGAAAACACTTCCACAGCACAACATGGCAGGTGTTACTTGGCATGTTCCATTCTGAAATTATATTATACTGTAGATTCAAGTTTTCATTATTATCTCTGTTATACTTGTATAATAAAATGATGTGATGCGGTTCCATTCTGAGCATGGGAGCTTTGGCCAGGCCATGCTCACAGGGAGTGGAGTGAAGGTGAGGTCAGGCAGGTGGAGCCTGGGCTGTGGTTTTGGGGTTACTCCCTGGAGGTCAAGGGGAGACAGCCAAAGGAGCAAATGGGGGACAATGTCAATATGCAAATTGTGTCAGTTAGAGCCACGGTCCATTTGGCTGAAAATTTACATTCCCATATGTTCCTTAGGAACCTCTGCATTGTTTAACAGCAAGTGAATTTCTATGAGAATGTCTATATGCACTCTCACACATAAGCATCCCCATTAAGAACATTTATAAGGTTGAAAAAACACCAGTAGATGTAAAACTGATTTAATAGCCTTGACTGCTCTAGCAGCCTTTACTTAGGTATGGTTTTAATAAATTGTTATTAATCAAGTATATTTAAACAACAAGCAACAGGCAACAATGCACACTATCACAACTTATCAGTATATGAACATGATATAATATACATTCAAGGGCTGTCCCTTTTTGTAAACAAAAATGAAGCTATTATCATAGATTGAATTTGTGGTACAATTCCTATGGATGTAACAATCACATAATTTGAACTGATGCATCAGTTTAACTTGAAATTAATTGAAGCAACAACTGATTGAAATGAATAGAAGCAACAATCATATATTGATTGTTACTGACCATAATTGATTATAAATCAATTGATATTGAAAAAGACAGACAACTGGTGTGTAAAAAATCAAAAAAAATTTTTAAAAAAAAGATAGATACTTAAAATAGTCCTTCTCTACACTGCCATTATCATTCACAAATTAAATGTAACTCTAGTCCAGACTGTGAACAAAGTTGATTGGAGGCAACTAAATCAAATCGTATTGTATAATATTAAAGCAAATTCAGTGGTATCATCAAATATCTAATTGTTGCCTTAATATTCGAAATTGTATCATATTTTGTGGAAACCTGAGGTTTACACTCCTAAAAATACTGTGGGAAACTGTGTTAAAATCAATGTTACTGACTAGTTATGTGAAGTTCAATTTAGACCTGATATTTCATTTGTTAGATATCAGGCTAGAAGGATTACACACTATCCTTAACTATCCTTAACTATAAATTTATTCTCTAATGTCCTTATTTTGATGTTGCATTTATTGCATATTTCACATTTTCACATTTTGACCACAACCACCATGAACTCTGGGTCTAGGTCTTCTTTATCAAAACATTTGCTTGAGCCAAACTTCTGTTTTTAACCAACATATTCAAACAGGTCTTTTCCACATTTTAGTTACCTTTTCTAATATTCTGTAGCCAGTGATACCTGATTTTCCCCATTTCAAGCCCACTATGCTAGCTATGTAACACCAGGGGTGGTGAGAACCCCCTGGTTACCTAATCTACTTTGATTACCTATTGCTGACCTTACAACAATTTGTAATAAATACAGCTTTCATACAGTGGTCTTTCCCTGGAACATTCACTCTGAGTTCTCATTGGGTTGGTGCTGGTTCAGAATGACAAGGAATTCTGGTGGTAATCCAGGATTCATAAAACCACAGAAAACACTCACTGAACACTTTATTAAGAACACCTGTACACCTACTCATTCATGCAATTAACTAATCAGCCGATCATGTGGCAGCAGTGCAGTGCATAAAATCATGCAGATACAGGCCAGCAGCTTCGGGTAATGTTCAAGTGTGATCTCAGTGATTTTGATCGTGGCATGATTGCTGGTGCCAGACAGGCTTGAGTATTTCTATACTAAAATCACTAAAAAATCACTATATATGCACACAATGTGTATTTTTAAAAAAATGCAAAGTCATTTTTTCAATTCAAAGGAGACCTAAACCTCAGGTTTAATTTTTTTTTTTTATCAAGTAATTAATTAAATTATTGGTTAAATGATGGACGTAACACAATTGAGAAAAGCAGTAGTTTAACTTTATTTTTTAGAGAAAAACAATTTAATAACAGGAATGAACATTGCGTAATAGGAATGTGTATCCGGACTCTGTGTGTGTGTGTGTGTGTGTGTGTGTGTGTGTGTGTGTGTGTGTGTGTGTGTGTGTGTGTCTGTGTGTGTCTGTGAGTATGTGAGTGTGTGTCTGTGAGAGTGTGTGTCTGTGTGTGTCTGTGAGTGTGTGTGAGTGTGTGTGTGTGTGTGTGAGTGTGTGTGTATGTCTGTGAGTGTATGTCTGTGAGTGTGTGTGTGTGTGTGTGTGTGTGTCTGTGTCTGTGGGTGTGTCTGTGTGTGTGTGTGTGTCTGTGAGTGTGTGTGTGTGTGTGAGTGTGTCTGTGTGTGTGTCTGTGAGTGTGTGTGTCTGTGTCTGTGTCTGTTGGTGTGTCTGTGAGTGTGTGTCTGTGTGTGTATCTGTGAGTGTGTGTGTGTGTCTGTGATAGAGTGTGTGTGTGTGTATGTCTGTGAGTGTGTATGTCTGTGAGTGTGTGTGTCTGTGAGTGTGTGAGTGTCTGTGTCTGTGTGTGTGTCTGCGAGTGTGTGTCTGTGTGTGTCTGTGAGTGTGTGTGTGTGTCTGTGTCTGTGAGTGTGTGTGTATGTCTGTGAGTGTGTTTGTGTGTGTGTGTCTGTGAGTGTGTCTGTGTGTGTGTGTCTGTGAGTGTGTTTGTGTGTGAGTGTGTGTACGTGTGTGTGTGTGTGTGTGTGTGTGAGTGTGTGTGTCTGTGTGTGTGTCTGTGAGTGTGTGTCTGTGTATGTCTGTGAGTGTGTGTATATGTGTATGTCTTTTTGTGTGTATGTCTGTGTGTGTATATCTGTGAGTGTGTGTGTGTGTGTCTGTGATAGTGTGTGTGTGTGTGTGTCTGCGAGTGTGTATATCTGTGTGTGTGTATGTCTGTGAGTGTGTTTGTCTGTGAGTGTGTGTGTGTGTATGTCTGTGAGTATGTGTGTGTGTCTGTGAGTGTATGTGTGTGTGTGTATATGTCTGTGAGTGTTTATGTGTGTATGTATGTCTGTGAGTGTGTGTGTGTGTGTGTGTGTGTGTGTGTGTGTGTGTGTGTATGTCTGTGCTGTGAGTGTGCGTGTGTGTGTGTGTTTGTGTGTGTGTGTGTGTGTGTGTGTGTGTGTGTGTGTGTGTGTGTATGTCTGTGAGTGTGTGTGTGTCCCACACCATCTGGGGCACCCTTCCCGTGGCTCACCTCCAAAAAGTTCCACGTACTGGCAGTGAATCCTCGCCTGAAGAGCTTTTCTGCAGCACTTAGTGGTGGATTGGCTCCCTGTAAGCACAGCATTCACACTGTAAAACTGATACTTCTATATCTTAAGTAACAGTAACTGTAAAAATCAAGTAAACTGTATTACATAAACTAATATTCACACTAATAAATAAATACACAATAGGATGCTACTCACTCCTGTTATCTATTACTCAGTCCTGTTATGGTTTATATAAGAAACAGGACTGAAGGTAACAGGACTGAGTTTTTAGCATAAAATTAGCAAATACATGAAATATAGTCACATGGCATACATGCTTATAGCATGAGGATACTGAGCAAATTCTAGTGATTTACCAAAAATGTGTACATTTAAAATAAACAAATAACATCTAAAAAATAATTTAGGTAACAGGACAGTATGTTGAGATTGACCTTCTCAGACATAGTTGCAATATCATCTAATATACTGTAGTGAAAATTGCCCGCGCATCTCTCCACCAAAATATGTACTGGAAATTAGCTGTTTGGGTTAATTTGATATATTCTCCACCATTTTACGTAAGTAAAAATTAGTTGTTTAAATTGAGCTATCTATATTCTCCTCCAAAGGTGTAGGAGAGATTAACAGATCAGCTCGAAAAGGGAAATTTGACTAATTTAGTATTACTGATACTATTTATTCATCCAGCGATAAGTTGAAACTAGTGTATTCATTAATTATGCATTAGATATTACCTCCGTGGCCACCGGCAATAATATCCTAAACATAGTGAAATATTATTTTAAGAGCATGTAGCAGAATCGCAATTCAAAGCAATAGACCCTTGTAAGCAATAAGAACACGTATATTCAAGAACAGACGAGACTTTATTGAACTACTCTATGATATAGAAACTAATCTAATATATAAAACACACACACACACACACACACACACACACACACACGCATACATAAACGGGTGATAATGAAGAGTGAATGAAGTTCCGGGTCTCTAGCGTTGCATACTATTTCACAGACCATGATCTGAACAAACCATCAACTCATTACGTTATCTTCACTTCCTTTAGAAGGGCTCAACTTATTATAGACACCAGATTCTGGGGTATTGCGCTTGCCTTAGCTGTGTTGAAGGGATTTCCTCGTTACGTCATGGTGTCGTCAGCGGTTTGGTCGGTGAGAGGTGTCTCGGAAGACCAATCGGAATGCTGAGTGGAATGAAGGCGGGAGGCTTGAAAAGCAGGCGGAGGCTCTCGCTGGGTCCCCAGGCCGATGTAAACGTGATCTGATCTCACCAACGTTGATTGGCTCTGGAGACCCTCCGCCGACCCCGTCCTTCAAAGCGTGCCAAGAAGCAAGATAGAGAGAGAGAGAAGCAAGCGACGATGACAGACTCTTGTTTTCTTAGGATTTTAACACTTCCTGGGCTAGTCCAGCCCAGAGTGCTTCCTCCAATCAATATTGTCTTTGGGCAGGGTGTTAGCCAGATTCTCCACCTATTATGCTAATCAGCTCCTTGTCCCTGCAGATGAGTGGTTCCACACTCTTCAATGATGAGTGGATTATTAAACTTTGTCCTGAAACTTTGCATGTACATATCAGAAAAATCTACATAAATTTCCTTATTCCTATGATTTAGGATTCACTCAATAAACACATACATACCAAACAAGACATGTTTGACTATACTTAAAGTACATTACTAATATTTAAAACACAATGATCCTCCTAGGGCTACTACACAAATACATGCAAAATCGAACAATTAGTGGCAACTTAATGGTGATACACATGAAGAAAATAGAACAACACATGGTAGGAAATAGGTGATTTCAGTTGTTCAAAGATGTATTAATTCCCACAGTCGTTGCTCCTGGTAGGCGCCGATTGTGGAATGTGTGAGTCCTCGTGTAGACTTGTGGAATTGTGGAATGTGTAATTTTGGTGAAAAGGTCTCTCCTTTCTTCCAGAATTTATTGGCCTTAATGGTATGGATCTTTGAGCTTTTGGTCTGGCCCAAAAGGCCTAAATCACTGCATTTGAGAGCAGTTTCTGTGGTCGAGAGGGTTCGGCCCTGGGTCAAGGAGGCCTTTAATGCTTGCCGTGCTGGTTGAGATAAGGCAGATGCACACGCTGGATTTAAGTGGCTCCTTGGTGTCTGGGTGTGGATTCCTTGTTTTATGGCTCCCTGAGTGGAGACATTTTGGTCCAGAGTTTCTTGTGGGTTCTCTGGCTGAGAAGGCCCATTGTTTTATTTCTTCTGGTTATAATTGTGTGAATTATATGATGCTGCTTGTGCTGAGGCGTTACAATACAGAAAATAAAATGAGAGGACTTACTTTTGGTCTTCCCATTGCCTTCAGAAGATTCAAATGATGCAACTTCCTGTTGAAAATGTGTCTTGTGGAATGTTCGAAGTTTTTCAAGGAGGGCAATGTGTTAGGGTCACAGGACTGAATGTAAACCCGGGGACACGAATGTGTATTGTGTATTTAAAATGTGTATTTTATCTAAAATGTTATGGATTTCTCATGAAAAAAAAAAAACATTTTAAATCATAGATTGGATATAAAGTCAAAGAACAATGGGGGAAAAATTAAGATTTCTGAAGGACTTTAATCATTATATTTCAATGTAAAGTATAAAGATAGAGAGTGTGGACATGTAAAAAATGCTATTTTTTAGTGTTCTAGGTAGGTTTTATTAATGTTTTTAATTATATATTTTAAATTTGCAGTTAGCTTAATGTGCAGGACACTTTGCTTAATAATAAAATGTATTTTAGAGTTAATTGTCATGCATTTTTATACATATAATGATCTGGGGACTGAAATATCATCCATTCGGTGGAATGGCTCACATCAGGTTCCACTTCTGTCTGCCAAGAACAGAAAGCTGAGACTGCATTGGGCACAGGCTCACCAATTGAAGACTGGAAAAATGTAGCCTGGTCTGATGAATCTCAATTTCTGCTGAGGCACACAGATGGTTGGGCCAGAATTTGGCACCAAAAGCATGAATCCATGGACCCAACCTCCCTTGTGTCAACAGTCCAGGCTGGTGGAGGTGGTGTAATGGTGTGGGGAATGTTTTCTTGGCACACTGTGGGCCTGTTAATACCAATCAATCATCGTTTGAATGCCACAGCCTATTCAAGTATTGTTGCTGACCATGTGCATCCCTTCCAGCATGATAATGCACCATGTCACAAAGCAAAAGTCATCTCAAACTCAAGAACATGACAATGAGTTCAATGTTCTTCATTGGCCTTCCGAGTCACTGAATCTGGGATGTGGTAGAGCGGGAGATTTGCAGCATGAAAGTTCACCTGAGAAATCTGCAGGAATTGCATGATACAATCATGTCAACATGGACCAGAATCTCAAAGGAATGTTTCCAACATCTTGTCCATGCCATGAAGAATTAAGGCTGTTTTGAGAGCAGAGGGAGACCCTACCCAGTATGAGTATAGGGTTCCAAATAAAGTGCTTTGTGAGTGTACATAGCTAGCATTCTGTTTCACCCCTCCTAACTGCCACAGCCAGTGAGAATCCCCTTGATAACATTTGCCACATGACAGACCTAAGGACAAACTAGAAAGGTGTTTAGAGATGACTGCCATATTCACCCCACTGGGAGGGGCAATTATAAGCTTGTAGTACCTGGAGAAAGTGGAAGGTGATGCCCAAGTAGCAACAGTTCCTAGAGGGGCACACCTCTAAGTAATGTCCCTGAGGAGGAGATGCTCCTTGTAGCTGTACCATTGCACAGTAGACCTTGCATGAGTTGCGCTCTGAGAGGCGAACCATTAACCATGGATGGTACCACCTAAGTAGATTCCATGCAAGGCACAGAGAGCTGTATGACTTTTTGCTAGCCTGATGATTGAAAAATCTGTCACTATGTTGTCCAAGTGAGCCAACACATGGTAATATCTCAGAACCAGAGAAAAACTTCAAATAAAACTGCAAATAAACCATGAATATAGCTTCTCCATTTGTGGTGCAGGGGAGAAGCACTGAATTTGAATGCTTGTTCTTGAAAGGCAAACCTTTAAAGCATCTATGTTCTGACTTCCAAGTGGAGCAGCACAAAATTGTTTGCTCTATCGTCAGGCAATTGCAAGTGCAAATCCTGTTGATGCCATGGCCATCCATGAGTGAGAGCCAAGCGAGCAAAATTTGTTGTGCTCTCTAGTCGGGAGAGATGTTATAGACTCTCTTCCCTGTCAATCACTATGATACTATGCCAGTCGTAGGCATCTGTGAACTAACGTAAACAAATAGAGCTTTCCTCTGAGTGTGTTTCACTGCCCTGTAATGCAGCATGAGCAGCAGTTTGAAAAGATGCTGTTGGCTGGCATCACGTGTCTCAGAGGAAGCATGTGTTAGCCTTCACCCTCCACAGTTGGCAACTATCGTATGATTGGGAAGAATTTAAAATTATAAAATGAAATCTGTATTTCTGTAAAAGGGGGGGGCACAGTGGCTTAGTGGTTACCACGTTTGCCTCACACCTCCAGGGTTGAGAGTTTGATTGTCACCTCCGCCCTGTGTGTGCTGAGTTTGCATGTTCTCCCCGTGTTTCGGGGGTTTCTTTTGGGTACTCCAATTTCCTCCCCGAGTCCAAAGACATGCACTGTAGGCTGATTGGCATCTCTAAATAGTCCATAGTGTGTGAATGGGTGTGTGAGTGTGTGTGTGATTGTGTCCTGCAATGGGTTGGCACCCCATCCAGGGTGTCCCCGGCCTTGTGCCCTGAGTCTCCTGGGATTGGCTCCAGGCTTCCCGTGACCCTGTGTAGGATAAGCGGTACAGAAAATGGATGAATGGATGGATTTCTGTAAAGCTGCTTTGTGTCAGTGTCCATTGTTAAAAGCTTGAAATAAATAAAATTGGATTGAATTGTATTAAAGCTGGCTGGTTGGAGGGAATTGGCAGGTGACCAAATTGGGGAGAAAATGGGAAAAAAAAGGCATAGGCAAGGTAATCCAAGGCACACTTCCAACTGAAATTATTTTAAAAGCCTTTATTAAGCAGCCCGTAGTAGGTATTTCTGCCAAAAGACATGGGTCTGCAGCCCATTACTTCCCCTTATTTTAATATTTCTACTATGAAATATCCATTTAAATAAAGCCTTTTAAAATAATTTCAGTTGGAAGTGTGCCTTGGATTACCTTTTTTTTGGATGAAAGTTTAACAATTTGGGATAGTACATACTTTGTGCTATTGTGTTTCAATAACAAACTGTATATTTGTGAATATGTAGTGTAGCTCAGTGTTGTGAAAGTTTCAAATGATACGTAATTGATTTGAAATTTGCTTTTTCAAGGGATTGAGGAGATATGTTTTGGTTATTTCATGTGCCTGAATATTATACTTTATAAAACTGTAAGAGTTTGAAATAGCATAAATGTTGTTATTTCTTAAGTAGCTCTTGTGGCTATAGGATTGTCTAGAGACAAATTGACCATAGTAGACCATATTGGGTGCATGCAAGTATCCAGGCTTTGTGTTCTTACACAGACAAAAACTGTGATAGAAAACATGGATTCCAGCATTGTGAATACACTGTACTGAGACTGTAATCCATGCTGCAGGTACTTGCGATAAAGGGGAAAAAAGGAATTAAATCAGGAAGTATCGCAAATAGGAGCAAGAAACAAATGACTGAATAGGGCTAAACCTTGAGGAGTTGGAATGAGAAGGAATTGCTGATAAATGTAGGGTTTTTGTTCAAGTTCTGGCTTTGTCATTTATTGACTGTGGTTTCAAAAGATATGGTTTCAGACAACCAAAAATGTGTTTGCATTTAATTAGAAGGAGATGCACTGCAACTGGGTAGAAGATATAAGTTCTGCTTAACTCTTGTTAAACTTATGATTCCTGAAGAACAAGAATGCTTATAGTTATGCTTACTATCTTAATGAATAATAAGCATTATTACAGCTAATGTAGAGAGGTATGCATTACTACGCATTACTACATCGAATGTCTTTACTGTATGTCCTCCATAATAACTTTAACTCTCAACCAGTCCTGCCTTTTTAGAAACAGAAATGATAGGAACCATTACATTGTGATCATGCCTAGCATTCCTTTAACAATCCAATCCACACCTACCAGCCATGCTGACTTTCAGATGTGTTACAGACACTGGCTAAATCTGTTTACACGTCACCGTCACATTATGCTCCACATGTGCTTCACAGAAACTGTATACCTCAATCAGTAAATATGAGCTATCATTTACTATTGTAAATATATTCTATCACATGATTTTATCCTTTTATCTAAAGAAGGTTCCAGCCCTCTAACCAAATACGAAACGTTCTGTAACCAAATGTCTGGAAATGTAATAAATGTAAGTTAAAAGCATTAAAAGGGTACTGTAAATGGTCTGCCTTTATATAGCACCTTTTAACCTTTGCGGTTCACAAAACACTTCACACTGTGTCTCATTCACCCATTCACCCATTCACGTACACACTCACAGCAGCACAGCTACCATGCAAGGCACCTGCCTGCCATGAGGAGCAACTTAGGGTTCAGTGTCTTGCCCAAGGACACTTCGGCACATGGAGTCATGTGGACCAGGAATTGGACCGCCAACCCTACGATTAGTAGACAACCCGCTCTACCACCTGAGTCACAGCCACCCCCTACTGTAACACTTTCTGCAGTATGCTGCTCAGAGAAGCAGGCCCAGGGTAAGTGTGCACATGAGCTTTATATTTGGACTTGTGCTGTTATCAGTCAGCAATGTAAAACCTTTTTTTCAATATAAATATATTTCTGCTTGATTCTGGTTTTGTTCTGCTCATGCTCTGTGTACCTTTCTCAGCAGAAACTTGGTCCAATTTTCTTGAGAGATTTCTACCTGTGCAACTCCAAGTCAGAGAAGAGCCCTTTGAGATTGTAAGGTAGTTCAGAGAATGACAAAATTAAGGCCTTTCTGTTTAACAGGGCAATATTACTACTGTCCCTACTGAAAAAAAAAATCACACAAATTTTATTTGTTTCCACTACAAATACAATTACAAACCATCAGCTAACCATTAAAATCATTACCATTACCATTACTGGTCCTTAATGGTATCCACTAGACATAACATGCCACCAATAGAAGGCAACAAATTACCAGTAGAGACCATTACAGTTTCCATTAAAACCATTACAAATTCTGTGAGGGTTTCTATTGTTTTTTTTTTTTTTGTTTGTTTGTTTCTTTGTTTCTTTTTCAGCAGGAGTCATTATGAACCCAACAAAATAACACATAAAACTTATTTGAACAGATTTGAAGTACTCTCACACTGTCCCTCAGGAGACCTTTGATAAAAAATCCTTTATTCTTCACTTACATTTTCCAAATATTATTGTGACAGAGATAATAACATCCTCCAGTGACAAATTACTTTTTTTTTGTTGCACGGTAACAGTAACATGTAGTAACATGTACATGTACATATGATTAACAGACTGTTTCCACATGTTATTGGTTTACTATTATTCAGCACTGTTAATTATGGTTTGTTTGCTATATTTATAAAGATGTAGTTACCATAATTTTGTCTTCACTGTCATCATCAGTATAAGTTATATAACAACTTAACAATAACATAACAAGCTAGCTACAGTGCTGTGAAAAAGTATTTGCCCCATCCTGATTTCTTCTGTTTTTGTGTATATCTCATACTAAATAGTTATATTTAGGAATATAAATATAAAATATATTTACGAAATACATAAAATATATTTACAAAATACAACATAAAACAAAGGCAACCTGAGTAAACACACAATACAGTTTTATTTATTTATTTATCACAGCACTGTAGATATATAGAACACACTATAAAGTAGGAAAGTGGCTTTTTGTCTTGCAGTTCAGTATTGTTTATTCACCATTTTGTTCGGTCACTTTTTTGTTAAGATGTAATCTACTGGAAACATGACACAATGAAAACATAGCTCATTTGATTCATGTAGGTTCTGCTACTAGTAATATCAGTAATTACTAAATTCTTATGAAACCGAATCAGCCTCGTTTCTTTTGTTATTATTTACCATAACTTAAATAAATCTGGCTGGTCACTCAATGCATATTTAACCAGAAATAACGTGCAAACAAACACGCATTAAATGCTTTCCCCCTAATTTCCCTTATTGTAATAAGCGTGTGGAGAGAATGGGTTTTATTGTTTGGGGCTTGTTATCAGAGGGAAATGCGCTCTGTGTCCACTAGGAGGCTGACTAATGAGGCACTTTCCCGGATGCAAAACATTCGCTTCATATTGCGTGTTTGGTAAAATAAATATTTTATCTGTAAATTATTTATAGATCACTCTGTAGCGGATCACGGAGCGCCCCTTATGCGGGTTTTAGCCACAAGGCAAATACAAATGCTTGCATAACTTAACAGGTAGGTAAATGGTTGTGCTAAGCTTGTTTGGTAGATTCACTAGCTAGCTAGCTAGCATACACGCAGAGCTTGGTTGCTAGGGAGTTGGAGGCTGTTGATGGCGTTTGCATTTGATAGCTAGTAAGCGTCATACAGTTTTGTTTATTATTCTTTTTTGTTTATTTAATTTTCTCCCCAATATATTCGTTTGGATTTTAAAATAGCCGTCGGAACAGGACAACGTTCACATAAGTGAAGTGAAGTGTATTGTGCGTCATAGCGTCTTTTTGTAATCGGGTGAATTTCCCATAGCGCTAGCTGTGTTAGCTGGCTAGCTTTCTGGTCTCTGTGGCTAGCCTGGCTAGCTAGCTGTCTGCGCAGAAAGGTAACGTACCACTTATGTTAGCTACACTTAAACGGATGTGCAAAAGCTGCGTTTGATTTATTTATTTTTTTGTAAATCTTAAGTTTTTATTTATTTTTTAAAAAAATTTATTTAACTTGGGTTGTAATCAGGCCTGACCAAACGGACTGCTGGTGATACATTAACACACTTAAGAAAATCATAGCTCGCTAGCCCTGGGCGCTGTTTGGACGCGCAGGCCTCTTCGGCCATTTTTGTTGACATTCCTACTCTCCCTTCATCTCGCGTGTAGTTAGCTATCTGGAGAAGTTTATATATTGTATTCGAAGGAATGCCGATAGTTGTTGACGTTTGCAAAAGTTTTAGATTTAATATGATATTTATATATCATATATATCTATATAATATGTGTAAAGTCAGTCAAGGAAAGTGTAGCTAGCTATCATTGTGGCACAGAGGGTTTTTACAGGGTTGTAAACTTTACAACTAGTCAATAGTGAAATCCAACTGTTCAATTTAAGTAGCCAAACAGCAAAGTCTTTATTATAACCCACTCTTTAATTAAATATATACTGTGTTGTCAGTTGCACGTATTCTTATTCTCTCCCTCTTTAGTAGTGAAGACCAGTAGTCTCCTCTGAATTGGCCAGTCGGCTTGCACCTATGAACTCGTTGGTGCCCACCACCTCGGCCGTCAGTAGCCCAGTTAGTTCTCTGGACTCCCCCCTATCTGTCATCAGTTCGTCTACTGGCTCTCCGGGTGTGCCAGTGACTCCTTCGGTGGGTTACGGACCCATCAGCAACCAACAGGTGGGCCACAGTCAATTGCATGCACAGTTAATACCCATACGATGAAAACTGAAATGATTTCCTTCACTGCACTAATAAGGGCTTTTCACACTTGAAATAGTTAACCCTGGGTCCTTCTAAACCCCGGGTAAACGGAATTCTGGGTTATCTTGTTTCACGTTTCACACTGCTCAAACTTTACCCGGGGTTTAACAATTACTCGTGGGTTTTCATAATCTGATGTTTCACACTATACATTCCTAAACCCAGTCTTAATGTTCTTATTTGCATATTTGCAGTGTCAGCAACCACGATTGGATAAATACAGCATGCGACTGGTTGAAATACCAGCTTGTCACGCGCTTTTGCATCAGTGAGAAAAATTATCGCCACGTAAATCGTCCTTGGTTGTTTTAAGCCTTCTGAGACACACAAAGGCAAGATAACAAAGACATTGTTTTTTTTTTGTTTTTCCCGCAAACGCTGTGCAACAATTCCCTTTTGGTTCAGAGGGAAATGAGGAAACCGGAGGCAGGCTTGTGACAATTCAAAGGCATTTTATTTTACTTAACTTTTTTACTTTAGCTTTTCAGCAATTTTATTTTACTGTGCACACACACACACACTAAAATATATATATATATATATATATATATATATATATATATATATATATATATATATATATATATATATAAAAAATATTTTTTTTTTTCTCTGGCTTGTTACGGGAGGCCCTGAAAGCACAAACAGACACACGTGAGTAACCTCGGACTAACAAGACACAGGTGCGAATCGTCACGTGTTACCTGCTGGTTCCACCTGCCTTCTCTCTGACCACAGTTGACACTTGACCACACCCCCGCCGCTACACGCTGCAACTACTGTTTACACAACACGCAGGGTTTCTATGACGGTACAAGGCACGTGAGGCACTCGCTGATCAATTTCTGATTGGGTGTCTGTTGCTAAGCATCTAGCTGTAACATCCTAACATTGTACACCACAGTGCAGGGTTATCACCGCAAAAGTGGTGCTAACCCTCCTTTGTAGCAGGGTTTTATAACCCTGGGTAAAAAGTGGTGCTAACCCTGCTTCTAAATTACAAGCGTGAAATGTTCTTCTACCTGGGGTTAAAAGTGGGGTTAAATGTTCCTCTACCTGGGGTTAAAAGCCCTATAGTGTCCTTAGTCCACACTTGGGGCACAGAGGACAATGAGTTGACAATTCTTTAAATATTCTACTTATTGTGGAATATAAATATAAATACCCCCCATGTCTTCATGCTTCTCCTAGATTAACTCCTCGATGTCTGAGCTGCACACGGTCAGCAGTTCTGATGATGTGAAGCCATCTTTTGTTTTGAAGTCTCCAGGAGGCACTGGGCCAATGTTGTCCCAAAAAAGGCTCTGTGCCATCTGCGGGGATCGCTCCTCCGGTGAGTACTTAGGAAGGGCATACCAGTTTTACAGAGGCTTTAAGATTTTTTTCCTATAATCAAGTAGATGATTTTAGTGCTGGCTTACTCACTGCTGTGGCATTTGTTTTGGTTTATGAATTAGTACCTAAGCTGTATATTGCTTATAAACGACTTGTATTTCCAGCTAATCTTTGCTAGTGTATACCAAAATCTTAATATTGATCCAGGATCAGTGCTAATCCAAGATGCTTAGTAAAAGTAATCTTGCCTCACTAATTCCTTACTCTCTAATTTCCGGTTCCTTGTTCAGGGAAGCACTATGGGGTGTACAGCTGCGAGGGCTGTAAAGGCTTCTTTAAGCGCACAGTGAGGAAGGACCTGAGCTACATCTGCAGAGACAGCAAAGAGTGTCTTGTGGACAAGCGCCAGCGCAATCGTTGCCAGTACTGCCGTTACCAGAAGTGCCTAGCCATGGGCATGAAGAGAGAGGGTGTGTGTTTTGAGTTATGCTTTCATCGTTATGTCATGGGGATACCATTGCTTGTTCTTATCTTGGTTTGGCCCTATTCAGGCTTGGCCTTAAGATTTGGATAATACATGCACAGCACTAAGTACATGTGAACAAATGTGTTTTATGATCCTACCACTTGGAATAAATTCAGCATGTGGCAACATTACATTTACAGTGTGAACACCAGTGTGTCCCTGACAACATAAATAAACTGCCAGTGACCAGTGTTGCTAGGTTCACATTTTTACCATGGAATCAAGCTATTTCTGAACTGCCTATGCCATTATGCATGTAATTATTTATTTATATATATACACACACACATACATATACACAGTATCTCACAAAAGTGAGTACACCCCTCACATTTTTGTAAATATTTCTTGATGTCTTTTCATGGGACAACACTGATGGAATGACACTTTGCTACAATGTAAAATAGTGGGTGTACAGCTTGTATAACAGTGTAAATTTGCTGTCCCCTCAAAATAACTCAACACACAGCCATTAATGTCTAAACCGCTGGCAACAAAAGTGAGTACACCCCTAAGTGAAAATGTCCAAATTGGGCCCAATTAGCCATTTTCCCTCCCTGGTGTCATGTGACTCGTTAGTGTTATAAGGTCTCAGGTGTGAATGGGGAGTAGGTGTGCTAAGTTTGATGTTATCGCTCTCACACTCTCTCATACTGGTCACTGGAAGTTCAACATGGCACCTCATGGCAAAGAACTCTCTGAGGATCTGAAAAAAAGAATTGTTGCTCTACATAAAGATGGCCTAGGCTATAAGAAGATTGCCAACACCTTGAAACTGAGCTGCAGCACGGTGGCCAAGACCATACAGTGGTTTAACAGGACAGGTTCCACTCAGAACAGGCCTCGCCATGGTCGATCAAAGAAGTTGAGTGCACGTGCTCAGCATCATATCCAGAGGTTGGCTTTGCCGAATAGATGTATGAGTGCTGCCAGCATTGCTGCAGAGGTTGAAGGGGTATAATTGTGTTAATTTAGCTGAGAACAAGCAACATGAAAGTTTTGCAACTAACATTTTTTCCAAGATAAATGTTACATGAATAATAATTCATCCTCGTGCTCACAATATACAACAAAATGTAGCCACATTTTCATCAGCAAATGAAAACAAGGCAAAAGTGTCACTGAGTTATGTGTAGGGTGAAAACAGCAAGGAGAGCTTTTGATTTTTCTCTATGGTTATATATTATTATGGTTAATACAGTTCACGTTTGGATTATGAAAATCCTTATCCCTTGCACTCCACAGCTGTTCAGGAGGAGCGGCAGAGGAATAAGGACCGTGATGGAGATTACGACTGTAATACTGCAGCCAATGAGGAGATGCCTGTGGAGAAGATCCTGGAAGCTGAGACAGCTGTGGATCACAAGACAGAATTGCACTCTGCAAGCAGCTCTACTGGTGCTGTGAGTGTTTATCTTACTGTTCTTAATAGTGAGCTCTAGAGGAGATCTACTTTTGGACTTGACTATTGTGGTGGACTTGATATCTCACACACTAGAAAGGTCCTACACCTTGTAGTGGGCCATATAAAATTAGGGCCACTAATTTTATATCATGTTAGAATAAAAAATAATCACTGTGTAATGCGATGTCTGTTCAGTTTTACAAGGACCGTTATTAACAGATTTGGTATTGTTTGGTTCCCTTTAACAAATAACAAAAATATATGGCACTTATTTTGTCCTTTAAGAAAAATTATGCAAGACAAACCAAACGAATAGTAAACAACTCCAGCACTATTTCTATAATAATAGTGTTTGCATTGTGATAGACAAACAAAAATAGTCATTACAGCAAAAAATACCAGAATATGGTTACATTAGCACTAGCTGCTGGTGGTTAGCATTATGAATTTATGCATTTATTTATTTAGAATAATTGCCTGCACACTGAAGATGGGACTCTTGAATTAAAATGATATAAATTATGCATGCATGTGCCATGTTGAACAGCAGCAGCGATACTTTTTGAATTCTTGTATAGTGAATAGCCCTGATAAATGACAAGTTTCATTGTAATAATTTAAGCCCCCATGTGAGCCCCTCCATTCCATGCATCAAAGACCAGCACTGCTTTATCTGTTTGGCAAGCATGGACAGGGGAAGCTCAGATGCATCAGAAAAAGATGTTTTGTTGCCCTGCTTTGAAGTAAGACAACGTTATTAAGAGTCATATAGGATGCTAAATAGGCTAAAAGGAAATGCACATGACGAGATATATATATATATATATATATATATATATATATATATATATATATATGAAAACACAGTTTATTTTTGTTGATCTTAAAAGCTGCAGACACATTGACTTGGTAGCCATCACAAAAGTTCTCAGTATCATTAGTCTTCTCAAGCCTAGTGTCTACATCCTTACTGAAACAGACAAGCAGCAAGAAAATGTACAACTAGCATGCTGGATCAGCCATCATACCTGATTTGTAGTGCCTGTCTCATTTAAAATTGATATTAATAAAAAATTCTCCAATATCCCTCACTGTATGTAGTGAATCCGGAGTGATTTTTAAAATCAGGTCCTTCATTTCCTAACACTCAGGCCAATTCCAGCTAATAAGCAAGCAGTAGAAGCAGTCGCTTAGAGCCCTGAGCCCAATAAGAACAGTATAATACATTCAGTTTTGATCATTTTTGGAGCATTTACGGTGCCCTCCACTAATATTGGCACTTTTGGTAAATATGTGCAAAGAAGGCTATGAAAAATTGTTTTTATTGTTTAACCTTTTGATCTTTTGTTAAAAAAAAAATCACAAAAATACTCTGCTCTCATGGATATCAAATAATTGCAAACATAACACGTTCATCAAAACAAATCTTTGTTAAATATGGACGTGCAACAATTATTGGCACACCATGAATTCATATGAGGAAAAATATATTTGAAGTATATTCCCACTGATATTTAAATTTTTTTAGTACACCTGGGTGACTAGGAACAGGAAATTGTTCAACCATGAATTCCTGTTTCACAGGGGTATAAATATGAGGTAACACACAGGCCAAATTCCTTTAGCCATTCATAACAATGGGTAAGACCAAGGAATGTATCTGTGATGTGTGGCAAAAGGTTGTTGAGCTTCACAAAATGGAAGTGTCTATAAGTAAATAGCACAAGCATTGAAAATGCCCATTTCCACCATCAGGGCAATAATTAAGAAGTTCCAGTCAACTGGAAATGTTATGAATCAACCTGGAATCAACCTGGAAAGTCACCTACATCACCACAAGTTGTTTGGAAGGGTTTCAAGAAAAAAGCCTCTACTCTCATCCAAAAACAAACTCAAGCGTCTTCAGTTTGCCAGACACTACTGGAACTTCAAATGGGATCGGGTTCTATGGTCATATGAAACCAAAATAGAGCTCTTTGGCAATAAACACCAGAGATGGTTTTGGTGCACACAGAGAGGTAGCCATATGGAAAAGTACCTCATGCCCACGGTTAAATATAGTGGTGGCTCTTTAATGTTTTGGGGCTGTTTTTCTGCCAGACCACCTGGACATTTTGTTAGGATACATGGCATCATGGACTCAGATATCAATAATATCAACAGATATTAAATGAAAACCTGACTGCCTCTGCCAGAAAGCTTAAAATGGGCCGTGGTTGGATCTTCCAGCAGGACAATGATCCAAAACATACATCAAAATCAACACAAAAATGGTTTACTGACCACAAAATCAAGATCCTGCCATGGCCATCCCAGTCCCCTGACTTGAAATCCATAGAAAACTTGTGTGGTGAACTGAAGAGGAGAGTCCACCAGCGTGGACCTCGAAATTTGAAGGATCTGGAGAGATTCTGTACGGAGGAATGGTCTCAGATCCCTTGCCATGTATTCTCCAACCTCATCAGGCTTTATAGGAGAAGACTCAGAGCTGTTATCTTGGCAAAGGGAGGTAGCACAAAGTATTGACTAAAAGGGTGCCAATAATTGTGGCACACCTATATTTAACAGGGTTTTTTTTTTTTTATAAACCTGTGTTGTGTTTCCAATTGTTTGATATCCATGAGAGCAGAGTATTTTTGTGAATTTTTTTAAACAAAAGATCAAAAGGTTAAACAATAAAGACAATTTTTCACAGCCTTCTTTGCTCATATTTACCAAGGGTGCCGATATTAGTGGAGGCACTGTATGCTTCAAATATCTGAAATTATATGTTCAAACAACTTTTAATCATATTGATTCTAGTTCTTTTGTGTTTTTTTTTTTTTCCCCATTTTTGTCTCTTCCATTCATGGTATACCAAATTCTTATACTTTTTATGTATGTAAAGTAGCTAAAGCACTTTGACCTAAATTTTCAAGAGCTCTTCATATGATGATTATCCCTTTCACTATCATCACAGTAAGGTTCTCAGGAAAACACTCTCTTAACTCATTCCCCCTTCCTGTCCTTTAGGCCATCGACCCAGTGACTAACATCTGCCAGGCAGCAGATAAACAGCTGTTTGGCCTGGTGGAGTGGGCCAAGCGTATCCCACATTTCTCAGAGCTGCCTCTGGATGACCAGGTCATTCTGCTACGTGCAGGTAGAAGCGTTCACTTTCTACATATGCAGACTACTCTCCTACACACACAGTACATATTTTCACACTATAACTTGTAAGCCAGGCCTCTTACTCAAGGAAGCAGGATATGTTTGTCTGTGAATAATCATGCCACCAATGACTGTCCTATTTAATTTTTAAATTAAAGTTGATTCTGGTGAGTGAACTGCTATTTTTGTTAGAATATCAACCCCACCAATGATGATATGCACATAGTTATGTTGCCTGGTTAGGCTTTTAAAACTAGGATAAAACCTGTTCTAGAAGCAAATGGACTTTTCTTCCCCATTACATCTGTATTTCAGGGTGGAATGAGCTGCTTATCGCTTCGCTTTCTCACCGCTCCATCGGGGTGGAGGATGGACTTCTGCTGACTACAGGCTTGCACGTGCTCAGAGACAGGTGACACTTCACTTCAGCTATGTATTGTTTATAATGAACAATAATCATTTTTAGGAAATTAATCTCCAGGCATTAGTACTTCAGGTGCTATTCACCTACATAAAATAATTGCAAACTTCTCTTCCTAAAGGAAAAGAATCAGATGAAGTTATACATGTTTATCTGAACAATGATGTAATGTTGAACATTAAATTTACATGTTTAATAATTGAGAGCAATACAATTATCTTAACATAAGAATGAATTATTAATAGAGAAAAACATCTTGATGTTGATGCAAACGTACGTCTTTTGATCAAGACTACAGTTGTTTGTTTGTGCAACTCCTTCGCTGCCCTTTTTGTTTCAAAATGAGTTAAAACCATACTCATCTCTCCCATTTGCCCCGTTTTTTTTTCTTTTTTTGCCACTTTCGCTGCCATCATTGTTCTTTTCTGTTTTCTATTTGGATCACAATGTCACCTTCTCTTAGCTTGTGCAAAAACATCTTGCAGCTCAGCTGTGTGATGATTACTAAAAAGACATATGAGTTACTTTCAAGGATACTTAAAACTGTGTTTCATCAGTTTGTTTTTATTTGTTTTTATTTTTATTTTTTTACATTTAGTTCTTTCGTTGTTTGTAGTACATAGCCAGCATATCGAATAAGTTCACAGTAGCATCCAATTAAAATATTCCCAGCCTACGATTTACTACAACTGTTGATCTGGTGGTGTGTTTACGTCAAGTCTCACATGGTCAACAGTACTGCCAGTCAGCAGACCTCAGGCCAGATGTGGGGAGCACTTGGGCTTCCTGTGCAGGCTGGCTAGTGTTTGCGGTTGTGTTGTCACATACACAGCACACATCACAATGTTGTCTGCTTCTGACTAGTAAGACTCCTCTACAGGCAGTTTACACGCTTGTTGTTATTAGGTTTGTTTCTCCTCTTAAGACTTTTAAGACAGCATTGTTAAAAAAATGTGTGCTCTATTTAAAAGTGCAGCTTGTGTGATTTGAAAATCAGGCTGGTTCAAAAACTGTGTAATGGGAACATTTAGGAGGTGTTTACCGTGTATCAATAAAGTCTGATACGACATGCACAGCTTTATTTAATAACCTTAAAAATATTGTTTAGAAACATTAGTACTTTATATATATTTATATTATGCTTTATATGTATTTCTCTCTCTCTTTCCCTCACCCTTCACATTTCTCTGTGCCATCTTTGCACTACTCAAATGTGTTTATGATATTTGTTGTGCATGCTAGCAAATGTGTATCATAACAAATTTGATTAGCCCAGTTAATATAGTGTCCAGGTAATGTAGCCTTCATAATGTATTTGTATGCCCTCAATTGGCAGTTTTAAAAATAAGCTTTCATGTATTGAAGCATTTTATTGAGATGTGTGTTGTATTGTCTCACAAGGAGAGATATGCACTACTACTACTACTACTTATAATTCTGCTGTACACCTGTTTATATCTCCACAGGGAAAGTGCACGCAGCCCTGAGGTGGGGGCCATATTTGACAGGTACTTGACAGGAATATCAGACTCCTCTCTTTTTACTTCTGACTTCAGCTCATTAAACAGTGCTAATGATTTGTAAGCTATAATTCAGTCATTCACCAACATGATGTTAATTAGCAATCATTTGAAATATTTTCATAAGTCTCTTTATTAAGCTGAGTATGCTGGTTTAAAGCAGGGAAAACAAAAAAATACAGGATCTGCTGTACTGGGAATTGGGATTTGTGGTTCTAAGTTGTTTTCATTATTGTTTCATCATTCTCTGTCTTCTCTTCCGCACTGTAGAGTGCTCACTGAGTTGGTAAACAAAATGCGAGATATGCAGATGGACAAGACTGAGCTTGGATGTCTCCGAGCCATCATCCTCTTTAACCCAGGTGCAGTTATCAGATCTTTCTGGTTACAGGGTTTTGGAAGAAATATCTGATTTGAATATCAAAAATCCATTCAGCATTCAGGTTTAACATTTTTTTTTTCATTTCTGCTCTCTCTGGTAGAAAAAAGCTGTGTTATATAAAAAATATTTTGTAACATGGATTGTGAAGAACCACAGATTAATCTCATGGCTGCATGTAGCAAATCAGCACACATTCAGAAGGAATTCAGGGCTGTTAGGGACTGGCCTGATAGTGTTAGCATGCCTCAGTGAAAAATACACACGCTGAGGGCAAGCATTCAGAAATTCTCGCACTTGCCTTCCAAGTGTGTGACAAGGTGTATAGTACAAAAAAAAAAAAGTCAGAGTAAGATACAAACACCTTCTGTTAGTCACTAGCAGGTTACGAGTTCTGTAACTGGGTAATGATACAAATTCCACAACTAGGATAAATTAGCTGACTTACCATTTACTAACTTCCCACCAAATTGGAGCACAAATAAATTGTTCACCAAGAAAAAGCTAAAACGTTATTGCTTGTGAATAATTTTTTCCCCTCTTATTACAATATTATATTGGACTCCCTCCTGTTTATTTTGTTTGCTTGCTTGCTCACGCTCTCCCTGCTCTCTGATTGGCTGGTTCACCTGTCAACGTGTAGTCATAAGTTTGGAGCAGGATGATGTTTGATGTATCTGAGCCGCCATATGAAGTGTATGCAGTACATACAAATTTCCTGCTAATTTTAAACCCTTTAGATTGGAAATAATCCCATTCAGGCAATTCTGGATTTATAGTACCTGTTCTTTGTCTAATTTGTAGTACACATGCACCATTTTACCGTACAATACACACTATACATTTTACAAGACTATACATACTATTCTGCACAAGGACTACTTACACTGTTTGCACAATGACTATATATGCTATTTTGCACATGGACTATTTACACTATTTGCACAAGGATTGTTTATTACTATTGCACTTTCTGCATGACTGTTACAGTTTACAACTGCCACTGCAAGTCCATAATCTTGCACCTTACTTGTACTGTAAATACCTTATTTAAATTGTCATATTTATTGCTATTTGCATTTCTCGTCAGGCTGACTGCATTTAATTTTCTTTGTACGTGTACACTGCACAATGACAAAGTTGAACGTCCTCTCCCATCATCTCAGCTCATTTTCACACATGCATATACAAAATATCACATCGATTGGCTGAGGACAAAACGGTCATTTAGTATTTAAGATTTTAAACCCAAGTTTCATTCAAAGCATAAATCATAAGTAAAGAAAAGAAATGTTTTTTATGCAGTGGTACATTAATGGCATTTGGTTTTTAAGCAGAAAGTGTCCATTTTGGTTAAAATAACACTGATTCACTCATTTTAAGGCCTGTGCAGTAATCTGTGTCAGTCAGCTTTGAAGCTTGTAAACTATCTTTTTCCTGTATGTTTTTGTTTAGATGCCAAAGGTCTGAGCAACACGAGTGAGGTGGAACTCCTGCGAGAGAGAGTGTATGCATCCTTAGAGTCCTACTGCAGGCAGAAATACCCTGAGCAGCAGGGGAGGTATGCTAATTCTTTGTCAATAATTTTCTTTGAGATTTTTGCAGTATAACCTGCTGTTACTCCATGCTAAGGCTCAAGCTGACATTACAAAAACCTGCTGGTACATGCAGAAGCCAGTTTTTAAAAAGAGAAAACATGACAGCGAGTGTGAAAAAAAAATTCTTTATAAAACGACCATACACTATCAGCCAATATAGAAAGCCCATTAGTGATATCATTAATGTATTATTGCATTTGAATCTGTCATTTAGCATATTTAAATGCAGATTGTCGCTACTAGGGTTCATTCAAAAATGCTTTTAAATTTGTTGAACGAGAGCCCAAGCAGCAGAACAAGCACATACTAGTGTAATTACAGATGGATCATTTTAATCCCCATTTTCTTTTAATGATTACAATCATTACAGTACTCCTGGATCTAGTATTTCCTGTCTATGTTGTAACATGTTGCTGATTAGCTGATGATGAAACACATCACTCTGAATTTTACTGTGCTTTACACTTTAATTTAGTCTGATTTGTAAAAATCCATTCACATTTTTTGTTACAGCTGTTTCTTTTGTACTAATACCTGTAATTACCAATGCACAAGTAAAATAGTCAGTATTCTGTTAGATCTGTACCACAATTTTGGATGACAAAACAATAAAAATGAAAAAAATGTTTACCAAAGTTATCCTTTTTCAATTTCATAATCTTAAAGCTGTTGGATGAAAGATTTAGGAATTTATTCCTTTCTGGTAGGAAAATGTTGTAAGGTACTTGTGGAAGAATATTTCATAACATGGGCTGGGCTGCAACATCTTCCACCACATAGAATAATCTCATGGCAACGAGTTTCAGGCACACATTCAGGAAGAATTCAGGGCTGTTAGAGATTAGCCTGATGGTTTTAACAAGACAAAAGGACACGCCTCAATGAAAAATACAGTGATGATGAAACATCAAATCTCTTTGTTTTGAATTTACAAGCACTTTACACACTACAAATTGTGACATACAGTGCCCTCTACTAATATTGGCACCCTTGGTAATTATGAGCAAAGAAGGCTGTGAAAAATTGTCTTTATCGTTTAATCGTTTGATATTTTGTTCAAAAATTCACAAAAGTATTCTGATCTCATGGATATGAAAAAAAATCTTTGTTAAATATAGGTGTACAACAATTATTGGCACCCCTAGGAATTCATATGATAAAAATATATTTGAAGAATATTCCCATTGATATTTTACATTTTTTTTAGTATACCTGGGTGAATATGAACAAGAAATTGTTCAACCATGACTTATAAATATATAAAGGGGTATAAATATAAGATAACACATAGGCCAAATTTCCTTAGTCATTCATAACAATGGGTAAGACTAAGGAATATATCTGTGATGTGCGGCAAAAGGTTGTTGAGCTTCACAAAATGGGAAGTGGCTATAAGAAAATAGCATAAGCATTGAAAATGCCCATTTCCACCATCAGGGCAATAACTAAGAAGTTCCGGTCAACTGGAAATGTTATGAATCAACCTGGAATTGGACGTGCGCCTATATTATCTCAGTGCACTGTGAAGAGGATGGTTCGAGTGGCCAAAAAATCTCCAAGGATCACAGCTGGAGAATTGCAGAAGTTAGTTGTGTCTTGGGGTCGGAAAGTCTCCAAAACTACAATCCGAAGTCACCTACATCACCACAAGTTGTTTGGAAGGGTTTCAAGAAAAAAGCCTCTACTCTCATCCAAAAACAAACTCAAGTGTCTTCAGTTTGCCAGACACTACTGGAACTTCAAATGGGATCGGGTTCTATGGTCAGATGAAACCAAAATAGAGCTTTTTGGCAATAAACACCAGAGGTGGTTTTGGCGCACAGAGAGAGGTAGTCATATGGAAAATTACCTCATGCCCACGGTTAAATATGGTGGTGGCGCTTTAATATTTTGGTATTGAGTATTACTATAGACTAAAAGGGTGCCAATAATTGTTGCACACCTATATTCAACAAAGATTTTTTTTTTGGATAAACCTGTGTTTTGTTTGTAATTGTTTGATATCCATGAGAGCAGAGTATTTTTGTGAATATTTTTTTTATCAAACAGTAAAACAATAAAGACAATTTTTTCACAGCCTTCTTTGCTCATATTTACCAAGGTTGCCAATATTAGTGGAGGGCACCGTACCTTAAGTTTCTGTGGTGTAACTGAAATTTTACACCAGGCTAGTTTTAAACTAATTACTGTCCAGCTATGGTTTAATACTGAGTTTACACCCTAACTTGTGCTCCACTGGTGCAACCGATTGCAGTGTGTTAGTATGAAAACTGAGTACTTAAATAAGCTCTCAGTACTTTGATGTCTTCTATATTTGTTTGTATGCAATGTGCACGATCATGTTTTAAACATAACATTTAAATTTTACAAGGGACATAACATTATTTACATAAATCTACATAGAATTTATGTATATTAATGTCCATATCATGAGAGGAAACACCTGAGATTGCAGGTGAACAGAATTCCTTGATATTGAGTGGTTTTTTTTTTTTTTTTTTTAATACTCACCTTGTTCTCACATTCCTCACCTAGATTTGCTAAGCTCCTCCTGAGGTTGCCTGCATTGCGCTCCATCGGACTCAAGTGTCTGGAGCACCTTTTTTTCTTCAAGCTGATCGGAGATACGCCCATCGAGACGTTCCTGATGGAGATGTTGGAGGCTCCCCACTAGCTTTGCCCTGAGGGAGGCTGGGAGATGACATCACTGTGACTGCACTTTTCAATCTCAGGAGAACTTGAGCAATTGGCCAGCCTCCAGTCCACGATACACTTGTTGCTAGGTTTGTCCTTTTGTAAGTGCAAAACAGAGTCTAAAAAAACCCAAGACTTGCCATGAACTTAGAGTATGTTGGTGCTATATTTCAGTCATAAGTCTTGAATTCTTGTGGATTATTATTATTTTTTTTTTTTTAAAGATTGGAACCTTCAGTTTCCTTCCTAGCTTACATGGGATTTACATTTTGATAAAACCATTTAAGGCTTTTAAACTTGTGGATGTTGAGCTTTATTTGTCTGTAAGTGTGCTCCTCCATCATCTCGTCAGTGTGGTTTCTTTTATTCCTTAAGGGACTAATTTATTCAGCTCAGACCTTAAAGGACTGGCGATACGAACAACTGAAAGAACAGTTAGGAAAAACTGTTTTAAAATCTATAAGCTGACATCGCTCTCCCAGTTAAGCTAGCCTGGCCAAACATGTATGCAATGAAACTTAATGCACAAACGTCTGGAGAAAAGCTCATTATGATGTGCAATTCGCAAAATAATGTTAGTCAAATATTTTGGAGTTGATTCCAGGGAAGCGAGGTCTTACCATGTGCTCATAGATATAGATCGTGGGTGCTTGACTGATCTTTTACATGCTTGATACTTCGTACTGTTTTTTTTTGTTTTTTCTTCTTCTTCTTTTTTTCCTCTCTTCTTTTCAGTTTGCAGTTTTGGTGAAAACTGAAAAAATAACTAGGATACTCGGTTCACTAAATTAGCCATGCATTGCTTTATGACTGCAGTGTTCCAGGCTGAAGTCGGTAAACTGCTTATGACATTGCTTTTTCTCTCAGTTATTCTTTTTCGTAGTACACGCTTGTTTTATCACATATCACATAACCTTGTAACTTGAGTTATGATTCCTTATGTAAACTGCACTATACCAGTTCAAATATCAAATATTTGACCAAAAAGGGGTCATATTTGTGTATGCTTTGGTGCTTTAAAAATGTTTTAATGTTACATCCCTGAAAAAACGCACATAGAAATTTGTAAGCAGGAAACGGTTATATTTTAACAAAGTTTAACATGAGCAATACTAAATTAAAAATGCAAATGTGTATTCTCCTCATTTCTGAATGAAAAATTGTCAGACATGTCAATTTCTAGTACTGTGCAAACATTTGTTCAGGGACAGTGAAACATGATTGCTACAAAAAAGCAGAAATCTATATACATTTACAGTGCCCTCCACTAATATTGGCACTCTTATGGCCTATTGGCACCTAAATATGAGGCTGTGAAAAATTGTTTATTGTTTAATAAAAAAAAAAAAACATTCACAAAAATACTCTGCTCTCATGGATACCAAACAATTACAAACAAAACACAGGTTTATCAAAAAAAAATCTTATTTATCTATATATTGGCACCCTTTTAGTCAATACTTTGTGCTACCTCCCTTTGCCAAGATAACAGCTCTGAGTCTTCTCCTATAAAGCCTGATGAGGTTTGAGAATACATGGCAAGGGATCTGAGACCATTCCTCCATACAGAATCTCTCCAAATCCTTCAAATTTCGAGGTCCACATTAGTGGACTCTCCTCTTCAGTTCACCCCACAGGTTTTCTATGGATTTCAAGTCAGGGGACTGGGATGGCCATGGTAGGATCTTGATTTTGTGGTCAGTAAACCATTTTTGTGTTGATTTTGGTGTATGTTTTGGATCATTGTCCTGCTGGAAGATCTAACCACGGCCCATTTTAAGCTTTCTGGCAGAGGCAGTCAGGTTTTCATTTAATATCTGTTGATATTTGATAGAGTCCATGATGCCATGTATCCTAGCAAAATGTCCAGGTCCTGTGGCAGAAAAACAGCCCCAAAACATTAAAGAGCCACCACCATATTTAACCGTGGGCATGAGGTACTTTTCCATATGGCTGCCTCTCTGTATGTGTCAAAACCACCTCTGGTGTTTATTGCCAAAAAGCTCTATTTTGGTTTCATCTGACCATAGAACCCGATCCCATTTGAAGTTCCAGTAGTGTCTGGCAAACTGAAGACACTTGAGTTTGTTTTTGGATGAGAGTAGAGGCTTTTTTCTTGAAACCCTTCCAAACAACTTGTGGTGATGTAGGTGACTTCAGATTGTAGTTTTGGAGACTTTCCGACCCCAAGACGCAATTAACTTCGGCAATTCTCCAGCTGTGATCCTTGGAGATTTTTTGGCCACTCGAACCATCCTCTTCACAGTGCGTTGAGACAATATAGACACACGTCCAATTCCAGGTTGATTCATAACATTTCCAGTTGACTGGAACTTCTTAATTATTGCCTCGATGGTGGAAATGGGCATTTTCAATGCTTATGCTATTTTCTTATAGCCACTTCCCATTTTGTGAAGCTCAACAACCTTTTGCCACACATCACAGCTATATTCCTTGGTCTTACCCATTGTTATGAATGACTAAGGGAATTTGGCCTGTGTGTTATCTTATATTTATACCCCTGTGAAACAGGAAAGTCATGGTTGAACAATTTCCTGTTCATATTCACCCAGGTGTACTAAAAAAAGGGGCTATACTTCAAATATATTTTTCTCATATGAATCATATATATATATTGGATAAACCTTTTTTTTTTTTATTTTTTTTTTTTTTTAATTAAAACAAAAAAGACAAAAAGGTTAAACAATTTTTGCACAGCCTTCCTTGCTCATATTTACAAACGGTGCCAATATTAGTGGAGGGTACTGTATGTTCCAATGATTTTATCATTGCTTTTAGTGGATTTGTACATCTAAAATGCAAAAAAAAATTAGTTTGCACTGTATTTCCTGTGAATCCCAGTTGTTTTCTGACTGTCTTTGCTCTTTTTTTCTTAGTGATGTGTTTTTCTCAGATTTCAATTAGATTTGTAATCTTGCTGGTTTTTGTAAGATCTTTGCTTTGCTGTTGTATTTTTGTGTCCATGCCAACAGCTTTGGGGACGAAGACCACAGAGACTTTGAAATGCAAGTTCCCTATTGGCAGAAATGTTTACTACACCTTCGGGTTGTTTTGTATGGTCCTGTACAACCACCATCTTTACTGCATTAGACATGTTTGTGTCTGTCATTGCACTAAATTTGTCATACAATGATGATTGTAATGATCCTCCATCAGGTTCTCCATCAATAGAGCTCAATTTAGAGGAGCTTGATGGCACTGCAAGTGAACCATATGGACACGACCCTAAATAAAAGCTGGTGACATCAGGACTTGTGGTGTTCAGTCCGTCATTGACTGGATGAGAAAAATGATGTAGTTTGGCTCTAGTAGAGCCAGAGCACTAAACAGATTGCACCTGATTCAACAAATGACCTCTTCAGTTAATTATCAAGCTGTGTTTTACCTTAATCATGCATTCAGAGAAATACCAAACTCTGCCGTGATCTGGTCTTCCAAAACTTCATCATTTGCAGGCTTGCATTACAGCAGGAAATAGGTTAAATATGTGGAGACTGTCATGGGTGGATGAATAATAAATTCATTAGCTGTGCTTACCCGGTTTCATGTTTTGGTTACCCAGAAACCTAAATGCCTAGGTTAAAAGGAATACGAACATGTAACAGTGTATGGTGAGCTAGTAGTTAATACAGCTTATTGGAAACAAATGAGTATATGGATTCCCAGTGAGGGCATGACTGTGCAGCCATAGCCCATATCCTTTCCTGATAAGTTTTGTATGTAGTACATTGTTTTTGTGGCCTTGACATTATGACTGCATTTACATGCACATCAATATTCCAGTATTAATCAGAATTTGGCAATATTCTAATTAGTACCGAGTCATGTAAACACCGTAATCCGATTGCCTCATTCAGATTAAGAAAATATTTTGATTCCCAGCCCTGGAATGTACCTGTTTTACCTGTTGAATGTAAACACCTTATTCAAAACATCCAGTGGAAGTAGATATATGTGCATGCTCAGCCCTCAAGGAATTGTGGGTGCTAACATGTATGCTTAGCTGTAGGCTAGCTATTTAGGAAAGGCAACTCAGGCATACTTAAAACAACTATGTATACAGGAATATTCCAATGCATATACAGTGCCTATAGAAAATCATCATACCCCGTCAAAATCCTTACCTTTTGTCACATTACACCCTGGAAATTAAAATAAATTAAATCTAACTTTTGCCAGCTGTATTTACACATAATAACCCTCAACCCTTCGACAAGTGGAAATAACATTTGAAAAAAATTCTAAACAATTATTAAAATTTGATTAGTGATACCTGGTTTGGATAAGTGATCAGCTCCTTAGAGTAACCATTATAAAATTGCTCAGGTGCAACCAGTCGCTTCCCAGATCACACACCATGCTAATTGCCCCCCACCCGACATCACTTGCAGTGGTTTTGATTACTTCATAAGAAAACCGGCTGTTCCATGATGATTCCATTACTAGTAGTGCCTGGCAACGCAAAGAATACACCATGGTTGGAAAGGTGCTTTCAAAAGTTGTAGAAAGGCACAAGTTAGGAGAAGGATACAAAAATATTTCAAAGGCTTTAACTATCCCTCTGAGTACCATTCAGTGCATTATTAAGAAGTGGAAAGTGTATGGCACCACCAACTCCTTGCCTAGATTGGGCCATCTCTCCAAACTGGATGACCGAGCCAGGAGGATATTGATCAGGGAAGCTACCAAGAGGCCAATGGCAACTTTGAAGGACTTACAAGTCCTTATGGCAGAGATTGGTCGGTCTGTGCATGTGACAACAATCTCACAAGCTTTACACAAAGCTGGCCTGTATGGCAGGGTGTCAAGAAAGAAGCCTCTTCTGAAAAAGCTTTGCAAAAAACCACTTGGAAGATTTTAATGCCATGTGACAAAAGGTTTTATGGTCAGATATGGTCAGTTATGTTTGGCAAAAACCAAACACAGCACATCACCCAAACACACCATACCTACTGTGAAGCATGGTGGTGGCAACATTATGTTGTGGGGGTGTTTCTCTTCAGTGGGGACTAGGCAATTGGTCAGGATTGAAGGGAAAATGGATACTGCCAAATACACCCAAATTCTTGAGGAAAACCTGCAGCCCTCTGCTAGACAGCTGAACATGGGCAGGTGGTTCATCTTCCAGCACGACATCGACCCTAAACACACCGCCAAAAATACTACACAGTGGCTTAATGATAGGAGGGTGAATGTCCTTGAGTTGCCAAGTCAGAGCCCTGACCTAAATCCAATTGAAAATCTGTGGATGGACTTGAAGACAGCAGTCAATCGCCGCTCACCACGAAATGTGACTGAACCTGAACAATTCTGCAAGGAAGAATGGGCAAATATTCCCCACTCTAGGTGCACAAAGCTAATAGAGACAAATCCAAACAGACTCATGGCTGTAATTAAAGCAAAAGGTGGCTCTACAAAGTATTAAATCATGGAACTGATCACTTTTCCAACTCTCTTATTCTAGTTTTCTTTTTTCCCCTTCTTTTTTTACGTTTCTGAACTGTTGCCTTTTTACGTTACTTGAATGTTGTAAGGCGGAATGTGTAAATAAAGCTGGAACAAAAGAAATTTATTTTTAATGGGTTTTGATTTCAGGCTGTAAGACAAAAAAGTGACTATTTCAAAGGGGTATGATGATTTTCTATAGGCACTGTAAACATTGTATTTGGAATATGGCTGCAACCCGAATATAGACCTTAAACGGAATTTGATGTAAAATTTTTGTAAATGTAGTCACTGTCACCAAGTTGCTAGGAGAATGTTTGGGCTATAGCAGTGGTCGGAAACCTATGGCTTGCGGGCCACACGTGGCTCTTTGACAAAAATCATGTGGCTCACCAGGTGTCTCACCCTACACTAACATATCATTGTTAAAAACTTGGAAACATCACTAGAGATCAGTTTCCTATAGAAAATGCAAAGTCATTTACAATTCCTTTGTTGTTCAGCCTACTAAAGTTAATGAAATGTCAGTTTACAATAATATATTTCAAGTTGTTCCGGACAGTTTTTATGGTAACCTCTCACGCCCAGCGCTCAGCCACAAGCAGCTACCTAGCTAGTTTGTGGATATGACGAAAAGAAAGAATTCGGAGGAGCATCAAAAATTTGTGACTGTACTGAAACATATGCTTTTACTGACAGCTCTGGTCCTCTGCTGAGTCTGACTTGCACAGAACGTATTGCCTCGTTTAAAAAATCAACTGTTAAAAGACATTTCAAAACCCACTATGCAGCTTTTGCAGCAAAGTGGGCGAAAGGCGTGCACGGAGCTCCAGACGCCAGCAGCTACAAGCTTTGCTGGCTCATTGGAGATTGTAAGACAAGGAAAACCTTTTACTGACAGAGAATATGTAGTCATGCATGTTGAGTATGGCAACTGAACTGTACTTACAAAGTGACCCGATCAGGCAATATCACAATATAATTTAAAATAAAGACAAATGATGGAGAGAACCCCAGAATTTGTGTGATGCCACTCCCCTTTGAACGTTTGACTTAAAAGACTTGGAAAAGTATGTTTTCTATTATAGGTTGTGAATGTTATTGCAGTGATATTTACAGGTGTCCATTGCTTCATTGCATTAACTGCAGAAAGCACTCGACATGACCAGCATTTCTCTGGATGCTTCATGAAAGCTTTTTTTTATTGCAAGATTTGTATACAGTATATACTTTTTCGCTGTGAGTATTAACAAGATAAATTCACATTCTTGGTACTCTTATTCAATACCCACTTTTTATGGCACTTGCAGCAAAATGTTGGACATGACTCAGTTCTATGTACTTAAGTGCAATGATCTCGAAAGGCTTTTGAGCAGGAGTGGAAGGTGGGTGGGTTACAAGGACCAAACATGTTTCAAGTTTGTGCAAAAAAGGAAGAAAAAAAAAATTACACATGACAAAAGCAAACATCACTGAGCATCAAACTGACATTACAGAAACTCCCTTTGACTCAACTTGCCCACTTTCTCTTAGTTTTGAACAATGCATGGCTTGCTTACTTTTCTTAAATTATAATTATCACAGAATAACACTGCTTCTGACCTATAATACACTATTCTATACAAATACAAATGCAACAGATGCAAAAATAATAACAAGAGATTTACACAATTATACAGCATTTGTCTTCTTAGGGAACATTTAGTTTCTACATTAGATTTCTAGTTCGTTTTCATTTTACAGTACTCGATTATCTGAGAAGAAGACGTCAGACAAAAACAAAGATACTTCTTGTTAATACTTGACATTGCTTTAAAATGACATGATACACATAGTAAGGTGCTGGGAGGTACTACTGGGTCGTGTAGTACAGCTGTGTGGATTGTCAGAATAATGTTTTGGGTATAACACTAGAGAATTGACATTTCATGATTTTTGTGTAACCGAATCACACTTAAGTGTTCCTCCTAAAAACCTCTAAAACCAGAGTGCTGCTGTGCTGAAGAGACCACATCCCTCTGTCTGTTTCCAAAGACACACGTCATGACCGAATGCCACAAGTCTAGTTGTCATGCATCACACAATACCGAATTAAAATTGAGTTTATAACAGTTAACATCAAGGAAGCATTGACGTTCTTCTTGGGCTAAGACTAGGGTTGATTTGTGTCTGGAAACAGATTTATGCCCATTATTGTTGACCACTTTTAGCAGATGGACTACAGTACAAATGGCAGAAGGTGCTGCAGGTCAGCATTGTGTATCAGACGAGTTGTTGCATATTGCTGATCACGTTTAATCTCAGGCTCAATTTAAAATCCGTATCAAAAAAAAAAAAAAAAAAAAAAACGTGCAAAAAAAAAAACCTCACTAATACCACAGCAGAGAGAATCACCCCTTGATATCTATGTCAGTGATTTCTATAAATCTGTGCTCTGCAGTTTCCATTGGACATGAATGCTGAATGTGCTACTAACCAAAGCAGGCAAGATTTCACCAAACGGCTTACATTTGCTAACCAGGGTGCAAGAGATCGGCCTTGTTAAGAGCACTGATCTTTGGGTTCACTCTCAAGGCCACAGTGGTAAGAAAGACTAGTACGTTTGTCTCTGTAGAGAGCTTGTTCCTCACTAACAGGGCTATGAGAGTGAGTGTGTGTTTGTGTGTAAGTATTAGAGGTTTAGGTACTAGAAGGTTGAACGGCAGCTGATATTGTGCTTGTCTTTTAAAAATGCAGTAAAAGTGGTAGGTGTTAAGAAATATCAGTCTTTCAATCAGCATGCTTAGGTTGCAGTGTCCAGGATCAGGTTTATCCAGATTTTGTGTGTATGCGTGTGTGTATGCGTTTGTGTGTGTATGCGCGTGTGTGTGGGTGTGTGTGTGTGTGTGTGTATGCGCGTGTGTGTGTGTGTGTGTGTGTGTGTGTGTGTGTGTGTGTGTGTGTGTGGAGAGACCCTGAGCTGCTAGAATCTATTCTGAGTCACACTTGCATCTCAGAGCCACTGGCCAATCCCAGAGCCTGTGCCTCCTCTGGGGTGAGCCCATTCTTCAGTGTTCTTCTTACTGCAGAAGGAAATAGACATTTGTTATTCATGAACATAGTTTTAATTTTATTAGCCAGTTATTCCTAATAAACCATAATTGTCACAATTTTTTTTTTTTTTTTTAAATCTAGCCATATGGTACTCAAGCCTTAGTACTAAGCCAGTACTTGGTGCTTAAGTATAAGCACTGACAAAAATAAAGTATGCATTGTTAGAGGTATGAGCTGGAGTGTTTTTTTTATTTTTAAATCGCATTCCCGCCCACTGCTGAAGGACTTCTGACTGATCCTACCCACTCCTGTAAACACTCTTGACCAATTTCCCCTACTCCTGCAGAACGTTTGAACACTCCCACATGCTCCTACAGAATATGTGACCAATCCTGCCCACTCCGGCAGAAAATGTGACCAATCCTACCTGCTTCTGCAGAAAGTTTGACCAATCCTACAAACTATTGCAGAAAGTCTGACCCATCCTGCCCTCTCCCGCAGAAAGTCTGACCAATCCCTCCCATTCCTTCAAAAAAAGTTTGACCAGAATTGTGGCCAATCCTTCCCACTCTTCACCAATAGTTTGACCAATCCCACCTGCTTCTGCAGAAAGTTTGACCATCCTCCCCACTCTTGCCGAAAATTTGACCAATCCTGCCTCCGTCTTCAGTAAGCTTGACCATTCCCGCCCGCTGTTGCAGAAAGTTTGACTAACCCTACCTGCTCCCCCAAAACATTCGACCACTCCCGTCCACTCTGCATAAACTTTGACCAATCCTGCCTTCCTCCCACAGACAGTTTGACCATTCCCACTAACTCCCCTGCCGAATAGCAATGAATATGGCCTTTATTTGTCCTGTGAGCTTCAAATCTTATCGCCTGCTCCCACTTGCAGGAAAGTATAAAACACCCGCTTCACCTCCTCATTTGTCTGGCTCACAGGATCCCAGTCCCAAAGCAAATTGCCAGGACACAGTGGAAACAAATTACAAGCAAAGGCTTAAACATTTACTCTTTTAGAAGTCTTAGCATTGAACGTTTATAACTATTCTGTGGAAGCTGTTCTGGTGCGGGTCAGAGACTGAGATACCATGCAGTGATCCATTGTTTCTGTTTAGGGTAAAACATTACTATCCTACAAAATCAGCTTCTACATACACATGTACACAGTATATTGTGCATACAGTGTACTGGCTGTTGTAACTGTTTATGTCCTGTCATGTATTGTAAATGTCATGCAGTGACTTACAGGACTTGCGGTTAGCTCTTGAGCGTCTCCTCTCGCGAGGCTGACTGCGCTGACTGGGGCCCTGAGTTGCCGACTTTACTATGCGCTCCATGATCTCATCTGCTGTGTCTTCCATGCAATTAGATGTGTCTTCACTGGCAGATGACCACAGTCCCATGCGGCCTATATGAACACAAAGCATTGTTTCGTTCAAAATATGGCTCCCATATTTTGATAATTCCTTTGTTCTGTAGCTGGAAAGTGCATTTGAGGTAAACTGAAAGCTACAGGACTATAGGTTTGTAAGCACCTCGGCTGCCTCTGGTGCGGGTGCGCAGGCCGGGCAGGACTGAAGGGGTGGTGTCTCCGAGCTGCATACTGTTTCGCAGCACTGCGGTCATCTGCTCGTGCTCTGCTGCATTCTCAGCGTAGTCAAGTCCCTGCGATGGCGCGTCCTGACCATCTGCTGAAGCGCCTGCAAACTTACCGCTCTGTGGAGGAAAGAACAGATAAACAGCAGATAAACCCCACTGTCTGGCGTCTGTGGCATGCCTCTTTCCTTTGGCCTCTGGTAGTTGAGTCTCTTGGCTTGCAGGTTTTTTTGTTGGTAATTTGAAATTTTCCATGCAGGCATTTGTTAATAACAATCAAAAAACTATTTCTAGCATGCACTGTAGAGCACCAAAGTGCACACTGAGCTTAGAATCGTTAGTCTGTTGTCTTATCATTAGTGGGTTGACAATCAACAGGACAGGGCTGCTCAAAAATAATCGGTGGAAAGCAACATAATACTAATGTTAATCTACTGTCCATTGTGTGTTTATTTTAATGATCTCATCGACATTATCATGAAAATATCTGCATTTAACAAGTTGCTTATAGCTTCCACATGGTGACCTTGCTCCCTTCCTTCTCTTCCTATTCTCACAGCTTGTGTAATGGGATCATAAACACATTGCCTCTCTGCAGGCCCTTTCAACACCAGCTCCACTGCTGATGGTCACTGTGTGTGTGTGTGTGTGTGTGTGTGTGTCTGAAGGAGTTATTAGTGAATGTGACTCTCTTAGGGCTGGTGTACATTTTCAACAATTCCATCATGATCAGTATGATGTAATCTCTGATGGGACTTGTCTTTGTTAGTCTATGGCCACTGACTGCAAACACAGTCATTTCATGAGAAAAAAATTGTTAAAGTTAGTGAAATGTTGAAGTGCACATGGGGACAAACGGGGCTTCACGTGCACACACACAAAATACAACTGCACACAGCCACGCATACCTCGCTATCTTCTTCATCCTCACTCTAGAAAGGAGAAATGGAGACATGATGGATGAAAGAAAGAACAAAACGACAAACTATACTGTATTAAAGAAATGTCTAAAATCTTAGTGTCCCTCTTTAACAATATATTTTTTTAATTTAAAAAAAAAAAAAAAAACTTTTCTAAACTCCCATACTTTTCCTGTCTGGAAAATGAGCGCTGTTCCATTTAATGCTCTTCCAGACTTTCTGACCTGCATAAGGTCCTGATGGAGACACACTGTATTCTGTATTAAGGTCTTAGAACTCTTAAGCGGCTACACCAGTCACAATGCTTACATGCCGCTTCGCTGCTGTTCTTTAGGCAAATGAAAAGAGTTAGATTTTCACGCTGAGGTTAGACTAAAACTGCTTTTAAACCAAAGTATCCCTCGCCAAACTAAACAAACCATGTAAGTCCTCCCCTAACCGGGACTCCCCAACAGAGACAGGCTTTAGCAGGTCATGTTTGAGGAATCAGGGGTTGCCTCAGGCACAGCTACAGTACCACTGATATTAATTACACAGGTCTGCAAGTACTCTACTGGTGTTCGGCAACCGGAATGGATCAGGTTTATTAAATTTGCTGGCTATTAATGACTCCCCACAGGCTCGCTGCACTGTAAACAGCAACCTTTAGATACATTTTAGTTGCCAGTCTATTTGGAATTTACTAATATAGCATATATAGAACACTTGAACTAGTTAGACTAAAGTTTTTGTTCCATCCTGATGCCCCACTTCTGGTTGGAGTTCTCATCAATTGGAAATCACTTGCTGCTGCTGAGGCTGGCCCCACATGGACAGCCTGGAGAACACTGAGATTACTGAGGATGGTACCACTTAAAAACCATGAAGATGGCTTTGGACTACAGTTGATATGAACAGTTTTGCACTCAAGTCTCCATCAGTGAACAATGGATTAATTCAACAAAATAGACTTCATGTGAAAACTGTAATGAATTTCCTGGTTACACAACTGCACTTTTTGACCAGTACACAGTTATAGAAGGGAATTGCTTATAATTGCACTGCAATTATAAAAATTGAAATAAAAAAAAAATTAAAATTGCATCTGGTGTCACTCAGATGAGGATGGGTTCCCTCTTGAGCCTATTTCCTCTCAGGGTTTCTTCCTCATATCATCTCATGGAGTTTTCCTTTACCAGTGTAGCATCTGGCTTGCTCATTAGGGATAAATTCATACTTTTAAAATGTATACCCTGAATGCATTTATTTCTGTAAAGCTGCTTTGTGACAATGTCTATTGTTAAAAGTGCTATACAAATAAAATTGAATTGAACTCAGAATCCAGTTTGATCAGTGGTGAACTGCTCCATCTAGTGGCACAAGTGTAGAACTGAACAATATACTGTGATAACAGCCATTAGAGGGCACACTCACGTCAGTGATCATTTTGCCCCGGGTCTTGTTCCTCTCCCGGTGGTTAGCTCTCTTCTGTTTCTGCTGCAGAACTCTCTCCCTGGTGGTGCGATACTCCAGCGCAAACTCGCTAAGGATCTTACAGAAGCGGTGAATGCTGACCTCCCTCACTGCGTATGCTGGGTGGCCCAGGAACAGAAGAAAGGCATGGAACCTGCAGATCACACACAGAGAAGTTTACACATCCTGCAGCCTACACTCGAGCTGCTATGCTTTATTCACTAGCCCTCATTATCTCTTGGAGGAATCCCTGCTCTAATATTTTTATGCTAGACATCCGAGGCCTAGGGGATTGAATCAGCATCTCTTTAAGAGTTCAACTTTCCCAAAAGCCTTTACAATCTGATGCAATAACTGAAAATCAGTCAAATGTGTTCAATGCAGCTGTTTACGTATGTAAGTATTTTAATATATTAAAAAACCCATCCTTTTGATATTCTTGGTTCAAACTGGTTTTTGTTTATTCTGAACAGCTGACTTAACTAATTCAGAGTTCTTGCCCTTTCCAGACCTTTAAAAGACTTTTTGTCCAGAATAATATTTTTAAAAAACCTTCCAGATTTTCAATGTTGTGTTCTAACAAATATTTTAAAGGTTGTTAACTGCATTACAGCAGGGCAAAGCTTGAAACGTGATATGCATTAGGGAATGTGCATTAGTACAGAAAAGGGAATTTCTGAAGACAACAGATTTAGATCCTTAGTATCTTTGGTCTTACTTTGACACCAGAACATTTTTACTTCTTCCTAAATGATTTCTGAACTTCCTGGTTAGTGAATGAGTGCCCATGAAGCCTTAAATTGTCAAGGAGATTGCTTCAACTACAAGGGCACATGCATTCTGTCCTCTCTACACTGTCCTCTCCTTTGTGCTGCAAGTGGCCACTCGACAAGTGTTTAAAAAAACTAAAACTCAAGTTGTTTACCTATTGATGATGCGCCTGTGGACGATGGTGAGGATGATGATCCTCTCAGCACAGTCCTTCAGGAAGTCAGACATGCGCTGCTTTAGTGCCGGCTTCATCTCATGCTTGGCAATGACCTTCAGGTGGTCCCAGGAAGCTTTGCAGCGCCGCTCCATCTGGGCCAGATTGTCCTGCAGCTGGTCAAAGTCCACCTAAGGAAAGCAGGGCAGATGTACTCTTATAAATCCAGTTGCAACTCAGTGTCTTTACATTTAAAAAAAGAAAAAAAAAAGGTCATTATAAGTTGCATTTTCAGTTGAATTTGGGGAAACCACTTGAAGCATTCTTTGTATTGAACTATTTCAGTTTGTTTGATTTGTTCATTGCAAACAGCTGAAAGTCTGTAAATTTTGACAATAAACCTGATTTGCAATGGGGGTTGAATAATTTTGATTGCAACTGTATATTGGTGCTTGAAAGTTTGTGAAGAATATAGATTTTTTTAATAAAACATAAAATTTTCACACAAGTCCTAAAAGAGAACCCAATTAAACAAATGAGACAAAAATATTATACTCTGTTATTTATTTATTGAGGAAAATGATCCAATATTACATATCTTTGAGATTCAAATGTATGTGAACCTTTGCGTTCAGTATCTGGTGTGAACCCCCTTGTGCAGCAATAACTGCAACTAATCGTTTCCAGTAACTGTTGATCAGTCCTGCACATCGGCTTGGAGGAATTTTAGCCCATTCCTCAGTACAGAACAGCTCTGGGATTTTGGTGGGTTTCCTCACATGAACTGCTTGCTTCAGGTCCTTCCACAGCATTTCTATTGGATTAAGGTCAGGACTTTGACTTGGCCATTCCAAAACATTAACTTTATTCTTCTTTAACCGTTCTTTGGTAGAATGACTTGTATGCTTAGGGTCGTTGTCTTGCTGCATGACTTTCTCTTTAGATTCAGTTCATGAACAGATATCCTGACATTTTCCTTTAGAATTTGCTGGTATAATTCAGAATTCATTGTTCCATCAATGATGGCAAGCTGTCCTGGCCCAGATGCAGCAAAACAGGCCCAAGCCATGATACTACCACCACCATGTTTCACAGATGGGATAAAGTTCTTATGCTGAAATGCAGTGTTTTCCTTTCTTCAAACATAACGCTTCTCATTTAAACCAAAAATTCAATTTCGGTCTTATCAATACACAAAACATTTTCCCAATAGCCTTCTGGCTTCCACATGATCTTTAACAAACTGCAGAGGGGCAGCAGTGTTCTTTTTGGAGAGCAGTGGTTTCTCTTTGCAACCCTGCCATGCACAATTGTTATTCAGTGTTCTCCTGATGGTGGACTCATCTGATGGAGGACTCATGAACATTAACATTAGCAAGTGTGAGAGAGTCCTTTAGTTCCTTTGAAGTTACCCTGGCTCCGTTGTGGCCTTGTGGACTATTAGAGGTCTTGCTCTTGGAGTGATCGTTGTTGGTCACCACATCTGGGGAGGGTGAAATGGTCTTGAATTTCCTCCTTTTGTACACAATCTGTCTGACTGTGGATTGGTGGAGTCCAAACTCTTTAGAGAGGGTTTTGTAACCTTTTCCAGCCTGAAGAGCATCAACAACACTTTTTCTGAGGTCCTCAGAAATCTCATGTGTTCATGCCATTATACACTTCCACAAACATGTGTTGTGTCTTTAAATAAAACAGGGCGCTCACCTGATTGTCATCCCACTGAATGAAAACACTTGACTCTAATTTCACCTTCAAATTATCTGCTATTCCTAGAGGTTCACATACTTTTGTCACTCACAAATATGTAATATTGGGTCATTTTCCTCAATAAATAAATGACCAAGTATAATATTTTTGACTCATTTGTTTAATTGGGTTCTCTTTGTCTACTTTTAGGGCTTGTGAGAAAATCTGATGATGTTTTAGGTCATATTTATGCAGGTATATAGAAAATTCTAAAGGGTTCACAAACTTTCAAGCACCACTGTAACATACCTATGGAAGAAAAAGTACATTTTAACTTGCAGAAATCATGCTTTTTATATTCTTATTTTTTTTTTAAAGCAAAATTTGTTTAATTATCTATAATTCTATCATTCATAATCACTATGGTGCTTTATAATTAAAGTAAAAATGTGGAAAAATATCAGGATCCAGATGTGCAAAGCTGATGGAGAAAGTTGTAATTGCGATCAAACATTTGTTTTGATCCAGGGGGTGAATACTTATGCAACCACCAAATATTAGCTTTTTTGTTTAATTAACTTTTGTGCCACAATAAAAAGATACTTTGGACCTTCAAATGTAAGACATATTGTGTAAATGAAATGGTAACTATCCCAATTAAGAGCATTTTCAGTCCCAGGTTGTATCACTGGAAACCATGGCAAAGTTCAAGGGGACTGAATACTTATGCAAGACAATGTATCTCCTTCGATATATCCTCAACATGTCATGTCTGAACTGCTCTATAATAATAATAATAAACTTTATTTTATAGAGCACCTTTAAAAGCAGCTTCTCAAAGTGCTGTACACAAAATAAGCAGTACATAACACAATAAATAAAAAATAAAAGTAAACATCAACAAGCAAATGCTAGTTTAAAAAAATATGTCTTGAGTTGAGCTTCAAAAATGTCATAGGTCTGAGCTTCCCTAAGTTCAAGAGGAAGAGAGTTCCAAGGGGTAGGAGCACAGACAGAAAAAGCCCTGTCAACCATAGATCTTAAACGGGTTTGTGGAACAGTCAACAAATTAGACTGTGAGGAGCGCAGTCTGCGATTTGGGGTGTAAGGAATTAACAATGTGGATAAATAATGAGGAGCCAAGCCATGTAATGCTTTGTATGTCAGCATCATAATTTTAAAATCGATACGGAATCTGACCAGGAGCCAGTGCAAGGACTCCAAAACAGGAGTAATATGATTGCATGGCCTGGTCCCAGTCAGGATCCTGGCGGCCGAGTGTTGTACATATTGGAGCTTATTAAGTGTGGATTTAGAAACTCCGGCTATGAGGACATTATGGTAATCTATCCGCGAGACAACAAATGAGTTTATCAGCTTTTCAGCTACAGAGAAATTTAGCATAGGATGCAATCTTGCTATATTTCTGAGGTGAAAAAAAGGATGGTTTAACAGTATACGCATAATAATTCTGATTTGGTGCAGTACCTTAGCAGAGCGTGTAATTGCGCCGATCTCTGAGTACAGGTCGGAACTTTCTGGAAACTTCTCCACTACGATGGAGCAGACGTGGTGAAGCAGAGACTGCTTATGCACAGTGTCTTTCACTTCTGGAACCTTCTCCAGGTAACTCAGCTCAAAGCCCTTAGCCTGAACACACAAGCGCACACAAGCGCACACAAGCACACACAAGCACACACAAGCACAAGATATTAAAATGGACCCTATCAGTGGAACTTTCCTGTAACAAAATAAATTGACGCTATTAATACATCCACCTTGAACCAATGGGTCACTTTGGATCTCATCCAGTAAATGATTTCTATAAAAGGGTTTCTAATCATAGGCCATTTCCACTATTTACAGACATTATTTTGCTACAGCTGAGTAGATAACCATCAGTTCCATTACGCAATAATACAGAATGCTTTGAAAAGCAAGGCGGATCAGTAGTCTGCTCATATGCATGTTCAAATGAATGCTTCATTGGCAGGTAAATAGCTGAATCTCAATCAAATGTGGTAAAGTACAGGAAGTCACTGGCCTGCACCCGGGTCAGCCTTGTAGTGCTGAAGACCCAGCCGAAATAAAAATGGGAAATATCCCAAATGACATGACACGAATTTGACTTGCTTTGTTCTCTTGCCCACGCACAATGGTTTACTGTAAATGTGTTTTCAATCCTTTATTACCTCTTTAGCTTTTTTTCCCCAGTCCTCAAAGAGAAAAGAGAAGAGAGGAGGGGGAAAGGCCGTGAGCACAGCCATAACTCACATTTGTTCCATTAAGGAAATTGCCAATAGCGAGTAGTGTGGACAGAATAAAACACAGTGTCTTGTTCTTCTCCAGCTGACTCATGCCCTCCTTCAGGTCCTGTAAGGGCTCTGCTACTTCCTGAAAGAGAGAATGACGGAGACTAATTTACACATGACTACTGTTTAACAAATGCAATTTATGTATGCTGTGCCATCTAACAGCTGAGGATAGACAGTAAAGCCTGTGAATCTTGTGCAATGTCCTGACCTTCTCTAACACATCATAGTCCATCTTGAAAGCCCAGAGGTGCAGGCGAGCAGAGAGCTCACTGATGGAGGAGAGTGTGAGGAGGAACTGTTCAGCACTGCCCAGAGGGATGTCTGGGTTCGCCAGCTGTGCTTCCTGAATCTTTTGCTTCTCCTCTTCTGTGGGAATCATTGTCAAGATTTTCTAGACAGGAGAAAGAGAGCAATTTAAAACATTTTTACTCAATTAATTTTTTACTCAGATCATGATGATTTACATTTGTATTTATGACTCACATACATTAGTCATAATTAGTCATTAGTGTGAACCGGCCTCTGCACTGAAACAACCCATAGGTTCATGTTTTAAAAATCAATTATATCAATTATTATTTCCTCTGGGTTATTCATTTGCCTTCCACCCCCAGTAGGTGAGCTGAGTACACTAAATTGTTCCTAAGTGTAAATGGGTGTGTGAATACAGGTGCATCTCAAAAAACTAGAATATAAAAAATTTCATTTTTCCCGTAATTTAATGCAAAATGTGGAACACATAAAGTGAAATATTTCAAGCCTTTTTTTGTTTTAATCTTGATGAGTACAGCTTAGTATATATTATTATAATATTATTATTATTAGAATAAAGAATGTATAATACAGCAATGTTGACCTGAGAAGAGCTCTAATCAGCTAATTAACTCAAAACACCTTTTTACTCAAAACACCGTTGCTCAGTGGTCCAAAGTGCTCTTTTCAGATAAAAGTAAATGTTGCATTTCATTTGGAAATCAAGGTCCCAGAGTCCGGAGGAAGAGTGGAGAGGCACAGTATCCAAGTCCAGTGTGAAGTTTCCACAGTCAGTGATGATTTGGGGCGCCATGTCATCTGCTGGTGTTGGTCCACTGTGTTTTCTCAAGTCAAGAGTCAATGCAGCCGTCTACCAGGAGACTTTAGAGCACTTCATGCTTCCATCTGCTGTCAAGCTTTATGGAGATGCTGATTTCCTTTTCCAGCAGGAATCGGTACCTGCCCACAGTGCCAAAACTACTAGTAACTGGTTTGCTGACCATGGTATTACTGTGCTTGATTGGCCAGCCAACTCGGCTGACCTGAATTTTGTCAAGAGGAAGATGAGAGACACCAGACCCAACAATACAGACGAGCTGAAGGCCGCTATCAAGGCAACCTGGGCTTCCATAACCCCTCAGCAGTGCCACAGGCTGATTGCCTCCATGCCACACCACATTGATGCAGTAATTCTTGCAAAAGGAGCCCCGAACAAGTGTTGAGTGCATAAATTAACATACTTTTCAGAAGGTCGACATTTCTGTTTTATAAATTGTTCATTCTAATATTTTGAGATACTGGATTTTTGATTTCCATGAGCTGTAAGCCGTAATCATCAAGATTAAAACAAAAAAAGGCTTGAAATATTTCACTTTATGTGTAATGAATCTAGAATATATGAAAGTTCCACATTTTGAATTAAATTACAGAAAAAAACGAACTTTTCCACAATATTCTAATTTTTTTTAGATGCACCTGTGTATCTGAATGGTGCTTTGTAATGGACCAGAGTCCTAACCAGAATGTATTCCTGCCTCACACCCACTGTTCCTGGGATAGGCTCCGGATCCACTGACCAGGATTTACTGGAGATGAATGAATAAATGTACATGATGTACATACTATATGACATACACAACAACAGAAATCCCATACTCATGAGACAATCCACAATTGATAAAACGATAAAACATACCATCATTATTTCCCCCCATTTATTTCAAACATGACTCCAATTATGCCTGGATTGACTGAATTTCCCAAATACTGTCCCTCCACTCACTGCTCCCTTTTTTGTCCTGCTGATGAACCACTGCCAGTGCTGCATGATGATGAAAGCAATATGTGCATGCACAGAAATGCATGATGTAAAAAAAGGGGGGGAATCTGATTTGAATGATTGCATTATGCTTGAATGATCAGATATTTGATAAGATGTATTTAATCTAGGACAACATTACTAAAAGTGACTTAAATCTGAACTGAAAAGATCAGATTTCTGTGTTCACATAGATCTAGATACATACACTTAGGGACCATTCCTGAATGCAGTCAGATGCACAAATGAGAGTGAATCAGTAAGAGAGATTGGACCTGAGGGAAGTGTGTGAATCACTGTTCAGTGTCATGGCATGAATTTATGTAGTTACAGAACTAGTTCATAATTCCCCTAATGAATCCCTAACAGACTGATAAATAATAACATCTGGAGAAAATCAACAATACATAAATAATACTCGTCATTTCAATGAATAGAGTGATTTCATCTGACTACAGCTCTCTGGTAGTTTTACTTCTTTTGCATAATTGCATGTGCATGAATAAAGTCATCAGAGTGTCTGTATGAGATCTTGTTCAAAATAGTTTTTGTCTCATAATAAGGGAAGAATGGCAGATCCCATGACAGAAAAATGATCTTCATTATCCATAAGCATACATTAGGATTTTCCTCAGGTTTATACTGTGGTGTCATTTTAGCATTTATTCATCTCACTGATGCATTATACAATTACAACAAATAAACTGATTGAACAGGCTCTATTTGCTTGACTAAAATGTATCCTTTAGTATAAATCCAGAGGAAATGTAGATGTTTTAATCCAATAGTAACAGGTTATTTTAAACAGCAGTTCTTGCCTTTGAGTTAATGTCTTTTGCCTGCCAACTCAGCAAAAGTCAATATTACGAGCAAAGTTATAGAGAGCCATCAATCGCTGGAAATACAGAAATATGCTTTTATGTGGCAGGCTTTTATGATTGAATGATATAATGCCTGAAAGAGAGAGAGAGCATCTGAATGCCTGAGAAACACATTTGTAAAAATGTAATATTAAGTGCATATGCATGTGAGACACATGTTCAATTTTACAATGGTGTTACCACTGTTTTTGTTCCTGATATAATGAGAAACGGAAAATGGTATTAAAGTGAACTGAAGTTACCTCAATACCCTCTTTGTTCAGAGCATACTCGTCAAAGTTGAGGATGGCTGTTTTGATGGTGCGGGGTGGTGGAAGAACTGTGAGGCCGATATTAATGGCGTTGCTTCTTTTGGAGTCAAGAACAATAATCTCCTGCCGTTTCCCATCCGCTGCTGTTTTCTAAAGTCAGCAAAACATTCAGCATAAAAACATTCAAAATACATTCAGGCTTGCATTAGATGCTTTATTTTCATTTTCCACCTTGTTTTGTGCGGTGAGAATCAGAGTGAACACTTTGTGATGCCCACCTTCGGTTGCTATTATGGTACTCTTATTATGGTATTCTATTTTGGACCATAACAGAGCTAATCTGTCACCATCAAAAACATATGTCAGGGCAACAGTCACCCATCTGGTCTAATACTTCACTTGGTTCTCATTATGAGTTTGCACGACTGCTCGGTTGCTTGCTTGTCGGCTAACTGTTGTGATATCCATCTACCGTCCCCGACGCAAGATTTAAAAGAAAGAAAAAAAAAAAAAAGCTTTCTGAAGACTACCTTAAAATGAATTGGAACAGAATTTCTTTAATGTGGGTGATTAAGAAAAACAAGGCTTTCCAAGATATGAATGCCAGTGGGATGTATGCTAAGTGCAACCCGGTTAGAAAACACGCAAACACCTGAGGGCTATTTTGGGACTTTGATGGAGAATATTTCTGAACTAGTGAGAGGCAAGATGGTTCGCTTTCATTGCCAAACAAAGGGAGGAAAGAAAAGGAGAGAAGGAACAGAGAGGGAAAGAGGGAGTTAGGAATGGGCCAGAAATGAGAAGCAGCTGCTTTCAGCTAGGCGAGGGGAGAACCCCTGACCGGCAAAGACGCACTCAGAAAAACATACATCATAACTGAATACCTTAAAATTACACCAGAAAACATTCTGTCCTGCACCTCCTGATATCAGTGTTACGATATAGCTTTGAAAAAATTTAAGTTTAATGCACACATAAATCAAATGAATAGACATGTAATCTCAGGAATGACAGTGAAGTTTCCAGTAAAGCAAATACCATCTCAAAGGCCTATACAGATTACAGCAAAAATGTTGAAACATCATTCTCAGACCTGCAGCTTGGTTACATTTACAGTGGCAGATCTGATGGAGCCTTATGATAATACAGGACATCCATCAGAGCCAACTGAACCAGTCTTGCGTTAGGCAGACTGAGATTTCCCCGGTCTGCTTCAAATCTCATGCACTTGTCCGATAGGGAACGGACTGTGGTGACACTGAGGCAAATGAGACATGCCGTAATCCACACCATGTGTTTGTCTAAGTAGACCTGAAATGTTTCCTACAAAATGTCTTGGCTAAAGAATGACAGAATTCTCTTTCTAGGTTGTGACAAAGGATTAAGTTTTGATATACAGCTACAAAAAATACACCACAATCTATTACTGTTGCCCAAGACTAATAAAGAGTAATTCATTACTGAGAGTGACGAAAAATATGTTACAAGTAATACTATCTTTTTTCTTTCTTTTTTTTTTTTTTTACCTTTGTAACAGGAAGTTCTTTGGACTTGGTCTCAAAGAGGAGCTCCAACTTGGCTGTGTCCAACTTTACTGGGTCCAATTTGGACCACAGTGACTCCTTGCAGCGCTTGTCACTGCTGTATTGCCAGTCTGTAGGTCTCACCTCGTTCCAGAAGAGTCTGATGGTCTTCTTCTTCTTCTGAAAAAGCGGTGGCTCTCCTTGACTATGCTGAGGAGAACTGATATGCGAGGGAGCCATCGACGGCATGGAAGGTGGTGGAGGAGGTAACATCCCACCTGGAACAGGGGGAGGGGGTGGGCAACCAAAAAGGGGAGGTGGGGGCGGGAGGTTCGGTATACATGGGGGTGGGGGTGGGGGTGTCATGTGGTCACCTGACTTTATCATGTTTCCAACATCCAAAATGTCTATGTCATCCTCTTCCAAAAGGTCAGTAAAGTCCATCTCTTTGATGCGGAGTTCTCGAGGTGTGGCCATCAGCTGGTCCCAGATGTGATCCGACTCATTTTTAGGTGGTGTGGGTGAAGGTGCTTTCTCCTTCCCAGCATGCTCAGCCTCGTGAGGTGAGACCAGCCCCTTCACCAAGTCGCCAAATTTCTCGGCAACGATCCGCACATTGCCTTGGTTGTCCAGGTGCTGCACTTCCATTTTCTTCACATTGTCCTCACATGCCTGCTGCCGGGCCTCCAGAGTTGAGATGCGAGTGGCGAGGCTGTTTACCGACGAGTCCTGGCCTCCTGGGCCTTCTTCCTCTTTCTCGTTCTCCTTCTCCTCATCCTCAGCAGGCTTCTTATTTTGTGCGTAGAGCATGTCCAGCATAAAGCGCTTGTTATTGAGGACTTTGCCACATTGTTCATTGATATCTGCTGCCTTAATGCATTCTGCCCACTGGCCTGATGGGAAGAGAGAGTAAAATATTGGTTACATGGAGGGCTACTAAGATGCAGCATCTAATGATGATTTAAAAATTGTCCATCAACTTACTTCAAGTACTTGTTAATGTCAGTGTCTGTTTTCTTACCTGAGTCATTATCACACATGAGCTTCTCTTCTCGCTCTTCTCTCTCCAGAGTACTGCTGGCTGATGAGATGCTGGAAGCCGAGCAGTTGTCCTTCTCATTCAGTTCCTCGTTCTGCCTCTCTTTCTCACTGAGGGCTGTGCTATCCTCTGTGTCTCTTTCTACTATTTGCTCTTTCTCACACTCCTCTTCCACTTCTGTGTCTAATTCAGTCCCTGCCTCATTTGCTATCACTGCCTCTGTACACAACTTTTTGCTCTCTTTTTCCTTCACTTTCACATCTTCACCTTTCTCAACCTCCTGTTCTTCTATTTCATGCTCATCTTTTCTTAACGTCCATTTCCCTGTTTTGTCTGAGTTGTCTGGCTCTGTATGTAGCACAGACACCGTTATGTCCTTCTCATCCACAGGCCTCTGCTCGTCTTCTGTCTCTGAGGACCACTGTAGGCCAGACACAGAGGGAGACTCCACACGGCTTGGTTCTGGCTCAGCTTCTGAACATTAAAAACAAACAAACAAACAAACAACCACACACACAATGGTTTCAAAAAGAGCGACATTTAAATATCTAAATGTTTATGTCTTTGAAGCCTTGAAGGAATCACATCCTGCTTGTCTGCAGCAATTGGCAGCAAAAATATGAGGCAACATTCTGTGTTTGTTTTTCGGTTGCCAGAATGATCAACAGAGGCCTTTATTGTTATTACAACTGCAAAGTGCTTGGATCATGGTGGGTTTTTGCTGCATGGTTGCTCTGCATGGGTTCTTCATAGCGTCCTTGTACCCTGCATGCATTCATTTCTCCACAGCTCATTCCTCCATCCTCTATTACTGTAAGCCTCACACCCTTACTACATTTCCAGGTCCTTATTTGGAAAAGCAAATAAATAAATGAAAAAGAATCCCACAGAAGCATAGGGGATGACAAAACAGGGCAGACGATAGAACGTCTCAAAACCTTCAGGCCATATGTGTCTGGGCAAATGCACGCGTACAATAACCATACAGCATTAGTCATAGTCAAGACAAGCCATATCGGTACATGTGCTGTCAGAGCCAATTTCTTGTGCTCTCCATTTGAAGGCGCACTGAAAAATGCCTCAGTCATTTCTGCAAACTAATGAGATTGGCACATGAGCTGTACAAGACATTCAGGATACTGCATGTCTGCACTTGAAATAATAAGATTTTCTTTAATTACGCTACTCAGTTTTTACCATTCAGAGCACTCACAATCTTCCGCCAGCCCGAGCCTCTGCGGATAGAGAAGGATGAAGCAGTGGGTTCAGGATGAATGGATTCTTGGCTGGAATGCACCACTATCCCATTACATATGCATGGCCCTGTCTGACCAGGAGCTTTGCTCTACATGGCTTTAAAGCCTAGACCTTCGTCTTACACCAATTCAGAACTTAAATGTCCTTGATTTTGTCTTTCATTCCTCTATGGTTCAATACCACTCTTCTTTATTATAGACTGCTTTGTCATCCAGTCTGGCAGCTAATGTAGGCTAAAGGCAATGGCGGCTCACCAGGACCAGCCCAACTGATTCTTATCTAAAACGTGTGAAACTCAAGCCAAGTGCTAACTCCACACACAGTGCGACTCAGATATGAACATGGATCCAGTTGAGATGGTTGATAGAGGCCAGGTCTAGGCATGATTGATCATCCCAAGCACAGATGCAACGGCACATAAAATGATTTAATGATGTTTTTTGGAATTTCAGCAGATTGCTCTGATGTGTACAAGGTTTGCAAGTCTCGTCTCAACTACAATGAACCCGTTGTGTCAGCTTCTACAGTCATCCTTTGAACAATCTACTAACAAGTTAAGAAACGGCACAAGAATATATAAAAAAAATTAGAACCTGACTGTGGAATATATCTGGATTTGGATTTTCTGTAATTTAGTCACTGCCAATTCCCACCCACTTACCAGTTCCCTGCCATCGCACATCATCTTCCCAGACAAAATCACTGGGCACTTTAATACACTGCATATACATGGGCTCACAGACATCCATAATTGGTCAGTACCATTCTGATTGACATCTGTCCACCCAGAGAACTGTGCTATTGTTGGGATTAAAAGACAGTATACAAAAATACATGTATCTGTCTCACCTTGTGCAGTGTGGGTGTGAGGACGTTTATTCTCCTGAGTCTCAGTGGAGGACGGGATTGGACAGCGTGCGTTGCAGGAGGTGCGTGGACTCAGATTGAGTGTGATTTCTGTGCGACCTCTTGGCGCTGATGCCACATGCTCCCTCTCGTACTCCTCCGCAACCATACGCTCCACTTGTTTATATCTAAAGCCAGAAACAAGAGTGTATGTTAATCAAACAGCTCCATCGCTTAGACCTTAACTGGTAACAAGACCCTGTTTTCATGGCTGCCCTAGCTATGTTAGCTTTAAGGTACTTACAATGTATGAACAAATCAAAACACTGTAAAACCAAATGTAGAGGAATTAATTTGGATCTTCCTGTTTATATTTGACTGTGTGGTCTTTTTTTAAAAAAAAAGACCTTTTTATAAAAGGTGACATTCAGAACCTTTAAAACACCTTTCCACTTTATCAAACACCTGTAATAGATGAGTTACATATAAATGCCAGCATTAGACATAAACCCACTGAATAATTTATTAGGAACACTGTACTAATACTGGGCAACAATACTCAAACAGGCTGTGGCATTCAAGCAATGATTGACTGGTATTAACAAGCCCACAGTGTGCCAAGAAAACATTCCCCACACCATTACACCACCTCTACCAGCCTGGACTGTTGACACAAGGCAGGTTGGGTCCATGGATTCATGCTGTTGGTGCCAAATTCTGACCCTACCACCTGTATGCCTCAGCAGAAATCAAGATTCATCAGACTGTCTACCTCAAGGTTTGATGTGTTGTGCATTCTGAGATGCTTTTCTGTGCACCACAACTGTACAAAGTGGTTATCTGAGTTACTGTAGAATTTCTGTCAGCTCAAACCAGTCTGGCTTTTCTCCGTTGACCTTGTTCGTCAACAAGGTGTTTCCATCTGCAGAACTGCCACTCACTGGATGTTTTTTCTTTATTGCACCATTCTTTATTGCAAACTCTAGAGACTGTTGTGTGTGTGTGAAAATCCCAGAACATCAGCAGTTATAGAAATACTCAAACCAGCCCGTCTGGCACCAACAATCCTGCCATGGTCAAAATCACTGAGATCACATTTTTTCCTCATGATGTGAACATTACCCGAAGCTGCTGGCCCATATCTGCATGAGTTTATGCACTGCACTGCTGCCCATGATTGGCTGATTAGATAATTGCATGAATGAGTAGGTGTACAGGTGTTCCTAATAAATTGCTCATCGAGTGTTTTTTCCCCACAAAACATTTCCATCCTATCAAGTTTAGCTTAAGCACTTTAGTACAGTGAGACCTTTCGATCATCTAGTGTCCACCTAGGAGTTTAAGGGTTTAAAAAACCTGCTTGCAGCCATAACATGTTCAATAAGATCTAGCATAACAGATATGGCTCTCTTCATATTCCAGTGTGAATATTTGTATGATTGACCTTATCAAGAGTGAGCCCATGTCTAAAGACAGTTAACATAACACAACATGTCCTGCTTTCTATGGAGGTTTTATAGCAGAGCCTCATGTTTTAGCTGCAGCTTACACTGATTAACTTGTCATATGCTGCTCTTTGCTGTGCCTGTATCCAAGGTGTCTGACTATGGATCTGCAACTAAATGATATTAGACACGACTCAAGACTTTGTAGTGTAATGGGTTTGGACTGCAATCATTTCTCCGGTCAGTGTTAATAAAGGGAAAGTAACAAAAAGTGACAATGATGGCTCAGAGGATGTTCTGTACCTCTCTTCCCGAGCATGTATGGCCTCTTCTCTCCTCTGCACATAGTCACGACTGAAACAAAGAAAGGGACCATGAACAAACATTTGCAGAGCGCTACAAGAGCATGCAAATTTTGCAAACATTTTTTAGAAGACAGTCTGGAAAAAGTACAGAGAAACTGTATTTAAGTAAAGGTAGGGCTAGTATGGTTATTGTCAAAATATTACTCTATTAAAAGCAGAAATATGGAGCTATGTACTCCAATGCACATGTACCAATGAACTATGTACTTGAGTGAAAGACAGAAATTATCTACATTTAAATATACTCAAGTATTCAAGTGTAAAAGGTAAATATTTGTAAATGATAAAAAAAGGTCAATTCAGGCATGACTAAAAATGACTAATAAAAATTATTATCTTATTAAATATTTATTACATATTCTTCTAGCTCAGACAAAAATAGAATTTGGCCTGCTGGTTAGCTAATGGTTAAAAACTTTGGTGGAATTAATGCTAAGGCAGTTTAAGCAACAAAAACAAAAAATAACTAGCAAATTTACCATTTGAGATTAAACCTTATTTTAATTACATGTCCGATAAACAGGTGAGTTTGTGGTTTCTGGCATCCTGTAAATCCATCCATGGTCAGGGTCGCAGGGAGCCTGGAGCCTATCCTAGGACACTTGGGGTACGAGGCGGGGGACTCTCTGGATGGGATGCCAAACCAAACCAAATGCAGACAAATTGTAAAAGCCAATCAGCCTACAACCTTTGGATTGGGGGAGGAAACCGGATTACCAGGAAGAAACCCCTGAAGCATCGAGAGAACATGCAAACTCTGCACACACAGGGCAGATGTGGGAATTGAACCCCCAAGCCCAGAGGTGCGAGGCAAACATGCTAACCACTAAGCCACCCTGCCCCCATCCTATATGTCATATAGATGTTTCTGATCAGGATTTGTATACAGTAAAACACTGGCTGACTGAAGGAGCTGAGACACAGGAAGAGCCATATATGGATTGTCTGACTGACCATGCCATAGCTAGGAACCCTGGTTTCTAACAATGACTCAGTAATGACCAGAACAAGATGAGATGCCTTGAAGAGTTTGGAAAACAACTCCCGGAGTTTCTGATAAGACAGAACTCTGCCCTTGACTGCTGGGATGAATATTTCTAGAAGCAAGTATTGGTGTAAGAGACTCCTTGGCAGAATGACCTTGTAATGTATCTAAATTTAATTCTTGGTCTTGTCTCAATTGCACTGAAACCCCTTTCTAGTCGTCCTATGAATAAATCGGGAAAGGGCACGAACCTGAAACGAGTTCTCTCTTCCCGTTCGATCCTTTGCAGCCTCTCTTCTCTCTCAAGGCGCCTCCGCTCCCGCTCTGCAGCCAGAGACTCCTGGTGCTGCCTGTACGATGAGGCCAGTAAACCTCCCAGAGCCGGCCTGCAGACATGGCAGAGACGACAGATTCATAGAGAAACATGACAAGTGAGAGTTTTATGTTATGAAAGTTTTATGCACATTGAACATTCTTGCCTTTAAAGTTTTAAATATACAAAGTTAAAATCAAAGAGAGAGATTACCTGTCAGGTTTGCTGTCGGTAGGTGACCCTCCTGTAGAGACAAAGCGGTTGAAGGGGGTAGATGCACTTGATGACCTGCCAGGATATGTACCAGCATAGCCATTTTGTCTGGTGAATGAAGATGGAGAAATTAAGCACTTTCTATCATCATTCAGGCCAAAGTCAATCAGCAGCTGACTAAGTGTGTTCATGATTAGAGTGGCTGACAGTCAACAAAAAATGTGGCAAAGGATAATCAAATGGCACACAAGATAAGTTTCGTTATTTGCCTTTAGTTTGTAGATGCACTGAAAACATTCCTACAACTTCAAGTTCCAACAAAAACTTGTCATGTCTCACATCCCAAAGCACACACAGAAGTCCTGCTATCACGCTTAAATCTCCTTCCAAGATAGGAATTCAGTTGCTCAGGCCATAGCCCTTTGAAACTTTACTACAACAATTGAATATTAAACTTTCAGTAAAAAGGTTCCTCATGGAATATTTGGATGGTTCATAGTTCTAGCTTTGTAAATGAGAATTCCTCTGTTACAGGGTTTTACTTAGATGGGTTCCCCCAGAGAGTGCTAGATGTTACATATTTTTTTAAAAACGTATATACATTCTATACATAACCCATCCATCTTGTTGTTTGACCACTGTGGGAGCTCTTACCTGCCAACACTAGGAGTGGCTCTGGAAGCAAATGTTGGACAGGGTGTGGGTAAGTATCTAATATCTGAAAGACTATGCAGAGAACAGAACACGAGAAGAAAAGGTCAGGTTAAATTACATGCAATAAAGATGTATTAGTCAAAGGTTTACTGTTGTATAAAACCAGAGGAGAAGGAACTCTGGTCTTTTATAGGGGGCACGATGGAGGGAAAGGAGCACAGAAGCAAGAGGAAGGTGAGCGACTGTAAAGTGAATCAAAGCAAGTCAGAGTTTGAATAATTAAAAAGTGAATGTTATTTGAAAGATGGTCTAACTCTAATTAATCTAACATTAGCAAATTAATATGTATAGGCTACAAGGTATTATTTTATCAGTGACCTTTATGGAATAAATAAGCATGGCACAGTGGTATTAAAACATAGTAATTAACCGTTTTATAAAGGCTTCCAGCACATGGGAGCTTCTGTAACCTTGATTCACTTCATTTGGCAGTGTATCCATGGACATAATGAGGAAAACATGCTGAAGCCATCCCACAAAGCATTCTCATTGTCAGATGCGTGTAGGTCTTGTAGACACCATCAAGCTCATTTCCTTTTGTATTTTGTTTCATTTATAGCCTTGTCCCAGCTTGAGAGTTGTACAATACAACAATAAAAGGCAGATGAGTTGTAAATGTCAGTAAAGGTTAGTATCCATCTGAGAGCACCCTGTTTTACATCATGGCAAAGTGAGATTTGGGTTTAAAACCTTTTGTGCATTTGCATTATACTGAATACAGACTGTGTGTGTGTAATAACAAATGTGTGTTGGATGTGTGATAACATCTCATTTTAAATGACAACAATACAATGAATATGCACTTTACACAGGTAGGGAAGACCAAAGGAAGCTTGCCAATGATGTCTTAAAGCAGAAACTGAAAACATTGATGATGCGATTTCACAAGACAACAAGACAACCAAAGATCTAAGAAAGTCACAGGTCTGGAAATTCTGTGGAAATTCTGCTCTGATGGATACCTATAGGCCAGAATTACAACTTTTTTGGCTCTAGTCTGAGGTATAGCCGCAAATTGGTAATTTGTGCATTTGTTATTTGAATCATAACTACAAATGACTAATTACTGCATGTATGTCTACATAACATACTGATGTCTGGTACAAACATGCAGGTCTATCATCTCTGTGAGAGTCTAAGGGGATTTATACTGTGAGCGGTGAGGGTTTGGTACACGTATCCGCACTACCTGGAGCGCTTTTCTGCGTCTTGGCCCCTCTGGCCTTGCGGGGTCCCCAAAGGCACCTCCTCCGAGTCTGAGGGGCAAGTGGAGAGAAGGGGGGAGGAGGCGAGAGGAAGGGTAATTTGATGTTCCTCACTGGGGGATGTGGAGGCAGAGGAGGTGACGGATGAACCCCGGGAGGGCACAGCCCCCAGAGACCTGACGGACGCCCAAGAAGACAGACCACAGGGGCCACAATCTGGAGTTACAGGAGGTGAGGACACTGGCGCTTTGCAGATGACCTTGGTCCCAGAACAGTCCCTGGCGCTCTCTCGTGCCTCTGAATCAGCAGTGCTGGGGATGAGGTTGACCATGCATTTAAAGGGCAAACACAAGCTAGAAGCCTCCTCTTTCGCTACAGTTGGCGCCATCCAGCTATAAGATGACAGAACAGCTCAGCAAAGGGTTGGGCAAAAGGATGTGGCACCATGATAAAATGTGTTAGGGCAATCACTGGATGTTAGTGAGCCTAACAGCACAGGAGCACAATTCTACATTCTAGCTGCCATTTCTAGAGCACTGAACTCTGTGAACTCTGAGTACCTGGCAGATCCCTGAACAGAGAGTTCTGCTTTCTGTGGTTCCTCATCTACCTCCTCCTCCTCCACCTCCTCTCTGTAGTGAAAAGGAGGAATTGAGGGACGGATGGAGGTATGAAAGAAGGGAAAAAAGAAGAGTAGGACAGGGGGAAGAGAAGAAATGTTGCACGTAGATAACACGACAGCAGACATTACAAAATGCACTGACAGCAGACACAACAAAGGAAACAGTGGCACAAACAAGAGAGACACAACATTTAGTTAGTTTGGAAGTATGCAAACATGCTAAAACACTATTGGTTGCTTTAAAATATTCAAAATACCACTTAAAGCTGCTGGTATCGTTTCCACTAAACTGTGCTTTCAATAACATAGATTCTCAGGAACCTCACACCCATATGTGGAACCTTCTCTGCAAGGAGGTGGTCCTCCCTGCCTTTCAACCATCTTGCACATGCAAAGGCAGCACACGAATGCATAACAGGAAGTAAAGCACTGGCTTGATGGAGTAGTATATATGCCTAGGGTTACAGTGGCGGTATTTATATATGTTATAGGAAGCTGAACTTCTGGATTTTGGTTCCCCCATCACCACTAATGGCTTATACTACAACAGCTTACAGAATTGGGATCAAGTAAGTGGGAACACAAGAGTAAACATCAATGTGTCTTTTAAGCACTGGAGAGATATTAGAGAATTAGGGTTAGCTAAACAAAAACAACATGACTTTGGAGGGAAGAACTTTGGAGAGAAGTTTGGATGAAGGACTAAAATGAGGGGGTGGAGTCCTGTCAACTTGGCATTAGCAAGACATGGCTAATATTTCCCACATTGTTTGCAGCAGCTACAGCACATATGACACCATCAACAAATCGAAGAGCTTCAGCTCTATTAAACTAATACCTTTAGCTAATTTGACTTTGAAGGTTTTACAAAGTCATGGCATGCGGAAAGAATTTCATAAATGAGTTGCAATCTTATGCCAGTGCTAAAAAAGTGGCAAAAATAGTACATTTAGTAACAGTCATTTAACTCTAATTTACTGATAGTATCTACTTCATGGATTTAAAACCGCAAAATCCTACTTTCTCTTTAAGCAGCTGCACTTGATTGAACGCGACAGATAAAACACAAAACCTATCCATAACTCACCTACTGTTGGTTTACCCTCATTACAGAGGCATTGACAGAGTGGAGTGCTACTCAGGAGAGAGTCCTGGAGTGCACTGCTGTAAGGTTCGCTTTCTTTCTCAGTGGGCTGCTATTTATTACTAATATGGAAAACATAGTACTTCAAAGGTCCGTCCAATTTCCTGTGGTCGGCCAAATAATAGACCTCAGGATCGGATGTCTAACTAAGATGAATTCAACTATTTGCCAACAGTACTGGTTAGAAAAAACCTCCATCCTTCACAACGGAGCCTGCCGTCAATGATCAGTTATGAATTGGTGTGGGCTGCTTGAAAGAAGTTAAGGGGGAAATAAGGAGATGGCAGAGAAACAAGAGAATGAGATAAAGAGATGGGAATATTTAAAAAAAAAATGACTGGTGTGCAGACTCCTCCTTCATTACTCTTTACTGAGTGGCAGGCAGTGGAGATCTGGAGATCATTTTCAAAGAACATTCATCACAAGCTACAATATTAACAGCTGGTACGTTTTGACCATTGGGACACACTCTACCACATTCCCCAGATCCAAGATCCACAGCTGCCTTACATGATAATAATCTGGAGAGAATGTGGCTCCTCTGTGACTCAATGAGTGCTTCTTATTACTGTTACAAACTGATATAGCACTATACATAGTATAGGGGATTACTCTGGATAGCCTGCCATTGCACATTAAAAATGCACAGTGGATATTAGTGATATCAATGGAGAATAAAGAAAAAAACAATAAAAATGCCATAAAAATGAGCTATGGCACTAAACATAGCTGACAAAATACACATGGCACATATCTTCATATTTCAGACTTCCTGCTTGCTTTTTGTCACTGTTTCCTACCAGTTCCTTAATGTGCGTGTGATTAATTGGAATGCCACTCTGCAGTAGCAGAAGCACTTTGTCTTTTCCTTGGAGTCTTATTAAATTCTTTACTTCTATCCGGATTTAGCTAACTCTCTTGTCAAAGCTAACATGATGGAACACCCAATATAAATATGCTTCCTTCCCATAAAGTCAACACAAGCTGAAGTATTTTCTGTGCTTTCCTAACGACTCCCTGTAAAGGGCCTCGGGAGACAGAGAAAAAAGCCACAAGAGATTTTCCACAAAGCTGAATTCAGTAATTAAAACTCTAATTAGCATATTAGTGCAGTTGCTTTATTGTGCCATTACAGTGATTCTCCCTGAGCCATATGTGTGCATGTTACAATAGTTTTCATTTCCTATTCCTACAGTATGCCAAGAGTGAGAGTGAGTTTAATAATGAGTGAGATTATAAATGGACTAAATATTGATTAGATGAAAACCTTTCTTGTATTGCATTTCTCTGTCATTAGATGCCTGCAAGACTCCCTCACCTCTCAGTGACATCCTCAATCCGCTGGCCATTAAAAGGTAGGAAGTTGGGGTTGTGGCTGTGACAAGGGGAGGCGGGTGCAGATGCGTGTCCTTTGCCATTCTGCAGAGAATGTCTCCGGCTGCGTCTGCGTTCTAGACCCCGTCTTTCGAGTGTGCCTCCTACACTTGCACGACGGCGGTCCTTTCGACCCACCGGAGGTGGCGATGACTCATCGTCACCATCCTCATGACGAAGAGTCATCTAAATGATTAAAAGAGTTAAAAAACTGATCGCAACTGAATGACTCCCAATTTGCTTCACACAATCATATAATGTGGTTGTAAGCTCATAAACCGTATCATATAGTGTCCAGTATCATGCATTAGGCCTGGACTAGAGAAAGTGGAGTCAATTATCCCAGAGATGGACTATATAAGACCTATCTCCCTGTACTTTAGCTAACCTCATATATGTTGAATTGTTCCAGCAGGTCTAGGTCAGTGCCCTTTCTGCTGAGGTGCCTCTGGGCAATGGCTTCAATGCCCTGCTCCTCCAGAAAGTCCACCACATCATAGAACGAGTCTTGGTCTGGAAGGCCTGCAAGTGTCTGTAAAGATATTTAAAAAAAAAAAAAGAAGAAGAAAAAAAACAGTTTTCCACAGCAAACTGTCAGGCGGCAGATATGGACACAGATGTAGGTAAACAAAAGCTTTATTAAGCAAGGTTGCAGGCAAATCCAAAACATGAGACAAAAACAAGGTCAGTGAACAGGCAAAGGTCAGGCAATATACCAACAGCATAAACTGGGCTAGGCAAAGAGCAAAGATGGGGAAACTAGAAACACATTCAAAACCAGAAGGGACTATGACTTAATATAAGGCTTGGTAATGACTACAAAATACAGAGCGTGTACTTCGTGCTGGGTGAGTGCACTGAGAGTCCTTATATACTGTAGTCCTAAAATTGATTCCAGGTGTGCATGATTAGTAATCAGGTGAGTTTGAACATGTGTGATGGGAATTGGAGTCCTTGGCGGCCATGTTGGTAGGCCGCGTGGTGTTATGGGTACTGATTCCGGCATAGATGTGACACAAACCAGTGGACCGTGCCACAAAAACCACACAGGCAAGTCTTAGCCACGGCTCATACAGAGCAGTCATAACTCCCATGCCTACCTTATTGATGAGGGTCATGGCATAGACCAGCAACTCAGTGTCCACGCCATCTTTCTCATCCAAGATTTCCATGGCATTAGACCACGGCTTACAACCTGCAGACAGATTTACATCAGAGTCGGTTAATGCCAGGTACATACTGATGATTGCATGTGTATAATATAAATATTATGCACAATTCACATTTCCCACTAACAAAACTCTTTACCTTTCCTCTTACAAAAGCATTCATTTTGAATGTTATTTTCTCTCAAACATAGTGTAGTAAGCACAAACATGTGTGTGTGTGTGTGAGTGTGTGTTACCTTGTTTATTGTCCACGGCGTTGACAGCTTGGATGAGTAGTGCAGCATTGGCTTCTGTGTATTCCACAAACACTAGCAGGAGCTTCAGAGCAGTCTTAACCACCAGACGGAACTATACACACACACACACACACACACACACAGAGGAAATAAACTTACTGTAATCTCATTCACACACACTAGTTCTCCTGTACACTGCTGCAATATCTTGAGAAGCAGTGATGCAAAAGAGTGGCACGCTGTCCAATCTTTCATCGTTTCTTATTTATTTACGTTTGAAAAGGCCCAGAAGCCTGCTGAACTAAAAAAAAATTCATTTCCTGCCCCAGCTGCCATGGAAGGCCCTGATAACTGAACTGCTACAGGAGGAACAGATGAGTGCCTCCTGTTTCAATGCCCCACGACAGACTGTTTGTGATTGCTGTTCCAGAGACTTCCATGGTGGTTTTTCATGAGTGGCGAAGGAACAGCAGTGTCAGTGAGATGATGGGAAAGCCAGAAGAAAGAGCAGCGGGTAATTTATAAAGCTGTCGGCTTCGGAGCCCCTGTAAAAAAAAAAAAAAATGCACGAGGAAGCTACTGTCCAACATCAATATACAAGCATTCTCAAGAGCACACAAGCGAGCTATCAAAGAAAAAAGAGCAAAGTGAGAACGATAGATGAGATGCAAAGAAAGGCTGCAGCATGTGTATGTCACAGAGAGAGAGCAGGAAAGGGAGAGATGGGTCTGTGTTTAATAATATCAATTCAGTACTGTCTTGATGAGAACCATGCTGCATAATTTGCCCTTCTCATGAAGAAAGATTGCAGTTGGAGGTGGAAATGTGCTCAACATGAGGGAGACATACAGTATGGTCCAGAAGTCTACGTTCACTACGACATGGGCTTTCGCATTCATCATACACAAGAACGTAATTTGAATTGTACTTCATTTATAACCTGGTTCAGAGTTAATATCTGCACGTGGATAGAGAGCCCTTCCAAAGTTGAACTTGTAGCAGAGTTGCAAAAGACATTTATACAGTATTCTGTAGTTTAAACGGTTACATATTTAAATAAACTTGCTTACTTCAAGACACAGATGCTCGGTTAAAAGATTATTCATTAACACACACTGACAGTTTTACTCTCCATTTCAGAAGACAGCTCTCAGTTCTCTGTTCCTTGCTGCTGAATATAACCCAAACCTTGGGTCACCATCTTCAGAGACGGATCATTTCTATTTAATAGTTATATTTATTTAATTCTATTTAATGTTATAACGGCTCATAGCTTCTCTGATCAAGCTGGATTTTTCAGCAGAAATGTGCAGACTAACAAAGCAGTCACACTTCTGTCTCACTCTCTCTCACACACACGGTACTGTATGTTTCCGTCCACATGTTCGTGTGTATTATGGATAAACATCTCTGAGTGATGAACTGTTACTCATAATTAGTCACTTAATGGTGACACACACAGCCTAGACTTTTTTTTCTGTATCCCAGTGGACAACCAGTTTGCTACTGTTTGCAAAAATCAAGATAATCTTTAAGACTGTAAAAGATGTCAATTTTATGAAGAGGGCATGGAATAAAGATCCAATCAAAAGAGCAGCAGCCAAATGCAAATGCGAACTGTTCCAGGAAACATTTTCTTGCTGTTTCACCATTTGTTATGCAAAAAAACAACAACAACATAGGACTAGCATAGGAATTTCTGGTGTTTCCATTCAGGTTATCTTTTATGCAAATTCGAATTATTAGTATTAAAAACAGACGGGAAAAGTAATCTAGACACATTATATGGCCAAAGGTTTGTGGACACCTGATCTATCACACTAATAAGCATTTTTGGACTTCCCATTCCAGATTTAGTACCTCTTTGCTGTTATAATAACCTCCACTCTGCTGAGAAGGCTTTCCACTAGATGTTGGAATGTGGCTGTGGGGATTTACCCATGCAGATACAAGAGCATAAGTGAGGTCAGGAACTGATGACAGGCGAGAAGGCCTGGTGCACAGTCGGCGTCCACATATGGGTGTGATGGTCAGGTGTTCACAAACTTTTGGCCATATAGTGTACATATGCAAAAAACAACAAAAAACAACAACAACAACAACAGACTGTACCACTAGAGAGCTGGGCAAAAGAGTAAAAGTAGTAAAATGTGATGGATACAGTGTAATTCCACACACAGTGTCCAGTGTAACAGACATCGAGAGTTGATACACATTCATAGATTAAAGTGATCTCTTTACCTTTGATCCGACCAGTGTGTAGAGCCACTGAACTGTTTCATTGTGTCCAATCAGGCCATTCATCCCATCCACATAGAGCATGATCTGCCCAAGAGCTGAGAGAGAGAGAGAGAGAGAGAGAGAGAGAGAGAGAGAGAGAGAGAGAGAGAGAGAGAGAGAGAGAGAGAGAGAGAGAGAGAGAGATGGTTAAGACTGACAGGCACACACCTCAAGCATCAAATGAGGGATGTGTGGGGCTGTATGTGGGTGTGCAAACCATAGAACAAATGCTGTGCCCATTTTCACAACACACACAAAGAAACTAGGCATACATTTGTTGTGCACACACACACACACACACACACACACACACACACTCACACACACATGCACACTCATGAAACAATGCTCTGCTCAGGCTCATGAAGCAGTCTGCAATGCTAAAACCTACACACATAGATACACTTAGACACATAGAACTTGGACCAAACCCTGCTCCTTAAGCCTGAGCTGTCGCAGCCAGTCCAGCCGGACAGCCGGAAAAATATTTGAGCAGGCCAGAGCACTGAGGCGTAAAACGTGACTGCCATTTGTAACAGGACACATAAAGAGGGTCATAACAAGAACTCAGGGAGCGCAGGAGGGAGCCACTAAAACACACAGCTTCCGTTTGACAGCCGTGGACAAGGAGTGAAATAAAAACCTGATGGAGGCAAAGGACGGCTCAAGGTCAACATGACATTCTTAAGAATTTCTGTCTGGAGAAAGAAAATAAGATCCCTGCCCTTCAGACTAATTTCAAATAAAAAGAAAATAACAGTGTTTTACTGTATGGATGTGGATCGGATATGGCATATATATGTATATAAAGTAGGAAAAAATTTGTAAGACATTTTGCTAAACAGTGTTGATGTCCCCTATGTCTGGAGACATTTGGGACACCCTGTATAAAGCTAATGAGACAAATTTACGGTCAACGTCTACTACAGTACTGCAAGCTGTTTAGATCTGGACTCTGTACAGATCTCTAGTCTCTGGCTTGAAATTAAGGGGGCATTGGAGGCTTGTATCTAATGATTTAATCGCCTTAAATCACAAGCATTCAGACAGAGTGACCTACGATGGGCATGTTCTCCCGCTGCTGGACATCTGTGAGAAAGACAAGCTCTGTAGGAAGCTCACACAATAAGGCTGTTTGATAAAGAACATACCTAAAGCCTTACTGAATGCATACAGACTATAGTGATAGCTACCTAGAGACAGGGAATGACTTCAGCATGAAGTTCAAGACCCGAATTCAGCTGTGAGGTCAATAATATGACAGCTTACACACATCTTTGCGGCTCGAGATGTGTGTATGTGCTGTTTCCTAGACTAAGCAGATGTTTTGAAACGATAAGGACTGAACTGAAACAGTTGCAACAGTAATCCAACTACCTGAAATATTAATAGCTGTTTTGACGAGGTAGCCTTGAGGATAACTGGAAAAATCATTAATATCTCCTGACCCAGGAATGACACTAAAACCCATTTAGCGAGGCTCTAAAACTCCCAGCTCTGTCTGCACACGGCTCCTTTATCGGCTGCTGGCACTCGCCATGACTCCACTTTCAGTTTTTACCTGAAACAATCCCTTTTATCTGGAGCGGGGCCTGCTGTGGAGCTGGGTGCCAGTTCCCATGCAGCGGAGAGGGAAGGAAGGAGAGAGAGAGAGAGAGAGAGAGAGAGAGAGCGAGAGAGAGAGAAAGCAAGAGAGCGAGAGAGAGAGAGTGAGAGAAAGAGAATTAGGGTTAAGGCCAATGTAAGGCTCCTCGCTGTGTCTTTCATTGCTCCACTCATCCCATTCTGTCCTTTTCTCCTCAGCATGAGGGAGCAAGGAGTTATGAATGCACTGTACACGCGCCAAGATTCCCAGGTGCAGCTCAGTGTGCAGGAGTGTGTGTGTGTGTGTGTGTGTGTGTGTGTGTGTGTGTGACTGGCTGTGGGGTGACTCTTCATCTTTTATCAATCAAGGCTAATTACTCAAAACCTTGACGACAGCATTCCACACAGTCTTCCACCCATGATGTACATATGCAGCATTGCAAAACTGCCAAAGTGCAATGACAGATGAGCAGACAGACTGTCTCTATCTCGCACACACACACACACACACACACACACACACACACACACACACACACACACACACACACACACACACACACACACACACACACACACAGTAACCACAGTAAAGCACTGATTAACACCACAGTGTGTGAACGATGCTCCTATAAGTTCACTCCTCACTCCCGACAGGTGAGTAATGTAATGAGCCGTTACTCACACACTCCACAGGCCTCCCTAATCGAGCTCTACGGCTCAGCTAATGCTCCACAGCACCCGTGGGTATATCTCAGGTCACAAAGCTAGCTGCTCAACACTAATCCAGGCCTTTTTGAGTAGCAAATCAATTTGGAGCATTTTTCAGCCCTAAGACACAGTCTAGTGGGAGATATTTTGTCTTGTTCTGTTTTGGCTAGATTTTGATAAAGAAATAAAACACTGAATAAGTCACCTGATAAATAGGGAACATACTTTTTTTTTTCCTAGTTTGCCTTTACATTTGAAGTCTGTTTGACTCGTATTACTTCCTTGATGCAGTTGGATGTATTGGTGCATTGTAGCCACACTGGTCCATGTGCCTCAGTTTGATCCTGAGCTTGGATTACTCAGAGTTTCACATGTTCTCACCATGTCTGCATGGGTTTTCCTGTGGGTTCTATGGTTTCCTCCCACCTCCCAAAAACATGCCAGTGAGTGGAAGCAATTAGAATTGGTTATTTCCACCATACCAGAATGTTTAATAGTTGCAATTACATTCCATACATCTGATGTATAAAGAGCGCTAAATCAATTATTATTATTATTATTTTTTTTTTATTGTTAGTATTGATACCATACTGGCAGAATTTTAAATAAAGTCTGCTCTTCGTTAGAAGAAACACCTGTACGTTCAGCCTCCCTTAACCCACATCTCATCAAACAGTCAGAGACAACAGCCATTACTGTACACCTCACTTGACTCCTCTTTAACTCCAAACACTGCTCTTTTCACATCAGCCATTAGGGTCTGACATGAGACTGTGGCGGGTCTGACACTGCACCTGTGGCCCTCTCTGAGTAGGGTGAGAGCAGGAATGTGTGAAAAAAGTGAGAAAAAAAAGACTGATGGGTAATTAAGGAGCACAGCTTGAGTAACTGCTGCTAAGTCAACTCCTCCTACTGACAGTGCTACAGTCTCTCAGTGAGCAGCTAAGCCAACAGGCAATCTGTGAACTGGGATTTGAGGTTGGTTGGGCAACTCCATGCTAAAATTACAATATTATTCTATTCATACACCCATGCTGCTAGGAAACACTGTATTGCGCAGAGGTCTTAGACACAGCTATTTAACGCTATTTATAAATGTATTTTATACACATTTTGACCTAGATGTTTATTTTAGTGGGGGTTGAAGGTTTGATTCCTGCCTTCACCCTGTGTGCATGGAGTTTGCATGTTCTCCCTGTGCTTCGGGGGTTTCCTCTGGGTACTCCGGTTTCCTCCCCCAGTCTAAAGACATGCGTTGTAGGCTGACTGGCATGAAATGTTCCAGTAATAGACCACTTTTCAGATAAAAAGATAATGGAGGCTGTCTGGTATTACCAGGAGACAGTTTTCTGCAGAGGAACAAGTCAAATTCTCCAAGATGCCACCAGCCAGTTTTCTTACAAAACTGCAGTGTACATAAGTGAATGGAAGGACATTCACGCCAAATATTGCAAACATTAGCTCTTTTTGTAATTATCCTCATTAATTAATTAATTAATTAATCAATCTATATTAACTACTTCATCAAGGTCAGGGTCACTGTTTATCACAGGAATTCCAGGAACAGGGCGCGAGACAGGAATATACCCTTGATGGGATGCCAATCCATTACAGAAACTCACACATTCACACCTAGGGGCAATTTAGAGTAGCCAACTGACCTACTGGCATGTTTTTGGGAGGTGGGACGAAACCAGAGAACCCAGAGGAAACCCACATGGACACAGATAGACCATGCAAAGCTCCACAAAGACAGTAACCCAAGCTTATGATCGAACTCAGGGCCGAGGTGCTGTGAGGTGGCAACAATACTTTGCTGTGTCACCGTGTCACCCCTATTTCATCGTTCATTCCAGAAGTTTTTAATTGTTCTTAAGACTTTTGGCCTGGCCTGTATTTAGCTATCAAATCTAAATCTGACCTTGGTTGATAACTTCTCATGCCTATGGTCAGAAAATTCCTTTTTTTCCTCTTTATTTATTTATTTTTTCAGAGATTCTCCTAGTTACATTGGTCACTGAAGTAGAAAAAAAAAGTTTTTGACCAGTATCTTACACATGGCACAACAATAACAAGCTCACAAGACCCTTCCCCCTCCTCAAACACTCTCTGCACAGAAAGAGTAATGAGGCATTGGCAGGCCAGCATCCACTCTCCAAACACACTGGCTTGAATACGAACGAAAAACGGATACAGAAAAAAAAGAAAGAGAAACATCTTTTGCCCCTCCTAGAGAGTCTGTAAGTGTTTAATAAGCTGCTTGGCACTCAGTGCTCGCTCTTGCACTGTGTAAACGGCCTACTCTCCTACTTCTCCAGCTTTTGGCATGGATGTTTGCATTTCTCTACAATGTGCACAAAGACCTCGGACGGGCGACTGTAGACCGTGTGAACCAGCGCTGCGGCTGTCCTGTGGAGCCAAACGGAAAGGCTGGCAAAGGATTGCGGGAAGGCTGGTCTAGAGGCCTCTCCCTCCACCTAACCACAGCAATCACTCAGTCACGGCAGCAGGAATGCACGACGAGACCCGCACCACAGTCGGCCAAAGGCATGAACCCGCTCATCGGACTCAAAACATGACGGAAACCCCAGAAGAGAGATCACACAGACTCAGTACTGCAATAGACTCCCATTCACCGAGCACATACAGCCAAAATACCAGCATTTTTTCCTCTTGGTCCCTTCTTGCATGATTCACTCTGCTGTATTATTTTCTCTGCTTTCCCACACGTGTTTCATTTTTATGTCAAATTTTCCTCAGAACTGGGTCAGCCAAGCTTGGTGCGCATGCTCCTATGAGCATGCTACATTTGAGCATGCTACATTTATTTTCAGAGGGATTTCAAGGCAATGGACCAAGCAATCTCCTCTACCACAGCTAGCTTTTTATCCACTATGGTTCTGCTGTGTACTAAGATGTCTGTTGTTTCCTTACTCTGTAAGAAAAAGTATGTTTTCACATTCCAGAAAGTACTCTGGACAGGTTATTATAAATACAGTCCAAGCACAAGCATAAATATACGACATCCTCTTTAAATGAACATGAACAGTGTGCAAAATATTTGATGAGCTTTTCCTGTAAACTCAGCGCAGTTCCTTCACCCTGTCTCAACTGACTGTGATTTGATATGGCTCCTCATTCCACTATCTTTTTTTAATGTATAACAGTCCAATTAAAATGTTATTAGCATTGGGCTTGCACACTGTATATTCAGCAGGAGATCATCAGCCAGTCCCCATTCTAATCGGTCTTACCACATCACCACCCAGGCTGAGTCTGACTGGCGCCCAATCAGACATGCTACTTTAGCTATCACACAGTTGATTTGAGAGACTTAAGAGCCTGGAAGTATTTCATTTAAAATAAGCAAAGCATAATGATGCATAATCACAGCCAAAATGTGCATTGCCAGCAAATGGTTGCAACTACTGAAATGACCTACCCAGCCCTGATTTAGTCTCAGCAGGAATCAATGTTTTGAATGTAGAATGTAGAGGTTATAGTTCTGTTATATCAGCTGTAAATTATGTTTATGTGTAGGTGGCTTTCTGATTGGTGACCATCCCATGATTTCACAGTAATTTCAAATATAATTTTTATTTCCCATATCATTGTACAGTGCCCTCCATTAATAGTGGCACCCTTGGTAAATATGAGTAAAGAAGGCTGTGAAAAATTGTCTTTATTGTGTAAACTTTTGATCTTTTGTTGAAAAAAATTCATAAAAATACTCTGCTCTCATGGAAACCAAACAATTGCAAAAAAATCGCAAAATAAATAAATAAATAAATGTAACATATATATATATATATATATATATATATATATATATATATATATATATATATATATATATATATATATATATATATATATATATATAACATATGTGAAATATATGTGTGGCACTATTATTGGCGCCCTTTTAGTCAATACTTTGTGCTACCTCCCTTTGCCAAGTTAACAGCTCTGAGTCTTCTCCTATAAAGCCTGATGAGGTTTGAGAATACATGGCAAGGGATCTGAGACCATTCCTCCATACAGAATCTCTCCAGATCCTTCAAATTTCGAGGTCCACGTTAGTGGACTCTCCTTTTCAGTTCACCCCACAGGTTTTCTATGGATTTCAAGTCAGGGGACTGGGATGGCCATGGCAGGACCTTGATTTTGTGGTCAGTAAACCATTTTTGTGTTGATTTTGATGTATGTTTTGGATCATTGTCCTGCTGGAAGATCCAACCACGGCCCATTTTAAGCTTTCTGGCAGAGGCAGTCAGGTTTTCATTTAATATCTGTTGATATTTGATAGAGTCCATGATGCCATGTATCCTAACAAAATGTCCAGGTCCTCTGGCAGAAAAACAGCCCCAAAACATTAAAGAGCCACCACCATATTTAACTGTGGGCATGAGGTACTTTTCCATATGGCTACCTCTCTGTGTGCACCAAAACCACCTCTGGTGTTTATTGCCAAAAATCTCTATTTTGGTTTCATCTGACCATAGAACCCGATCCCATTTGAAGTTCCAGTAGTGTCTGACAAACTGAAGACACTTGAGTTTGTTTTTGGAGGAGAGTAGAGGCTTTTTTCATGAAACCCTTCCAAACTTCTGATTGTAGTTTTGGAGACTTTCTGACCCCAACACGCAACTAACTTCTGCAATTCTCCAGCTGTGATCCTTGGAGATTTTTTTGGCCACTTGAACCATCCTCTTCACAGTGCGTTGAGACGATATAGACACACGTCCAATTCCAGGTTGATTCATAACATTTCCAGTTGGCTGGAACTTCTTAGTTATTGCCCTGATGGTGGAAATGGGCATTTTCAATGCTTGTGCTATTTTCTTATTGCCACTTCCCATTTTGTGAACCTCAACAACCTTTTCTGCACATCACAGCTATATTCCTTGGTCTTACCCATTGTGATGAATGACTAAGGGAATTTGGCCTATGCGTTATCTTATATTTATACCCCTGTGAAACAGGAAGTCATGGTTGAACAATTTCCTGTTCCTAGTCACCCAGGTGTACAAAAAAAAAGTGGGAATATACTTCAAATATATTTTTCTCATATGAATTCATAGGGGTGCCAATAACTGTTGCACACCTATATTTAACAAAGATTTTTTTTTTTGATAAACCTGTGTTGTGCAATTGTTTGATATCCATGAGAGCAGAGTATTTTTGTGAACTAAAGATCAAAAGGTTAAACAATAAAGACAATTTTTCACAGCCTTCTTTTCTCATATTTACCAAGGGTGCCAATATTAGTGGAGGGCACTGTATGTTATGTAAGTAATAAAACCTAACGGGAGAAAATAATCAACAATGGAGTGGTGTGATGCCATTTTCACCCTAAATCAGATCGTTTTCCATGTCAGTCTTTTGAACAATTTATAGTTATATTTACTGCTATGCAATTTATAGTTACATTAAATGTTGACATGTTGAAGCTTTCTGTAATTAGACGTTTTTTCTATGGAAGGAGTCTCAGGTTTCTGAGTTTAGTAACGGTCAGTACATTTTCCGCCATGGGAAATTCTTCAGGACTTACTTCAGTCTTCAGACTTAGCATTTTCTGGTTTCTTGGTAATATGACAATCTGCATTTTTTTTTGTGTTATTAATTAAAAAAATAAATAAATAAATAAAATAAATAAAAAATATGAGAGAGAGAAAGAGAGAAAGAGAGAGAGAGAGAGAGAGAGAGAGAGAGAGAGAGAGAGAGAGAGAGAGAGAGAGAGAGAGAGAGAGAGAGAGATGCTGGCAAGGGAATGACTGTTTATAGCTGCTATAATATAAGTGATAACAGGACCAGCACTAGGGATCAATTTATAAATGTAAAATGTATTTTCAGAATTTATATATTTCTGTAAAGCTGCTTCATGACAATGTCCATTGTTAAAAGTGCTATACAAATACAATTGAATTGAATTGACTTGAACTAACATGTCTTGCAGAGGTTCCACAACACTGAAATGTAACTATAAACTATAAACTTAAAATGCATAAAGTGTCGTTCATAAATAAATTAAAAATTGCAACTTTTGGTGAACTACTTAGCATCAGGCCATATCAAACAAAGCGATTATTTTCCACTCCCCATTATGTTTTATTTCTAACTTAACATCTTCTGACCAACCAGGCTTGACAACTGTGGTATAAAATTTCATAAATAATTTAATACAATAAATACTACTTTTTGATGTTTGTCTACAGGTCAATGTATCCTGGCTGCACCATACCTGCCAATATATTATAATACAGCATTGAATATGACAAAAGAAACAACAGTTACAATAAATTAAACATGCCATAAAGTGCATTTTAGAGAGTTGTCTGTTAAAAAGACTATAATTTTGCCTTCTCTTGAAAACTGAACACATTGGGAACATGGAAAGTGCGCGGTTTAAGCCTGTATATTTAAACATTCTCACTTGCCCTTGTACAAAAACACACAAAGCTCAGAGAGCGTAGCAATATAACTCATGACTATAAAATACATTGAAGGATGAACTGTGGTGAATCGTTATGGCACTACAGAGGACACTCGTGCTGTTTTTGCAATGACCTGCCATATGTCAAAATCATACTCAGTCAAGGCTCATAGCAACTATTAGTCATTACCTATGTGACTATGCGTTAACATGCTCAACTCAGATGACCTGCATCCATAAATTCAGTTTAATTTCGTGTCCTGGATTATTCCATTCAACGGACCAAATGTTTACGGTGTAGACTCCCATCTGAATGCTTTCTTTCACTGTTCCCATCTTTGTCTTTTGTAGTCTCACGTGTTCATTATTTCTAAGTACCAAATTTGAGGTCAATCTCGCTAGGTTCCCCATGCTCCAAACGATTACTTCAAAACTGGGACTTACCAATTTAATTATTTGCAATGAAGAATATATCAGCTGAATACAGCAACGCTAAACCTAGACAATGAGAGAAGTGGGCGGAGATAAAGAAACATCTGAGGAGAACTAAAGAACTGCTGTGTTTGCACAATGCACTGAAAACCAGAGGGAGGCATACAAAGGCACTAGGAAACACCCAGCGTCCCCTTGCCAAACCATCTGCATCTGACAATTACCTGAATAAATCTGAGAAAGTGTATGTGTCTCTGGATATATGACCTAGTATGTATCATTTCACACATTTTTCCTTAACAAACTGATATATAACCATAGCAAAGTACTTCTATATATCATCCATATGGTGTGCTGCATTCCCAGGGACGTCTAGGCATTGTGTTCGGCCAAAGGTATGTGCTGCTTTGGGTGCCTTTACTTTTGCTTTCACACAGGCCTTGTGCCCCAGTATCTGGGAGCCTTGATCTCTGAGCTGTGGCTGTCAACCAGTCATCACACAACACAATTTATACATCTAGTCAATGTGGCACTGCTATAAATGGCATGAAGTGCTCTATCAACAAATTACAAATGGAAGCCATGATCATTGGAATGTTCATAAACATATTTACTCCTGCAAGATCAAACATGAATCATTTCTGAACAAAACTATAATGCATTTATAATTTTCTGTGAAGAGATAAAATTGTTTACTTTTGCAGCACACCTTTCAGTTAATGTGATGGAAAATAACCACTCAAAAGAGGCAGCACCACTGCCACGGCTGATAAAGATTCAATGTCGAGTTCTGGGAGAAACACAGGACCCTTGCGAGTGAGGTTAGTGGGCTAGCGGTTGTGTATGAGCAGACTCCGTGTCATGTTTTCTCACCTATTATCTTGTCACACCAGAGATTTAAGCGTAGATCAGAGTAGCAAGTGGAAAAAAATGTGGTCTGTCTGTAAAACTCAAAGAGCAGCCGCAGAAAAAGAAATACGGTACATCTGTGCTCATAATTAATCAGTGGAAACCAGCATATGTCAACTTGCACAGCTGAGACAAACAATCCTCTTAAACACTGCAAAGGTTAAGGAGACACAATGCATGAGAGCTAGCCAGCATGTGTGTGTGTTTGTGTATGAGGGTGTGAATGTAGGTCAGCCAGGTGGGCCTGGACCACAGTCAGCTGGAGGTGCTGCTCTAGTGATCTGAAAAGACTCAGAGACTACCCTCAGCTACTTCTCGCACAAACATACCCAGAGCCACAAAATCCTCAGCGCCACTCCTAAATAGGCAAATGAATGTTAACATATTTTTCCAGTGGCCCTGAAGCCACACACAGGCCACGCCACAGATAGCGTTACAGCTCGGACTGCTTCCGATGTATGGTTTCAATCACCATGCTCTCTTTAATCAAATCAGGAAGCTAATGGCTTTGGAGGTTAACAGATCATTAGGGGAGACTCTTGTTGAAGGAAAACAAAAGGAGAAAAGGATTGTGTTATTTGCACTGATGGTACAAGTGTTTTTGTTTTAGGTCTCTCATTTTTGGCAAGGAGTTGCACGCAATTAAGTCTAATGGTAAAAATAGAATGCACTTCTGGTAAACGTTTGAGATTGGATTGAACGCAGAACCTCATTGATCATCTGAACAATAAACATGGCGTGGAAATGCTTTGGAACTTATGGGCGCTTCGGCCATTTTCCTTTTCATAACCTTTAATGGCAGTTCAATCACCAGCGATGACTAAGATGCATGCTGCAGAGCCTGAGAGAACAGTTTTCAGGGGAAACAAGTCCAGACTTTTGCAAATCTTTGGGCGGACGCTTCGTAGACCGTTTTAACGAGAGTGTGGAATGTGTTTTTAACCTTGATGTAGCCGACTGTGTTGGCCACGTGTGTTGTGGTTTGCTGAGGGCTTGCTGTGCTCTGCTGTGTTTGGGTAAAGGCCCGGCAGGTCCTGTTTCGTCTCTGTCTTGGCCTTCAAGGAGGGAAGCCCTGCCCTGCTGCTCTGAGGAGGCCTGCAGAGAATGCACTGCCGCAGTGAGGTAATCCCTCCAAGGAAAGAGCTTGTCAGTTCCATAGAGGCAAGGTTAGGAATCCTAGTGTGAAAGTAATATTGTGTGAAATAATAGTGGCCACATAGAAATACCATGGGACGTCACACCTACATTCACCACAAGCCACGTTTTATTATCTTGCCTTAAGACGAGCAGGGGGAAAAAGGCTCAAAAGACAAAACCCATGTAAAAAAAAAAAAAAAAAAAAGGATGTATGACCACAAAAGGCTGTAGGCAGGTAACCGTAGCCAGCACTCACTACTACACCAATGAGCTTATTATGTATTTGTGGTGTCAAATTCTGTTAGCACAGCAGGGCAATGAGGATACCCTCCTGAAGCAGACTACAGTGCCTGGTTTACTTCATGAGAAAAAGAAAACCCATTCACCTCTCAACCCAACAACAGAGAGTAGGAGAAAGTTCAAAAGAGACGCCGGCTGTATAAAAATGTCACATGTCTTCAGCATAGCTCTGTATTGTCCATACACACGCACAAACACACACGCACACACACACACACACCGGTCTGCTGGGCCCAGGCAGGATGGAAATGTTGTCACAGGTATTGGAGTTGGACAGCCAGCCAGCAGCCAGAAACACAGCCACACACACACACACACACACACACACACACACACACACACACACACACACACTGACTTTTCAAACAGAATCACCAGCGCTACTGCTAACCAAACAATGCCTGGCCTTTCACTTAAGAGTAACTGTGCACTGGGAGGAGAGAGGAGTAGTGGAATTTCTACAGCCTCAAGGACAACACAAACAGACACAGCACAGACAGGAAAAGAAACCCAGTAAATCTTTCTGAAAACTATTGAAAGTGTTAATGATCTAAACAATATTGAAGACAAGTCCACTTACAAAGACTGCATCAGTTTTTGTACCAGACCTGTTTCAATAGGCTTATCCTGTCGAAAATCCAAAAATCCTCCTCAAAGCCCTGAGACACTGTACACTGGCACTGGTGTGTGCCACAAACTGCATATTTTGGCACTAAACATGTAGTTATATGTGGGTCCGTGCCAACAGACACTATGTGATGAAGACCAGGTGGCTGGAGGAAAGCTGAATGAAGTGCAGCCTTGTGGAGCTCACACCATGTCAGAGACAGCCAGAGCTACGCCAAGGACTCGTCCTTCTTTTACTCACATTCTCTCACTCCATCAAAGCCTCCTGAGGCCCTGACTTACCCTAGGAGGAGTGTTAGTCAGTACAGAGCTGTTTCCCAGCAGAAGACACACTTTAGTACAGTAAGGGGACAGTGTTGAGCTAATAAGTTTGGGAGACTCTCTGAAATAGGAGGCGATCTCATGTGATACAGGGTTTTATTTCAAAGCCTATAGAGTTGAAGGAAATCTTTGAAAGCATTGCCAAAACATGGGACTAGGGCTCTTGTAAAAACAAATACACAATGGTTCTGCTGAGTCATTAGCATCTGGACTCTTTGTATGGTGCAGATTCACATGCAGATTTGTCTTCAGCTCAGGCTCTCCCTACTATTTTTCTCATTTATCTTTGTAACTATTTCACATTCGGTTGAACTGAGTTGACCCGCTTCTCTGCTCATGTAGAGATTTAGTTGCTGATGGAAGACCCAGTACCTGTAATGAGCTTATGGAGGAAAGACATGCATTCACATGAGTGTGGGAAAACTGAGCAAATCTCAAACTCAGACAGTGAGGAGTCACGACCCGCAGAAGGATATTAACATGTGTGTGTGTGTGTGTGTGTGTGTTACACATTTTTATATCACTGAAAGGACAACATGTCCCCATGACAACAGGATCCACAAGAAACTGCCTTAAAAAACATTTTTTTTAAAATTAAAACAGTCAAAAGATGTCTGTTTCCTAAAAGTTACGTATCTACAGTGTGTCAAAATCTGACTCAGTCAAAAGTGTATCCAGTATCCAGACAAAAGTCTACTCAAGTAAAAGTCAAAATGTTGCTACTTTTAAATGTAAAAAGTAAAAAAAAGTAAACATTTTGAACAAATAAATTAAGTTAGTGTCATGTTTTCATTTGAAAAGTAACTTTTATTATCTAAAACTATTAGAACTGTTAAAACTGTTTAAAATCAACTACACAGTTTTGTCCAAAAACATCATTCAATCTCTGTAAGTTTGTTGGTATGGCATGACTAATGCCACACAGTTTGCTAACAAATTAATCAGAAGTAAACTATCATTTAAATAGCCAATATTTACCATTAGCTAGAGTTTGACTTGCTGACCAGCCACTTTATGTTAGCTACTGGAATACAATGCTAGTCTAAGCTGGTATTAGCAAAGAAATAAGGCTAACTTAGTTAAATATATCCAGTTAACATTAGCAAATTACCAAAACTTACACTGACATGCTTTTTTTCAAGTTAGATTTCAATACAAAAAACGTACTGAAACAACTTACTGAGATAGGGCCAGGGATGTTTAATGTAATCAAGTCAGATAACAAGCATTCAATTTCAATAATACTCAAGTAGAAATATGGCAAAATAATGCTTAAGTATAGTAAGAATGTACAATTAATCAAGTTTTTTTTTCCGTTTTCCGCCAATGAAAATCCTCACATATGAAGCAGGGACTTTTCCCTCAGCCAGGCTTTACGGTGAACACACACAAACAAAAATCCATAAACACATCTCTACATTGACAGCAAAACATTTAATGTAATAAATCAAAGGCATTAACCATCACATTAATGTGACAACCATGCGGACTCACGAGTATGAAAATTAGTGTTTGGTTTACTACAGCTCAGTGCTTCTACAATACAGATGATCTGTAGAGACTTGACTATCCAATGTGTTTACATCCAAATAATATGACTATTTAACAATGGGTTAAAAATACTGCATTTCCTAGAACGTTCACATGGCATTCGTGCTAACGGGATGGGTGACAAATTAAAGGAAAACTCAGTGAGTTTCAACTTCTGAGTGATCATGCTTATCTTACTATGAAATATTTCTGTCCTGTTGGGAGTGGTCTCTTCTACTATGACAACACCTCCGTCAACAGGGCATGAGGGATCATTAAGAACGGTTTGATTCGTGTGAAAATGATGTGAGTCAAAAATGGCTCTCCATTTGTTCAGCCATTAGCTATGCATGTGAACTAATAAATCTATGTCTGCGTTAGGGACTAGTGGCAGTCTCAGTGGGTTAAGGAAGGAGTTGCAGAGTTTTTTTGTGATTGTTGCAGCCAAAAATGCTTGATTTTGCTGCATCTTTTTTCAGTTTTTGTGCTTTTTTTTGTGGAAAACTACTTGAATTGGCGAAATTGCAATTGCACGAAATTGTTCTGCATGGTCTTTTGCAGTGATGTTTGTTGGTAAATGAGACCTTTTAACTGTACTCATGAGTTCGACACATATGAATCATAGAGGGCTTTGGGTGAACGTGTGTTGTGATGACGTCACATGACGCGCTTTGGCCCAAATCTGTGGAAAATCTGCAAGATCCTCAGAATATTCCGGAGTTTGCTCGATTTTACGTTAATTAAGTTAATCGCAAAATTCTGGAGGGACTGAGAAATACACTCTAAAGTATTTATTAAAAATATATAGACATGATTTTCAAAGTAAAAACCTCTTAAGATGTGTTTCAAATACCTTGAAGGTCCAACGTCACTGACGAGGGAAAGGTAGAGTAATTATCTTTTTCCTGAGAGTGCCTGTATTCCTTTCAATCCTTTTCACAGACAGGCAGTGCAGTATGATGAACGTCTGTTCCTCTCTGCCCTCAACCGACCTGAACCCAGCAAGAGAGTCCTGAGGGAAGTAAAGTGGAGGGAGACGTGGAAGCAGCACCTGGGGCTCGACCCCCTGCTGCAGTCTGTGGCTCAGATGCTGCTCCTGCGTCTGTTGTGCTTGGCTGGGGGGCCTGCTCTGGGGTCTCAGGCTTCTCGTTTTACTAGGCGAGATCCCACAGACACGCAAACCTTTCCAGCAGACCAGCAGTAAAGCAGGCATATCTAAACATGACATGTAGCATTCTCCCTAGAGAGCGTGTGAGGTCTCTGAGAGTGTGTGAGACGGGATGTGTGGTTGTGTGTACCTTTTAATGTTCAGTTTCTTGGAGGATAAGAGCAGTTGTAAATCTTAAGCTCCTCGTGTGTAAGTGTGTATGCATTTTGTATTTCAGTGAGTGTGTACATGTGTATGTGTGTGCATGTGTGTGTGAGGAAACAAAGCTCTAAATTCACAAAGACAGAAATTGATCTATGTTGTGCTTTTCTCCTTAGTTGGTCATGAGAAGCTAGAACAGCAGTGAGCCTGGATTCTGTATCAGCAGCCTATTCCAACCACCAAGCCCAAACTAGTAAACACACACCCACCCACCCACACACACACACACACACAAATCTGCAAGTGATAAAGAAAAACATTGAGTTTTACACATGCAAACCTTTAGTAAATCAGCGAATTTCGATTTACTGCAGATTTACATGTGTAACACTAGTGCAAACTTAATTACACCAGGAAAAAAGTGCAAGCTTATTTACTAACAGAGTCTAAGGAGGATTGCATCGTGTTTTGATTTTTGTGCCTTAATGAATATGCAGTTTGGAATGTTTCTAGGTAAAGATGCAAAGCACAGTGTGGAGTCAATGCAAACTGATTACATTTGCACCTGCAATGTGTTTTACTAAGCCTGAAGGTCACTTTAGGAAGAGTGTGCGCAAATTAATGTGACCAGAGAGCAGTTATTAAATTTGAGGAAGCCTGTTTCCACCAGTGAAGACAAAGTAAAAGGACTTAATAAAACTAAATTCCTATTAATGATAATGTTTACCAAAATTATGCCCTAGTAAAATAATCAAAATGTGTCTTAAAATGATGAATTATTTGTTAAACTTTAATTTTAGATATTAGATAAAGCACATTTGTATTTTTTATGTACAGTTGCAATCAAAATTATTCAACCCCCATTGCAAATCAGGTTTACTGTCAAAATTTACAGACTTTCAGCTGTTTGCAATGAACAAATCAAACAAAAGCAATTGAAATAGTTCAACACAGCGAATGCTTCAAGTGTTTTCCACAAATTCGACTGAAAATGCAACTTATAATGACTTCTCCAGTCTCAAAATTATTCAACCCCCTGAAGATAATCTCTCACAACAGCACAAATATGCAAAACGGGTGTTGTCTCAAGCACACTTGATGCAACTAATCAAGGGCTTCATTAGTTGCACCAGGTGTGCTTGAGCTGGAACACATGAACCTGAACAGGCTAGGGGCAGAAAAAGGAAGCTATCAACAGCTGCAACCAGATTTCTGAGAAGGCAGGTTGTGAAAAACCCTCGAGTGACTGCAAAAGACCTGCAGCAAGACATGGTGGTAACAGGCACTGAGGTTTCAGTGAGCACAGCATGGCGCATACTAAACGCAGTAGGTTTCCATGCCAGAAGGGACCCTAACCCTAACTCTAATCCTAACCCTACACCACTACTGACCCAAAAGCACAAGAAAAGTCGGCTCAAAATCATATAAAATAAGCCACAGAAATTTTGGGATTCTGTTCTGTGGCGTGATGAAACAAAACTGGAACTTTTCGGCACGATGGATCAGCAGTATGTCTGGAGAAAGAAGAATGAACAAAGAACACTCTGTCCACAGTCAAGCATGGTGGTGGCTCTGTGATGCTCTGGGGCTGCTTTGCATCCTCTGGCACTGGAAACCTGCAGCGTGTGGAAGGCAAGATGGATTCATGGAAGTATCAGGAAATCCTAGGAGAAAACTGCATGCCGTCTGTGAGGAAGCTGACGCTCAGGCGTCACTGGACCTTCCAACAGGACAATGATCCCAAGCATACCTCAAATTCCACCAAGGTTTGTTTGCAGAAGAAGTCCTGGAAGATTCTACAGGGCCATCACAGTCACCCGACTTTTTGATTTGAAGAAGGCGGTTGCAGCAGGCAAACCCAAGAATATTACTGAACTGGATGCCATTGCTCATGAGGAATGGGCCAAGTTTCCTTAGGAACGCTGCCAGAAGCTGGTGTCTGGCTATGCATCTTGTTTGTAGCAGGTCATAACAGCAAAAGGGTGCTCTACTAAGTACTAAAGATGCTTGCCATGAAAGGGTTAAATAATTTTGAAACTGGAGAAGTCATTATAAGTTGCATCAGTTGAATTTGGGGAAACCACTTGAAGCATTCATTGTGTTGAACTATTTCAATTGCTTTTGTTTGATTTGTTCATGGCAAACAGCTGAAAGTCTGTAAATTTTGACAATAAACCTGATTTGCAATGGGGGTTGAATCATTTTGATTGTAACTGTAGACACAGCCTTTGAAAAGGTTTTCATTCACATATAACTTCTAAACAGAACACACACTTCTAAACATGCCTATACTCATTTAGGTTCACATAGTGTTTTAAACTAATTTTTGATGCCTCTCAGTGCCTTTAATCAGTGTTAGTCTTGAGTCGCAGTTTCACTTGTCTTACTCTTTAAGATCCAATGCTAAAATCTTATTTACATATTGTTTCCTTCCCTTATTTTGCATATGACATTCATGCAAATCTTTTTTTTTTTTTTTATAAATCAACATGTGCACAATTTATTTATATCACATGTATATTCATATGTGTTATTTAAGCTCGTAGGAAACTAAGGCCATAGGGTAAACGACTGGGTAAATCCAGACAGGAAGTATTTAAGCGGTGCCCTTATTTACAGTGAACTGCAGACTAATCATCCTGTGGTTAAGTCTGGTTTATCTTCATTCCTTTCCTCACTGATGAAGATTTAGCGGTTGAAGGCCTAATCAGCCTGGAGTGTGTGTCAGTCAAACCTATAACTAGTGCACACTGATTGCACATAAACATGCTGTGGTCAGTGCCTTCATCAGCTCCACTTACACACATCCAGCACCTGGATTATGACAGCCACATGGCACAGGAGCTTATAGCAGTTAGCATTTGAGGAGCTCACAAGTTTTGAACTGACAACTTTACTAAACAACAATGTGCCTTTAATATCTATCAAAACATTTACTCACATGGCCCTAAAAAGAGCAATGCTCATAACTGTAATGATCAACTATTTCTTCAGTAATTGGGTGACATACATGATACAACAAAAAATCTCCAGTATGCCCACTTGCTAGGTAATACGACAAGTACCTACTGCAAACTGCATTTACGCAGAGCTCCTCCGACAATTTAAACATTTCAGTAATTCCATGACTTCCCTGTGTAACGTTATTCTAATGTAAACAGGCTTAAATGCAATTTTCTTTATTTATAAAACCATAGTTTCGTATTCAAAGTGCACCTGGATTTGTGCAAGAGTCACGTTTGTGTGAAGCTCTGAACATGCGTTTTATTCTACATTTGACCTAATTTTGGGGGGTTTATGTTTAAAGATCCATAAAACTACGAAACTAAAACCATAAATGCTCAATTTAGATCAACTCAGCTATTCCATAAAGTGTGCTAGGATGCATAGTCCAAAAACGGCAGGGCAGTAAGATACCTGGAGTGTGCGAACTAACACAAAGGAAATGTCTGTAAAAAAAATATTGCTCACAAATCTCTCATATTACATGTTGGAAAGCAATAAGTTTGTGTGCGAAATGTTTCCCACTCTCCAATTTTACTCATCAGTTTTACAAGAGTAATTAAAAGTTTGTTTCTGATGGAGCCATTGATTAAAAAGAGGTATCAAGGGGGTTTTAGATTTATAATCTGCAACATCCAGCCAGGCTTTTTACTGGCTGCTTAAATGTGTGAGGCCTGACCTCTGTAAGTGCCTGTGAAATGATGGTGACCTCGTAGTGGAGGTTCTTAATCATCTTCAGTGTATCATCATCCCCAAGCACAGTGTCCCCTAAACTCTCCCTACATGCCTGATCCCTTACCTCAGGCATGCAGGAGGAATAATTGAACTGTGCTAACTATGGAGAATGTGGCTAGCAAATGGTAATTGCTGAGGTTAACATGTGTGTGTGATGGTGCATATGTTAGCCTTTGTATGTACATGGCTACATAGTAAAGATATTATGCAGACATGGTTGAACATGTGTTTATATATATATATATATATATATATATATATATATATATATATATATATATATATATATATATATATATATATATATATATATATATATATATAGAGGTGAATATTATCACACAGTATTAGGTGTTGTATCATCAAACTGCTGGAATATTTATATGTAATTTAGATAATTGTATAAATCTGAGTGTGTAATTGTGAAAGTAAAATTACTGTTTCAATTTACACTTTATTCATTTGGTCAGTATTTTGTGTGAAACAAAATACAATCCAAGCATAGAACCTGTTACAGGAGCTGACAATAACTGATGAAGAAGACTACGTTTCCAGTGCAGTACTATTCTACTATTAGTTTTTGTAAAGTACCTCTGAGGATGTAGTTCTGGTAGTTCTGGTCAGCTTCTGCCCCCACTTTAATGAGACAGATGAGTCCCTCAGCCACCACAAACTCGTGCACCAGGTCCTTATCATCCTGTTGGGGCAGAGCAAAAACGAATGCCTCAGTACAATCTCCACTCAATTAAATACAGTTTTTATAATGCTTTTTAACAATAGACATTGTAACACAATGTCACACAAAGCACAAAGCAGTCAGTCACTTTCGCTATTCACTTCAGTTTCACTATTCTTTTATATCCATATGTAATATAAATACATTTTCACTGGCCTTGTAAATGACACGCTTTGTTGCGTTTGTTGTGATTGTGCAGGTTCACACATGTTGTGAGAGTCACTGTGATTCATTAGCTATATAGTATATGACCCTTACACAGAGTCCAAAGTGCACATTCTGCTCTGCACTTCATTTCCTCTGACCATGGTAACCCTGTGTGTTTGGGGCTCGGCAACCGCTGGTTGCTAAGAGTGGCTCGGCTCCTTCGCCAGCCCTAAGAGCTCATTAAATTCATTTATAAGATGTGGGAAGAGAGCTTTCTGTGTTAGTTAGATTTACCCACATACACACACACACACACACACACACACACACACACCAGCAGACCCGCAGTCTGGGCACACTGATAAATCTTTGATTACACCACTTTCTGCTTGTCTGCTTATACTTTGCATCCAGATCTCACCAATATCCAGTATTTCTCCAGTGTTGACATTTTTGAGGACGCGCCCAATCACTGATGCAAAAATGATTAGAGGGTTGGTCTTTTGGACTTCTGTAGCCAAAAAGGATATAATGACAGGGAATTCCTGTGTATATGTCTGGATAAATGTGAACTACAATGCTCTGTATACAACGCTTTTTTTGTGCTTGTCTGTAAATAAAATGCATCGGAAAGTATTTCTCAAATAACTTTGCATTAATTATGTGTGTATAAATAGTTGAGTAGTTTGTAGTTGAGTGTGTGTCTTTCTCGAGCATCCATCTGATGACAAATATACTTTAAACCTTCTCACCTGTCAACAGCTGTGTAATGTAAACCTTCCAGACATCCAGATTTTAAACTCACACACTTGCAAGCATGCACGCACACACACACACACGCACGCACGCACGCACGCACGCACGCACGCACGCACGCACGCACGCACGCACACACACACACACACACACACACACACACACACACACACACTTGTCCTACTGACCTTGTAGAGAACATCCAGTGATATAATTATTAATGCAGCTAACTGATGCTATGCCTACACCTGAATCTAACCTTAACCATAACATCAGTAACCTAAAGGGAACATTTTGGCTCTCTGACTCTTATTTATTTATTTATTTATTTGTTTGTTTGTTTGTTTGTTTAAGTGGCAGTTTTTGTAACTAACTAACTAACTACATGAATAAATAAATAAAAAGCAGTTTTCCATGCTGGGACCAGCCAAATGTCCCTACAAAGTCAAACCTGTCAGATACTGTATACCAATTTTTGTGGGGACATTTGGTTAACACAAGATATAAAAACATGCCCCCACACACACACACCTGCTCCTAACACTAACCTTATCCTCAGTAATCCAAAAGAAATTTCCAGGCTCTTTTAACTTTTTAAATGAATGCTGCAGTTTTTGGTCCCACATCCATCCATCCATCGATTTTCTGTACCATTTATCCTACACAGGATTGTGGGAAGCCTGGAGCCTATCCCAGGGGACTCAGAGTACAAGGCAGGGAACGTGGTGCCAACCCATCGCAGGGCACAATCACACCCAGAATCACACACAGTTTGGAAATGTCAATTAGCCTATAGCACTTGTCTTTGGACTGGGGATGGAGACCAGAGTACCCAGAGGAAACCCTCGAAGCACGGGAAGAACATGCAAACTCCGTGCACACAGGGTGGAGGTGGGAATCGAACCCCCAAAGCTGGAGGTGTGAGGCAAACGTGCTAACGATTAAGCCGCTGTGTCCTCTTTTGGTCCCACAATGAGTTAAAAAAAAAAAAAAACATGGCTACACAAACACAGAAGCATGCATTTCACACAGTTTTGACTTTCATTTACAGATGTTGAATTGCTTTTTAATTTTTCAAACATCCAGTGGTAGTCAATGGAGGTCATGTTAATGCACACCCAATCAACTAATTTTCTCATATAAAGACAGGTGACAAATTAAAGGGGGAAAAAATGACACAAAGTGTCATAATGAAGTGTTACGACACCAGACGATGCCAGAACAGCTTCAGTGAGCCTTGGAACTGTACTGGAGGATGAATAATATACTTCCAAAATATATTCCGGGGCGGATGTGGCTCAGGTGGTAGAGCAAGTTGTCCACTAATTGTAGGGTTGGCAGTTCAATCCACGGCCCATATGCCGAAGTGTCCTTGGGAAAGACACTGAACCTGCATGTGAACACTGAACCTAAACTTGCTCCCGATGGCAGGGTAAAAGGTAAGTGAAGACCATTTACCATTTATTCCCTGAGTTGGTGTTTTGATGCTGGTGGTGGAGAGCGCTGTCTAACACGCTAGTTTAAAATCTCCCACAGGTGTTCAGTTAGGTTGAGATCAGACGAAATTTACATAATTTTAATACTCATCAAACCATTTAGTGAAGCCTTGTGCCGTGTGGAGGGGAAGGGGTCATCCTGGAAGAGACTTTTTTCCCCATCAGGATAGACATGTTTCATCATAGGATAAAGTTGATCGCTCAGAACAACTGTACTGATTTGCAGTGACGCATCCCTCTAAGGGCACAAGTGAACCTTGCAGCAAAATGCCCCCACAGCATAACAGATCCACCGTTTTTTCATTTATTTTGTCACCTGTCTGTACCTAATATGGCAATCACCGTATGTATGTTCACTCACTCACTATAAGGAAGAAACCTTTGGGAAACAAAAGAAAAAATCTAAAGTGGCTTACCTGAAAAATCTGCTTGAGAGAGAACAGGGCTCTTCTTAGCTCCCTTCCTGTCGAGTTGTAGAGTTTCTCTGCAAGACACAAGAGAAAAGGAGTTTCTTACACACGATTCATGAACAGCATGTCTAATCCAATATGTCCCATAGGCTCTGCGAAACCTCATGTATTGCCAGCAATGGCAAACTGTCAGTATGTGTTCACATGACAAAGGATCTGTTCTTGTTCTGGTATGAACTCGACTGTAAACTGCCACTATGCCCGATTATCCTGAAAAAAAAAACTGTGGTTCCTGATCCCAGTGCTGGGACGCACAGCTCTGTTCTTTATCTGCGTGTAACCGCTCAAAATCATACATGTTTAATTCTAGTGTGAAGGGAATCAAAAAAGCTTTAATGGTTTATTCTACTTCAGCTGTGGGCAATGAATTTTCCCCACAGGAGTTTTTATATGCAGTTCTTCAGTCTGCCAGAATGTGGCAGGATTGAGATCACAGCTGCTTGTTTTTGTGTTTGTGCAGCGCATCTGACTGCCTGCGTTTCTGACTCAGCATTTGCCGCCTCCTCGATGACTGCCTCTCTCTCTCTCTTGCAAGCCTGATAAATCTGTTGGACATCTATGTTAACATTAGTAAGCTATTTAGTTCAAGACAGATTGTGTCTCCTGTTCTATAAAGATTTGTTGATATTTGTGTTTATTATTACAAATTTCATTTCAACATTCATGCATTAAATGTGATCATGGTTAAAAGTCAATACTGTTTTTAAGACCACGGGCTGTGATGGTCGGCGTGAATTTAGAGGTGTGTGAGTGTAGCGTGTCATGTGAGATGCTACTGTATTTATAAAAATATTGTATCTAATTTCTTGTTCCTACTACTGTATACTCTCTACCTGGCTGCTACCCCAATAACTGATATGCCCATATATGGTATAAGCTTATCTGCTGAATACTATGTATTCATAATATTTTATGTTTACATTCACAGCATTTTTATTATATTGTTATTCTTTTGCACTACCTTTTATATCTGACACTCCCACACTAGAATTGTGCACAGGTCGGCACTGTCACTTTCTGTGCCTATTGTCCTGTTTTAGTAGTTATTGTACTGTCTTGTTCTGTTTGCACACGTTTGCACGTGCACTGTATGTAGAACTGTGTAGGTCTTATTTCGTTCGGTGTAGTCTCTTGTAGTCCTTTGTAGCTTTTATGTAGCACCGTGGTCCTGGAGGAACGTTGTTTCGTTTCACTGTGTACTGAACCAGCTGTATATGGTTGAAATGACAATAAAGCCAGGTCACTTGACTTGACTTGAGATGTGCTCTTCAGAAACATAAGGGGACTAAATCTTATAGAACAGCTGGTTTTATTCATCATGGAACTGCAAGATCAAAATGTGCACTTTACAAACATATCAACATTATGATAAATTATGTCACAATACATATTTTTGAGATCTCTCTTTTTTTTTGAGATTTAAAAAAAAAAAAATCATAATTACAAACTATGATTGGAAGCAGCAGACTCTGGGCTTGTTTGAGGGCAAGGCCTCATAATCGCAGGTTTGCCTTCACATTGAAAAAATCCTACTTAACCGTTGCTCAATTGCACAATTTCATATGTCACACAAATGTGTACTCAGGTTTGCAAATGGGTGGCACTGGGTTCATCTGTTTGCTGCTTTTTATTATTTTCCTTTGGTACCAAAACTCAAGTGGTGAGGAACAGCACATCTGGCTGCTTAGCATGTCATTCTGCAGGAATACCTGCAAACATGGAGCAGATATTGAACAAGATTTTTAGCCATGCAGACCGGCATGAGACGCATTTTTCGCCATGTTCTCAGTTCAAGTACTCGCAGCACAAAAGTAAATTAATAACATTGCTCCTTTTCTATGAACGATGTGTAGATATATATCAATGTGACAAATTACAGCAACTGAGTGCTGATAGCTTCCGCATCTGATTCGGAGCATGCTGTGCTTCAGCTGAAGCTAACCCCAGGCCACTGTTTTCAAGAGGACTAGGGAACAGATCTTGGAACCACTCCCAGGCTTAAACAGCCCTGAGCCCAAAAAAAAAAAAAAAAAACGTGTGAAAATGACCTTACACATACTGAATTTCTGGCACATAGTTAATGCAATATACAGGGTGTTCCAAAAGTCTCCATATATAGGGGACTACAGTATGTTTGCCAGCACCATGTCGGTTGTGCCTTCGTCAGTGGATGTTCATGGACGTCCACTTCTCGGTTGGTCCGCAACACTTCCAGTCTTTTTGAATTTGTTAATAAGTTTCGCAGCATGTCAAGCGTGATGTGCTTGCCATGTTTCCTGTTAAAGTCTATCGCAACCTCTATATATGGAGACTTTTGGGACTTCCTGTATTTTGAGTCAGGTATTTCAGACTGGTGCGTTTCCTCAATAACTGTGCACCCTTCTCAAATCTCAGATACCCAGATACATTCAACCTTCCAAAAGCAGCAAGGAAAAAGTTTTACACTTCAAGACCTAGGATGAAGCTACCATATACTTACAGTGGCACAAAAGCCACACACATCTCAACATGTGCAATGTCACACCTTCTCTCTCACGAAACAGATGAAGCATTGCTTCTTACGCCACATGTGCATGTGGCACAGCGGGGAGAAGATTTTTTTTTTCCCAGGCAGGATTTAGAATTGGCCAACGCATGTTTCCTGGCCTTGTTTCTCGTGTAGCGCACAGTACAAACTGTGTCGGTATGATTTATCTCAGATGCGAGTTTCTATTGTGAAGCCGTGCAAATCACACTATTGTGATGGAGGCTGTGTGCGCCAGGAGTCTTACTTTTCAACCACAATGTTAGGACTTAAGTCATGTGTAAAACGAGCTCAGCTCTGAAAAGAGAGACTGAAAAAGAGAGAGCGAGAGAGAGAGAGAGAGAGAGAGAGAGAGAGAGACTTGACTTTTAAGGTCTCTTTTTATTTACTCAATACAAAACCAGAGACCTATATTTTTATGGGAAACATAAATACAAATATAGATCTCATCATAAAATGTGTATAAATTTTCATGAGAAATTGAAATAAATAAATAAGAGAATAAACACGATATAAATAGAATTTAAACGAAAAATAAAACATAAAATATAGTTCCATAGTACCATTCAAAAATAGAAAAACAGCACTTCAGATATTTAGTTTAAAACCCTCATCATCAGGTTCACATATAAGATCATCAGAGAGAGAGGGAGAGAGAGAGAGAGAGAGAGAGAGAGAAACTCTGGCGCACCTGTAAGATGCCCAGACTCGTAAGGAAAAGTATTCTTTTATGTGAGACATAACTACATTAGAGTGTTTTCTGAAAAGAAAAAAAAAACCTAACAGGACAATTTATTAAATTCTTCAGCTGATAAAGTTCATATGTTTAGTACAGTGCATATGTCTTCATTAAATATGACTGTCTAGCCACAACCTAGTCAAACTACTGATAAAAGAAAGCGCTCCCTCATATATAAAAGCAAATTATTTCACCATACACTCATGGTAATAGATGTAGGAGAATCAGCTTGCTTTGCTATGGAAGCTTAATTCTCTGGAACAGACCTGCACTTTCTGGGACCTGGAAGAGATTAGGTCCAGTCATACCTCCATCCCTCTATCCCTCTATCCCTGTGCAGCTCTGCTCTGTGGCCAGCAGCCCAGCTCTGCAGCTCTGGCTCATCAGACGACTGCGAGCCTCGGCCAGCTGGACACGTGCCTCCATTCCCACATTCCCAGCACCTCTCGCTTTCGTCCTGCTTCTGAACCTTCCTCTGTCTCTTTCTTCTCCTCCCTCATTTTTTGCCCATGTTGCAAATTTATTACTTCAGTTCTTATTTCATTGTAGCAAGCCTTTATTTTCATTTTTTTTTTTTTTAAACTTTGACATCGTTGACAACCTGACTACTGACATATTTTTCTCTTTGTTATATTCAGCTGTGCTGCACTGAGAGAAAAATAAATAAACACACACACACACACACACACACACACACACACACACACACACACACACACACACACACTTCACACTTTTCCTGTGATCTCCACTTTGTGATCTCCACTCTCACTGCTCATTTCTTGTCAGCTTCATTTACCTTAAAGGGATAGTTCACCCAAAAATGAAAATTCTGTCATCACTTACTCACCCTCATGTCCTTCCAAACCCATAAGACTTTCGCTCATCTTCGGAACACAAATGAAGGCATTTTTAATGAAACCTGGGATATTTCTGTCCCTCCATTTACACTCCATGTAACCAAAACTTTCAAGCTCCAAAAAGTTCATAAAGGCATCGTAAAAGTAATCCATGTGACTCCAGTGGTTTAATCCCAATTTTATGAAGCGATACAAATGATTTGTGTGCAAAAAAACCCCCCTAAAATTAAGTCTTTTTTCACAAAATATCGCATAGATCTCCAATGTGCGTTCATGAGAGAACCACGACGCATGCGTGTTGCGTTGACGTGAGAGCGTGATGCAAGTCCTCCTCTATGTCGAAATCTGCAGACATCTTTGTTACAAAGATTGTTCTATGTGACTCAGTTTGTTTACAGCGTCCCTCTTCTTCTGCTGTAAACAGTCCAGCGCTTCCATGTCCCGCTCTCGTGTCAAGACAACACGCATTTGTATCGCTTCATAAAATTGGGATTAAACCACTGGCATCACATGGATTACTTTAACGATGCCTTTATGAACTTTTTGGAGCTTGAAAGTTATCCCTTTAATTGCTGTGGGCATCGAAACTCAAGTCATAAAGCAATCAGCATCCTATTCTTACCTGCAACATGCAGGATGAGGGTGAGGGTCTGGCTCCAGTGAGAGTGTCTGAATATGTGTTTGTGTCAGTGCACGTGCTGTGGAATATAGGTTCAAAACAAGTCTAATGCCTGTCATAAACCTGTTACATGGTTACACAGTCCAGCCTGACACACAGTCTCTCTCTCTCTCACACACACACACACACACACACACACACACACACACACACACACACACAAACACACACACACACACAACCTGTCACAGGAAAAAAGAGGCTCATATTTAATAAGAACTATTTCAGCTCTGATTAGTTCCATACCAGCTGGCAGGGATAAGTGGCCACACAATACTGGCCTCTCACTCTCTACTCATGTCCACAATGAACAAATAATCATAATAGGAAGAGAGAGAGAGAGAACAAAATGAGAGAAAATGAGGGGTAGCATGGGGCGAAATATGGTATTTAAGTATTTGAGAATAATTTTCAGTCTGTGTTATTACACACGTTCCTTCCAATCCACTGCTGCATATGTGTCTTGTATAGCAGATGTCCAGAGCTGGACCATAAAGAGCAAAGCTGCAGCATAGCACAGAAATTATCTATCTTTTCTCATTCCTTCCTTCCTTCCTTCCTTCCTTCCTTCCTTCCTTCCTTCCTTCCTTCATTCATTCACTCACCACTTTATCCTGGTCAGAGTTGTGGTGGATCTAGAGCCTGTTCTGGGAGCACTTGGCATGAAGTGGGAGTATACCTTTGAAAGGACACCAGTGCACACTACTTCACACCTAGGGGCAATTTAGCATAGCCAATACACTTCCTGGCATGTTTTTGGGAGGTGGGAGGAAACCCATGCCACTCTTTCTCAAACATGGATATCAGTGGTAATGGTTACATTTTAAATGGGTCACAGACTGGGATAGATGGGATGTATGAGCTCTTCATAGACACACAGATGGCTAATCTGCCCAGGTATTACCATCTGGCACCACCCTGTGTGTGTGTGTGTGTGTGTGTGTGTGTGTGTGTGTGTGTGTGTGTGTGTGTGTGTGTGTGTGTGTGTGTGTGTGTGTGTGTGTGTGTGTGCATGCATGAATGCGTGTATGTCTGTCTGTTTGTGTTTTGTGTTCCTGTTTTGTGAGCACTTCAGAGTGAACCATGTTGGAGGTCACTCTACCAGGCAAAGGGATTTCGGGGATATCTGGCACTGTTTGAGTGTGTTTACTAACAACAGATGGAGTAGCTCAGTAAATTTCAGGACAGCTTGGGGCATCACACTCCAGACACCAGTCATATAATCAAAAGCAGCCACTGATAGCCATGCTAAAAATATCCAAATTTCGGTACTGCACAGAAAGATTGTAAAGGCAAGATGACAGGTGGATAAGTGAATAGGACTGGAATGGATACTTCAAAGGAGATGCCTCAAAGATTCATGAACATACTTTTAGTAAAGATAAACTAATATAGTCATGGGAAAAAGAAAGTACACCCTCCTTCAATTCTAAGAAAAAAACAAGTAACCTCCATAATTCAGTAGCATGTAGAACCACCTTTAGCAACAAAAACTTGATGTTTTCTGTAGGAGTTTACCAGTCTCTTCAAACGTCTCCACCTTGGTCTCATCAATCCAAAGAATATTGTCCTAGAACATTTGTGGTTTGTTCAGGTGCAATTTTTCAAGTCATGCTGACATGAAAGCTATACTTGTTCAGTCTTTTTCTGATTGTGCTGTCATGAACATAAACATTTAATATGCTTACAGTGGCCTGTAGGTCACATGATGTAGCTTGTGGTTTTTTCTTTATATCTCTGAGCATTAAACGGTCTGCACTTGGAATGAATTTGCTGGAACGCCCACTCCTGGCAACTCTCTCGATGGCTCTTCATTTGTAAACAATCCTTCTCATTGTAGAATGTTGAATTTCAAATTGTTTGGAGATGGCCTTATAACCCTTCGCGGATTGATTATCAGCAACAATTGCTTCTCTGAAGTCATGGCTGATGTCCTTTCTTTTTTGGCATGGTTTAGACACACACCTGAGTGCTTCAGAGCACCAAACTGCCAGAAGGTCTGCTTTTATAGAGGTAGTCACACTTCTTGATGATAAACTAAATCTTGTGGACTTCATTATTAACACCTGGCTGCTAAGTACTCTCTTAATGATTGTGGAAGTAAGAAGAGTGTACTTATTTTTTCCACCTGGTTTCTGAATGTTGGTTTACTTTTTGGGGAAAAAACTGACTCCATATTGAAATCTGTTGTGTTTTTTTTTTTTGTGTGTGTGTCACCTGAGGTTAATTGTTTGCTTATAGAAGTTGGTAAGGACCACACAATTGTTATTAAGGCCCTGATAAATAAAAACATAGAATTGAAGGAGTTTCCAACGTTCTTTTTACTATGACTGTAACTTGTAACATATGAACGGAAAATTACAGATACCACAGTCTTAAACAGTCTACATACTATAATGCAAAATGAGGTTTACTCCATCTGCTCTCTTTCATGTAAAGACATAGCTGCATAACTGCATTACTACTGTAAAACCTCAAGTTCTGACACAAACATCTAATAAGGTACAACATGTTAAGCCTTGTTCAGATGGGCACTAACTGTAGAAGACCACAAAGGCTTTTAAGAGCCTTTAAACTAAGAGCAGGAATCGGAGTTCACTGAAACTTTTGGTGAACCTGTGTCTACTGTAGCCTCAGATTTCTGTTCTTGGCTGGCAGGAGTGGATCCCAATGGTATCTTCTGCTGTAGTAGCCCACCCACCCCAAGGCTCAATGTGTTGTGAATTCTGAGATGCTTTTCTGCTAACCACAGTTGTCAAGAGTGGTTATTTAGTTACTGACTTCCTGTCAGATCGAACCAGTCTGGTCATTCTCCTCAGACCGCTCTCATGAATTTTAATCTCAATAAATTTAAAGATTTTACTTGATAATTAAAAAACATTTTAATTTTCTGTCTGCCTGGGGAACAAGTTTAATGTGTAATACACTTATCTATAAACACTAAAGTGAACTCTCTCTCTCTCTCTCTCTCTCTCTCTCTCTCTCTCTCGTCACAATCACACCTGCTGTGATGTCTACTCACAATGGCTGCAATATTTCACCGCTGTACTCCCAATTGCGCCACACGCCTTTTCTCATTTCCTCGAATGTTTTACGTTGCCATCGAACCACTTTGACACAGAAGGAATAAACACCCAGTAAATTGTCAGAACAGTACCACTGCTCCAGTGCACCTGGCTCAAGCCAGCAGGACCTCCATTTGGCCATGATCTCCATCTCTCTCTCTCTCTCTCTCTCTCTCTCTCTCTCTCTCTCTTGCTCAGGCCCTTCATAACTGCCTCACAGCAGTTCCGCTCCTCTAATCCACTCGTTCTGGTCCTAATTTATAGAGAGAAAACAGGAGTAATTAGGGAGAGACCTCCCAACATGAGCCCGGGCTCATAACCTGCTACTTAAGAGACTTTGATCCTCCACTACTCAGCTCAAACATCAAGCGTCCGCTTGCTTAATAAATGCAGATAAACGGAGGCAGGTGGAAGACATTATAAGGAATGTAAGTAATGATGAGACTGTTTTGTAGCGGAGGCAACAAAAATGATTATTCTGGCTTTAGTGACACCGAAGGGAAGTTGTGTGTGTGCAACTATACTGTATAAGTACGAGAGAGTGTGAATGTTAGTGTTTATGCACACACATCTGTAAGCAAACTTGCCAGATCTACCACACAACATGGGCGGAAGAGCAGCAGTTTGTAATGAATTGATTCCTTCATGTTCGTGTTTTGTGCATGTGGGCACTGCCAATTGATGACTGCCAGATGCAGATCTACGCCGAGGGCAATGATTACGATTCATAGGCTGAGAACATCGTAATGTGCTACAGCTCTCACAAAATGGGCCACCACTTACCCAGGTTGTTCTGTTCTCCTTCCACACATCAGGATACGATAGAGATGTAGTCTGGATAGGATCATCCTGGCTAGTCATTTCCATCAGGATTTGCATGGGAACAATTTGACTGTAAGAGCGGCACTTGTGTCATTGGCTGATGCTCCCTGCTGCTGCTGTGCCTCTTTATTTCACTCATAATAAAAGCTGAAACCATAAAGCCTACAAAATCAAACGGTGTGACAATTTGACAGCTTGTAAAACAAGCAATACAGAGCCAGGAGCAAATGCTCAAAGCCACAAAAATTCAATTTTATTAGGGCTTGTAGTAAGCGCAAGTCATGCAATAGTGTTGCATGGTGCTTAAAAAGCATTAACACCATTTTATGCATCAGCTGGCTTATCGTGTGTTTGCGTCAGTGCCAATTAGACTTCACCTTCAGCTTGAACAGTCCTGGCATATAAGGCAAGCATCAAATCCCATTCCATCTTTAGAGCAATTAACACAGATAAGCAACAGGCCCCAACAGAGAGAAGTTACAGTCGTATCAGTGTGCCATGCTGGAACATGTCTTCTTTACCATACACACACAGAGCATAACACCTCACAGCTGAGAGAGCTGTGTAACTGGAAACTGATATGAACAGGCCATAGCAGAATGTGTTCCTCTGCTCCGGTCGGCTATCCAATCCTGAGATAATGACACATATCCTGGGCAGATTCCCATCGTGGAGCCCCAAATGCTCTAATGCAGGACTGTATTGTCCCTCAGATAAGCCCTGAAACCTGAGAGGGCCTTAGGTAGGTGTTTATACGTGGGCTGTTTTGTAAATGTTCAGGTCCTGGGTTGTTTGTTGAATAGCATTAAAAGCAAACTTTAAGACCTACAGAGAAAGGAGGGTAATTGCTACTGGGCCATACAGTGAAGTGCTTGTGATAAAAGGGTATACGTTCCCTGGATAAGTGCTTTCTATAGTCCTTGTGTTTTGGAAGTTTCTGCAGTGATATCTCAGTTTCACTCTCGCTCCGACACCCCCAATTCCCCCCCCCACAACCCCCAAGCAACCACACACACACACACACACACGCGCACACACAAAAACCAGCTATACAACCAGGCATACCAAACACATTGTCTTTCTTCTCGCTCTCCAAATTTCACCCCCATATTCAGCTCCACATTACAAATTCCGTTTATTAGCATCATTCTTAAACTCAGACTGCACACACACACACACACACAATGTAGCTAGTCTGCTAATTGGGAAGACGACAGCAAACGTCATTTTGAATAGCTGCTTCCTAATTTTATAGCTTTAGACATGTTCGAGTATTTATTCAGTTGCTGACTGTAGTCAGTTGTGTGTTAATGGCTAACAATGCATCAAAAAAAGTAGTTATGTTGATCAATCACAGATGGACAGTTGCATGAAGGACAGTTAATTCACGTCACTCTTGGTTCATCACAAATCTGGCAGATCAGTGTAAGGGCTCTGGAGCACCACCACTTGTCCCCACATAAAGCAGGGTTGTTGCAGTGCCAGATTCTTCAAGCATTTGATTTCAAAGCACTGTTATATGTGAAAAGCTCCTGCACATGCTCAATCCTGTTCACAGATCCCTATAAAACCCTGGCTATCCCCACAGAGCAAGTGCTCTTCGTAACGAAGCACTGTTTGTTTAGCTTGAAGACACACTCTCTGTTCCTACATCTCTCCTTGTCGCGGTGGTGATAGTCACCGGCCTCTGGTCTTGGATTTGAAGTGATTCGTAAAAGAGCTGCAACAATCACAGTTATTAGAGACCAGTGCACCAGCAGGATCCATGCCAGCAGGAAAACTCGTACCGCACTCTCTGCATTGGAAAACAGATGGGAAGTCGCTTGTATACACGCACACACAAAAGCATACACACTGCATTGAGCCACCTGGGGATTCAGGAGACATGTCCAAAGGCTTGCTCAAGTTTTCCAGTCTGTAACTACCTGGCAGTATGAATTGGACATGTGGACATCATCTATTCACCTCAAGCCTTTAAAACACCTTTTTTTGCCTCCTAGTTTAACAACTGCACATTTAGAAGAAGGATCCTTCTGATAAAAGTCAAGCTAATGCTTCATACCTAGTGTGACCAGGTTTCGTTTTTACTCATGCTCAACACATGAGATCAAATGTACCCTAGTCCTCCATGGATATGAGGATAATCCAGCTACAAGAGAATCTGTGAACCATCCTCCAAAAAGACATCTGCTTTAATGAGCCCAATTTAATGGATCCGGTCACATGACATTGGCCACTTCATTTAATCTGACATCCCCTTTAATAAAAGCTGGAGTCTGTCATCAGGCGACGGTATCCTCTCAAAGAGACCTGAGCTAATGTCTTCATCCTGCCAGCCAGCCTCCTTGGCTCCAGGCCACACTGAGCCTCGAACCGCTGGAAGAAGGACAGCAGGAAGAGTCCTATTTGAAGCCTTCATTTTTTCATTCTTCAGCTTGGCTTCCAAGGCCAGCTCTTGATCAAAACCATCCTCCACATTGTTTTCCCCCGGTGCTTGTGGCTATCAAAAGCAGGCCCTCATAAATTACTCTGGTTTATTCTGTACCATGCAGGACATTGACTGAGTGAGTCGAGGGCTTTAGCAGGAATTCAGAGCCCTAAAGGTGCTACGTTGGGCTGATATAAATAGACCACATCTGCAGCTCAGGGCTTGGGAGGTTCTGGGTATCTAGCGGGATTTTGAAAGGAATAAAATAGTACGTTCTGGATGGACTCAGCTTGAGACATCAGGTCATGTCCAGATGAGCATGTGAAGCAGAACTAAAAGCAGAGGGAGTTCCATGTTGTCTTGTCTGCATGTGAGAGGGAAATTGCCACCTGTCATAAGCTGGAGCGTCTTTTCCAAGTTTCCATTTGAGGGCTAGAGGCATGAGGGGGGAAAATTGTATGCGAGAGGACGGAAAATGAGAGTGGGACAGAAACAGAGTGAGGGAGAAAAAGTGAAAGTTTATGTGAGAGACAGTGAGAGAGAGAGAGAGAGAGAGAGAGAGAGAGAGAGAGAGAGAGAGAGAGATACGTTGGGGGTGGAGTAATCTAAATGGAGAAACAGAAGGAAAATTTCTCTCTCATTTCTCTTATTTTCCAATAGAAAGCTGTTCATGTAATGTTAACATTGGGCCAGATTTCATTAATCAGCCTTTACTTCATACATTCTGCAGTCTGACCTAATTTGAGGACGGTATTCTAATAAACTAATGGAGAAAAGTTGGGATTTCAGTCTACAGTTTTTGGCTAAATGATAGTGTCAGACAGCAAGGGGACCATCAATATGTTAATGTTAGATTCTCCACCCAACTTGTTGTCTGGGACATTGCAGAGACACACATGACTAACAGCTTTTGCAATTCCCATGCCAGATTTATGACAAATGAAGCAAGGCTCAAAATAAATCTGTCTCAAATGAGGAACGATATATGATCCTACAAGGGCCTGGATCAGCGAACCAACAACACATCTGCAGCTTCCATAAAATTGAGCTGTCTCGTTTTCATGACATCATGGACTGAATTTAAGACGGAAGGCAACAGGCCCTATTTGATGGCAGCAAAGATTTCCAATAGAACATATGTATGGATGTCATCGGAAAGATGAAAGCATTCTCCTACTGACCTGTTATGGCTATATGATACATCAGGGGTCATTACGTTGCAGACTGCAGCCCAAATGCGGATGCAGCAAAGTATTTAATCAACCAAAACCAAGTACTTGAAAAAAAATACCACAGAATGCCTGATAAACTGGCTATAGTTTAGATCCTATGTTGTGGCCAATCACATCCATTTATGTCAGCTGAAGGCAGCTTATTGGAGCTACAGTGCTAGAGGTCATAAAGGGGAGAATTTTTACACACTTTCATATATTTTTCAGCCTTCTCTGGTATGATTAGTGACAAGACAAGAAGACAAGGCTTGGTTAAAAAAGTAGATGAAAGCAGAATGTTTAAAGAAGAATATACAGCCTTTAGTCAAAAGCAGTAACGTGAAGTACCACTACTCAAGAAAACATAATCACTTCAGACTATTTTGTTTATAGGCAGAAAGTAATCATTTATGGTTACACATTAAAAAGTAGCTGTTGTCACCACTCACTCATGTTAGTTGCTTAGCCAGATCTTTGTAAGCAGGCAATTTGTACCTTGATCGTTACAACTTTTAGCTGAATACTACTGTGTTACACTATCACTGGAGTCTGTATTTCTAATTATGGTAGCCTGGCGAAATGAGCCATAAACATTTTGTTAATGGAAGGCACTGCTGACAGCTGCTCAAGGGGCAGACTCAGGTGCTTTTCTAAGCAGCTCCTGTGATGTGCAGCACCCAGTATTAAACTGCACATTTCGGACTGATTGCATCAAGACTTCCATTCTTGCAGGGCAGATGAAAATACAAATGAAATCAGAACTTCAAAAGGCAATGTGCATGCAGTGTGCTGCATTATAATTAGCAAGGGGTAGGTTGTGGTTCATGGCCGCTGGACCAGATGTCAGTCGTACTAAATAGACATTTAAGTGAATGATGACATGCTTCACCAAATATGTCATTACCACATCTCATTTAGGTAAACTGTAATATTGTTTGCAATGACAGAAATTATGATATTTGTTATTTTTGTGAAGAAAGGTCTTAATTTCCTAAACAATTGCGGAGTCCTCTATAATGAAAGCCTTCACTTCATTCCACCTCCATGTACACTGCCAGGTTTTGAACATCCTATAGTTTAGCAGTTTTGTTTAAGTGACCTCATGTTAAATACTCTAAAAAATGTTGAAAAATTTAACCGAGGAATAAAGTATAATTAAACTCAGAAAATGTTAGAAATTACTATTTCATTGGAACAATGCAGATCTTAACTAATCGGAAAAAGGCCAAGAGCTTTATCACACTAATTAGGCACAAATAGTAGCACATGGTTCACAGTTAATACTAGCAATGTTTATTCGTCTTCTATCTAAGGGTTTAACAGATTTTTCCTCCAATTTTTCCTCCACCTGTTATGAATAAAGCACTCACTTAGAGTCGCATTAGCATAAGTTCCAGTGAGTTTTTAGTTTCCTTCTTTAATTCTTAAATAGAATTCTTAAATTCTTCTATAACCTTTTTTTTTATTATTATTCTGTGGCAATAATAGTGACTAAATTGTAATAAAATATAAGAATCTCCAGGTGTCCAAAATGTTTGAATGTCAGCATATGATAAGCTATTATTAGTAACTAATTCAGTGTGAATAAATGTCAGTGAGCAACGATGGGATGCTGGCGTCATTTCAATTTGAGGCATTTTCAAGTTTGTGACAGACTATCCATCCATCCATCCATCCATTTTCTGTACCAGGGAACAAGGCGGGGGACACCCTGGACAGGGTGCCAACCCACCGCAGGGCACAATCGCACACACATACACACACCCATTTGCACACTACTGAGAATTTAGAAATGCCAATCAGCCTACAAGACATGTCTTTGGACTGGGGGAGGAAACTGGAGTACCAGAGGAAACTCCCAAAGCATGGGGAGAACATGCAAACTCTGCGCACACAGGGTGGGGGCAGGAATCAAACCCCCAACCCAGGAGGTGCAAACGTGTGTCACAGACTATTTGAATGTACAAATGTTTCCATAAAAGCATGAAATAAAAAAAATAAAATAAAGTACATCTGTGTATGACATGTTGGTAAGAGTTTGGTAAGATTTTTGAGCCGGACAATCCCAAAGCCTTTATGATGAATTGGAGCTGAATTGGTAATTGAGGTGTTGATAGTGTGCCATTCATAAGTTTTTTGTTCCAGGAATGAGCTCCTTTCTTCTGAGGTATCACTAAAATGGACATAACCTGCCCCTGGTGAAGATGTAGGCTGAACACTCAAAGGCCCTTTTTCTCCCTGGAGACAGCATTTTTGCCCACTTGGAACAGAACCCACACTGAAGTTCCCTGCTTTCTCTTTTAAATCGGGAATGTTCCTGATTCAAAATGAACAATATTTAAGTGTTGCTCTATCGTCCTAATGTTTGTCCACTGCATTCAGTTAAGGCACGCTTAATGCCTCATTTTATGTGATTGCTATAGAGTATAACTTACTAGGACTAGAACTTGCCAAAGAACCTGAAGGCTAGAATTTCAACACCCATAATCCTGAAAAGAAAAGGTTTGCTCTGATCAAAATGATCACACCTGCATACTGTTGCATGACATACTATCAAGCTATCAAGCATGGCAGTCGCAATCTCTGGGTAATCGCAACCGCTTGTGAGACAGCTTTAAGCATGTTTCTCAAATCTAGTCCCAACTCTGTTATATGCAGTGCCTCATGCAAAGAATTCCCAGTTTATTGCAGATTATTCTCATTTTCAAAGGCATTTGATCATACCTTTTGTCATGGGGCTTGTGATTCTGCCAACAACTCATATCCTTTTGCTGAAAGACAGACTGCATTTGATGTACATGGACCAGAAAGATAGCATACAGACTGTATGCAGTGTTTTTTTTTTTTTTTTGACCCATTCACCAGCTGATAAAATATTTGAGGCTGCTGTCATTTTCTGTTTTCGCTGCTGATGATCCATTCAAAAAGGTGACAGAAAAGGTTATACGCGATGCACAACTAATTTGTGAGTTTTTGCTCAAACTTCAAATCCCAGCCCATGTAACATGGGGAGAAAAAATAGGAAGCAACAGTAAGGGAAAGGAAGGGAAGGGAAAGGAATGTGTACACATGAAGAGAAGTTAAAGTTGAAAAGAATAATAGACACCAACAGAAAGGAGATCTAACTTTTTTCACATTCACTGCTGAATCCATTACTTGGCTCTAAGATTATATCAATAATCCTCCTTAGCCACTCAGGAAATTTATACACTGTTACTGAAACCAATAAAGATATTTATGGACTGTTAATGAAAGCTGTGAAGATATTTACACTCTGTACTATAATTCAGGCTTAAAATCTATATGACTATATAAGCAAAGGTCTTTCTCATCACGTATTAAGCTATTGTATATATATATGGACACACCCAGACAACTGCTTGTACATGAAGCTCTCTCAGTCAAAGCTCTTGGAAGCACACAGGCTAATGGATGAGGTAAATTTTTTAAACAGTGGGACAAAGTGAAAGAGATAAAGCAAATGAGTTCTATCCCGGCTTGAGTTTGGGGTGGGTGGAGGGGGGCTTGGGGGGAGGAGAAGGCTGAGGTCTATGCTGTGGGCTCCAAAGCCGAGCTGCGGCTCTCCATTTATTTGTCTTGAGGCTGGATAAACACGGGCCCAGGAGAGATCTCCAAACCCTCAGCACCAGACCGGCCATGATGAAGAGCAGGGAGCCTGCACCCGACGATGTGTCAGACATTCATCAATGTCCGCACACACACACACACACACACACACACACACCCTTGTAAGACAGCTGACTGCCAGATAATCAATGCCAGTGATATTAATTACTGTGTAACAAAGCACACAAATGAATGAATGACATTACATTGAAAGTGAAATCTCACACACTTTGTGGGTCCCTCTAATGCCATAAAGATGACCTGCTTGCCTGCCATGAGTGAAAAATGATATTTTTTCCGGCAATACTGTTTACTCAAGTGTCACAATGAGCCAGTTCTTGCTGTCCCGCATGCAGCGTGTCCTTCCAAGATAAAGTTTCAAAAACAGCCAAAGCTCCTTTCTTGGCAACACTTGACACCAGATGGCATGAGATTAACCAAATTAGTCAAATCTCTTTCAAATACAAACAAGTAAGTGTTTTTTTTCTAGGTCAGATCCACATGAGTGGATTCTAAGGAAAAATATCTATCAATTCTCCATCATGATATCATGATGATTGAGTTTATCTCTTTTTTTCCCCCAGTTATTAATAACTTTAACATTATATGCCTCTTATTTTGAGGGTTTTATGACACTGAGGCAGCTTTTGTTATTTTCAAATACATACCCCATAACCCCATGGATAATCCACTGGCAAACCATACATTCCCACAAATTACAACACACATATTCTACAGCAGATTTCAAACACAAGAATCCTTTCAATCAACAGACCTCTACAAGAATTTCCATTACAAAGAAATCCCACATTTTCCCAAGTAGTGCCAATCCCGAACAAACAAGAGGTTTGCATGCTGTTTCTCAGAAAGAAATTTGTGTAAAATGCCAGTCAGGCCTCTTCTAGTACCATTCAGATTAACACACAGTTCCAACTGCCAAGCCATGGAATTCACACTGACTTCCATATCATTTTATCCTTTTTTTCCCCCTTCCAGATTACTGAATCTTCTTTTATTGTCTCAGAAACAAAAAAGACAAAAATGGTCAGGCATTACTATGGCACAGTAAAATAGCTTCACTCTGCTTCACACTTTCTTATTTTATATATGCAAACTGTCACTCGTTATGGTAGGCCATTTTATTTCATAGCTTGTTCTACCACTTTAGAACAGGAAAACATAGTGAGGAGAGGTGGTCTTTTTCCTCAAATGTTATAGAATAGTCACTGTGCTTCCAGTTACCTTTCATTATGGACATGCGATATGAAAAAACAACATTTTCACTCTTGATCTGCTGCTCAATCTGTCTTTTCTTTTCAAAATTCTCACCATGGCATTTCTAATAAATATAGTCAACCGATGTTAACTATATTCTTGTCTAATGTTAGATAAGTTGAAGGTAAATTGATAGATTTATTTCACATTAATAAACTCAAAACCATCTCCATTTACCTTGACAGAAAGTGAGGAAAATCAAGTTGAGATGAGAGCACTGATCAAAACAGTACTAAGTGAGACGAGGGGAAGGGGGCGGGGCTTCGAAGAGTTCAAAACACATGCTGTCAATCAGTCTAGGTTCACATGTTGATTGGCTCATATGTTATTTTTAATAGGGGGTGGGGGTGGGGAGAGAAGACTCTTTTGGTGTATTTTTGAGTGATAACTGAAAGTAGTGTACTCTGCTGTTCAAGTAGTTGGGCAGGTCTAACAGTGGTCACAAATTTCCACTCTAACAATTGTAGACACTACTTACTGTTCCTTAAACAAACAAACAAACAAACAAACAAACATGCAATAAATTCATAGAGGACCTTGCATGGAGGAGGGCCAAAGATCCTTTTACAAGATCCTTGTTAGATCCTACACAAATCCACACAGTGCTGTTATTTTCTCCATAGGAGGCTTCACTAAATATTAACTAAGGAGTACTAATGATTTTGAACCTGGTGTTGTTGTGTAAGAAAATATTTTATGTTTTATAATATAATATGAATCATTAGACCTATATTGATTTATTTGTTTTCATGAAGGGTACTGTATTTATAGGTTGAGGCTGGAATATCACATCACCAAAACAGCAGTGGAATATTTATAAAGGAAGGACTGAGTTCTGTTACTTTCATATTTAACATTCACCCAAACTGTTAATTAAAGCAATGACAGAAGCAACAAGAAGCATAATCTGAGTCTACTTCTGTATTTTTTATGGAGCTTGGAGTTGGTTGAGTGCATTGTGCAAGTGCGTTGTGACAAAAGTTCTCATGCTATATCATATCACTTCATCAGAACACTAAACCCTTCTCTTCAATAATAATGTGTGCAGAAAATTCCACCCTTGTAAGACTTTATCATAGATGGCAACAAGGTAATGTAGAGAAGAGAGTTGAGAGGAAATTTAACAACTTGTCAAAATCAATGCTGTAGTTGTCAATCGAATCCCTTGGGGTAACCCATAGCTAGGGCATAAACTTAATTTCCATCATCATGAAAGTACAGCAACGTATGCAGTTTTGGTGCCAATAGAAAAAGTGAAATCACTCATCTATTCACTCACACTCCTACAAGGCCATCATTAAAAGTGTCATCTCATCTTCCATCACTGTCTGGTTTGGCTCTGTAAGTCAGGGAATAAAATCCAGAGCCTTATAAAGCTACCAAGAAAATAATCAGCTATGGTCTCCTCTTGCATGTGCACAAACTAAGGGCCACTCAGGATGTCACCTTCCAAAAATATCTCACTAAAATGCAGACAAAATTTTGTCATTTCTCTACAACTGCACAATAATTTTGTTCAATAAGGTATGAAGTTTATCTTCTCTGTAGTCCCCTGTTCCTCTCACTCACCATCTACTGTATATAATGGACCTCTTCTATTAATCTTAATCCCCTAATGCTATTGTACATATTTATATAACATGTAGTGTACATTACAAATTGTTCCTTCAGTCACAATGTATTCACACTTACTATATCAAAGGGTAAATACTGTACAGTCTTACACCATAGTGCAGTTTTGAATAATTTTCTATAACACGATAGCTTGGTAGTTCCAGCTGCAAGGTAAATCACAGGTTTATATGAATGTCCTTTTTCTAACATAGTTGTCATTTGTATAGGACCAACTTACACAGGGACTTAAATGAAAACTGCTTAAATGCCTAACTGCTGATATGGTGACGTTTTCTGTGAGGAGACATTTATTTAGCATTTTTGGAAGGAGTCTCCAGTGTCAGTGCTTTATAACAGAGCTATAGCTGTTACTTCAAGTTTTCCACCACAAGTCTTCAGGGTGTAGGGATTTACTATTTTTTTTTTTTTTTTTTTTTTTTGGTAACGATATGTTGCGTTAACTTCAGGAAAGAGTAAAAAAGAGGGGCTGATAAGGAAACTGCTTGTGAAAACAGGACCTAACTTGTTTCATGAACATTCCACAACATTAAAAATGGCTAATTAAAAGAATTAATAAAATAAAACACTTTGGGACATGCTGTTATTGAAAAATAGCCAACTTCAGAGTAATAGCTGACCCTTCTACACATCATGCAACATCAAATTACTTGGTCGTTGACTATTTTCCTATAACAGCTCGGCCTGCCATGTTATTGCTTACATTAAGTGTTTTGTGTATATTTTAGTATTTCATCTGTCTAACTCTAGCGATAATGGGAAATACCATCAAATCATATTATGTTAAGTAAATTGCCAGTATAGCATGCAGACTGACGACTAAACTCCATACTTTAAAGTAACTAATAAAGTTTCCATTGAAGTCAATCAAAAATGAGGTTTTGATTCACTTCAATGGAAAAATTATGCATGACCTGCAAAGCCTACAATATAAATGTATTTGGATTGGATTATTTTTTCCTCTACAGGGTGACAAATGAACTGCTTTTCCACTCTTCTCTTGGAGAATCCCATTAAGGTAGTCATCACAAAAAAAAACAAAACAACTTCCTATATAACAGACATCTATTCAACACTAAACATATAAAGCTGAATGACCTTAAGCAACCCATGATGAGAATGTTTTCATGGTTTAAAAAAAATAATAAACTAATGAAATATGGAAATTAATGTCACAAGGATACAAATTAAAAGAAAATTGTGATTACTGGAATAATACAGTGTATTGTATACATACATAGAGGGACATGTATTGTATACATAATGTCAAGGTGGTAAAGGACATGCTGCAATACATCAAATAAATGACCATTTTTCCATCCATCTATCCATCCCTCCATCCATCCATCCATTTTCTGTACCGCTTATCCTACACAGGGTCGCGGGGGAGCCTGGAGCCTATCCCAGAGAACTTGGGGCACCTGGGAGGGGTGCCAACCCATCGAAGAGCACAGTCGAACACCCATTCACACACTGTGGACAATTTGGAAATGCCAATCAGCCTACAATGCATGTCTTTGGACTGGGGGAGGAAACCGGAGTACACGGAGGAAACCCTTGAAGCACGGGGAGAAAATATAAACTCCATGCAAACAGGACGGAGATGGGATTCAAACCCCCCAATCCTAGAGGTGCGAGGCAAATGCCACCCACTAATCACTAAGCCACATGTGCCACTCCCCATGACCCTTTTTTTTATTAATTTAAAATTTTTATTCACAGTGTTTTTATTAATAACAAAATGGGGAGTTTTCATATTTTTTTTTAGGGGAAATCCAACAAATAAAATGATTTAAATAACTAATAAAACAGTAATAAAGCCATGCATATAGCAAGATATTTTTGCACTGCTGCATTACAGACCAACAATGCATTCCTCCAAATTCCTCCTTGTGAATATTCCAAAACAGCAGAAAGATCTATCACACTGTCAACATCAAGTGCTGGGTTTTAGCTGCAGCTCTGCTGTATCTGAAAAGCACATCTCTCTAAGCTCGCACCCCATCACTGCTCAATCTGCTCGCTATTATTTCAGTCTTGGAGGCAGAATTCGACCTCATAAAAGTGCCAAACGTGAGGAGAGACAGGGTTACAGTCATGCGGTTCTGTTTTACTGCCTGACTGCAACAAACACTGAATTCCTGAACAAGGCATCTGGCCCACATCTAACACGTTCAGCTGGTATGTCGCAGCATTTTCACAGCCACCTTTGGTTCAGGGTTACCTAGAGTAAAATAACTGAATAGAGTCAAATAACTGAATAAGTGAATAGTGTCAATAACTGAATAGTTCTGTCTGTGTCAGGAGGTGTTGTATGTTGATGCGCAGAGTACAACCTACATCCCCAAAATAAGTCTATGTCCACTCAAATGCAGATACGTGACCGTATCTCTCCTCCGAAGCATGATAATATGAGAAAGTGTAATAAGAGTGCAATATGTTGTCTTTTGAAATGACAAATAGTTGCGAGCTCTCATCGTTCCCTAAAAAGGCAACAATAGACAACATGATAAACCATCTATCAGAAAAAAAAAAAAAAAGAAAAGAAAATACAACTCATGCCAGGATGATAAAATATGAAAAGAGAAAAGAAAAAGGAGCTTAGAACGTACGCCAGAGCTGGCAAAGAATGCTGACTCTCTTCATCGCCTGTTTGAGGTAACAGAACTTTCACATTGCTTTCAATCACATCCATTTCTTCCAGATTTTTTCATGACTCAGCCTCCATAAAGACCACTTGGACTTTGATGCGTTCAGGCTCAGCATGATTTATGACCCATCCATGTCTCGTCCTAATATAAAATGTTCTTTTTTTTTTTTTTAAGATGTCTCTGTGAATGTGGATAGAGATCTGCATGGTGGGTAGAAAGGCATGTCAGAGTTGATATGCTGATTTATGGATTAGCGAGGAAGAGTTTTGCTGCAGCCTGTTCACATGCTGATAAATAAATCAATCAGAAGAGAGCCAGCAGTTGGTAGAAATCCTGCACTTCGCCTCTAGGTGTCAGTGTGTAAAGCTGGCAAGAGGCCAGAAGAGATGTGAGGAGTGACTGTCAACACATTTGACGTAGATCTCAGACCAGGTGAAGAATGAAACTGGCGATATTAAATACAGTTTCGGTCGATCCAGAAGCACAGTACAATAGCTAACCAGTGTTCTGCCTAGAGCTTTGAACGTTTGTGTTAATTAATAACTTGGCTGAAGTCAGTTTTTTTCCCCCCCAGTGAGTAGTCATCATGCCAAGACTGCAAAATTGGAAACTAGTCCTCAGCAGGGGGTCAAGTCAATAAACAACCTCAGTGTCTGCATGTGTCGAAACAATTTATGTTTTATGAAACGACAAAGCGCCTTCGACTCGGTATTGACGTTCCATCACACAACCCCGTTATTAAATAAAATCCCGTTGAAGAATGAACGACTAGAGCGAGCCCTCGCCAGACACTGGGACAGACTCGAGTTTGCTTTGGCGCTCTGAAAGGTAAAGACCCCGTCTCACTCCTGCAGCGCCAGGGAGGAAAGAACTGATCTGTTTTCAAGAGACAGAAAAGGAGAGAAGGAGAGAGGTAGCTGTGTGAGGTTATCACAATATTCAGTCAGGACCCTCTATGTGTGTGTGTGTGTGTGTGTGTGTGTGTGTGTGTGTGTGTGTGTGTGTGTGTGTGTTACATAACCACTGAGCGAATCCCAGCAGTGGCAGGTCTTACTGCTGTACCTGCACCCTCACCATACAAACCCACATGCAAACACACACACACACACACACACACACACTGGGTAAACATTGTTCATTCTGTGATTCATGGTATTGTTTCATGGTAAGTTTTTGTGCAAATAAATATCGCTTGAAATACTTTACAAATACTTCTTTCTAAATAAGTGCCTGGTTTCTTAACGGAGGTCTGTCGATATCATTACGTACAGCTGTTTCAAGTCTTTCTTGGGCTCGAACATCATGCTTAAGCATCAAGTCATTTAAACACTGGACTGCACAGGACCATATGTAAGAAAAACAACGCCGAAACGTTCACCCATAGCTGCATTACTAATGTATCTTCAAAAATGCAAATTAAAAACACAGCCTGGAGAAAAGACCTCACGTCTACAGTATGTTTCTCACGGAACACTTTCCAGAAATATATGCATTTAGATGTTTGCTGAAATACACGGTTCTTTTTCGTTTGATGTCTTTCATAGGAACACTTCTCTGTTTTCCTTCCCGTTGGCCCCCGTCCTCCCCCTGACCTTGTGTCTCTCGGGCTGCTGGCCCTGCAGCACACCTGCTAATGGTTAAACGTAATCACGGCACCATGTCAAACTGCAAGCACAAAGCCTAACTGCTCCAGTGCCATTCATGGCACCTCAAATGGGCTAAACCGGGGCTTCATATCTGTTAAACAGGTTTTTACTTGGGATTAAGTAGTTTCTGTAGTCTTATAATTATAGGGTGCCACTGGGTGAATAGCAGGAGTTGAGAAGAACGTGATGTTAGTCAGCTAGCCTGTGTTGAAAAAAATAATAAAAAATGGAAACGAGGCATCAGTGAGACTATACTCATCCTCACAGACTATAATACTTAAATAGCAGAAGGCCTTAAAGTGGAGATTTGATGTGATCCGTGTTGAAATCCTTTCTATCATCGATATAGCAGGCCACTGTTGGAGCCGGCTCTGTTCTGAGAAGTTGTAAGCACTTGATTGATACCCACCCCACCTTCCTGGGCCAACCTACAGGTTTAGCTCTCTTAAGTGTAGGCGTTTTTAGCCAGCTGCTAAATCAAAGGCTCAGGGTAGGTTGTAATTGTGCTGATTCGTAACACGTTTCATGCCTGAGTGCCCTTCACATCAGAAGGTTCACATCAGAACACCAAGCTCACTGCCGCCCACTTCAACACATCCTTCTGTGTAAAACAATCCGTCATGAAGAAACTAATGCCTTCTGTTATCACAGTTCACACTGATGGTGCTCGCAGCGAGAAAAATCTTCATTCATCTAAAGGCAGGATTAGTTCCTCTTTGAATTAACTTAAACTTGGCCTTTATAACTTTGCCAGCCCAGCTGCAACAAAAGTGCAGAGATTTTAACACTTAAGCACTCCAGCACTTTCCTTCCAGACTACTTCCTTTTCTCTTATTCTGAAATTCACATGATTGTAGAGTTGCGCTATGGTTGCACCGTATAGTCCACGAATGCAGCTGGAATCCATAAAAGGCCTCGAAGGGGGGGACAGTCTTTCTGAAAGCCATGGGATTTACAGTGCCGACTGCTCAAGCTCTACACCCTCCAAATATTACATGATTAAAAACAAAGGAGGCTGCCTGGGCAGGCCAGAGTAAACTGCACAATTAGAGGTCTGTGTGATGGGAGCTGTTTTTGGCTGGAGAACAGTGGCCATCTGTGAGCGAAACATATGATTTGCATATTATTGAAGCTGGAGGAAGGCGGAAGAGGAGAGGTCGTCTAGCTAATGAGTAAAACAAACAGCATGGCTGGGCTATGAGGAAGATGCATTTGTTTGGAAATACAAATTGATGGCTGAGCGATCACTTCACCGAGACATCTGGACCATTTCGATTAAGTACTGAAACACATGAAACATTACAATACCATTCGTTTAAACACGCTGTGTTTATCTATGATTATCTACGATAGAATGAAATATGTACATAACAAGAACGGGATAAATATTTAAACCCTAAATGTAAACACTAACTTTGCAGTGTGCAGTCAAGAGCAAAAGTTTGCATACCCTGGTTTTTTAATTAAAAAAAACAAAACAAAGGATAGTCCATTTAGCTACAAGAATTCAAAAATGTTATGCTAAACTGCATAAATTGTGAATGAGAGTGTGAATGTGTGTGTGTGTGTGTGTGTGTGCATGGTGCCCCGTACAGGGACCTCATGCCAGTTTTTCTTGAATAGGCTCTGCATCCACTGCAAACCTGACCAGGATAAAGCATTACTGGAGATGAATGAATGAATGAATGAATGCACTAGACTGTATTTGCCCTGGCATTATGACCCATCAAGCAAAACAATGAGTAGCAATGTAATTATGGAATCTAAACAAACGATCATTACGATTCTAAAAGCAATGAGCCACTGAGGGAAAAGTGCTGGTTGAAACATGAATGACTGACATCCGTTTATCTTTCCACAAGTGCTTTTTATTATAAAAGTCATTCTCCATCTTCTTAGGAGTGCTGTTCCAAAGAGAGGGCCAAAGTGCTTCCCAAGTTTGAGAATGTTTGATGATAATTCAAGCAGGGTTCTACTTTCCAACTGACATGTCCTCCTTGTGGCCTTCAAAACATAATCAGATCATTTGTGAAATCCAGCCAAATAACCAAACATGACTTTAACCTTTGCATTTAAAGCACTCAGTCACAACAGCCATCATCCGAGCCGATAAAACACTTCAAATATCTCAACAGCCTGCCAAACAGTGAGAAAGACACGAAAGAAATCCCTAATCAACACCATCTCCCAGCATCTGGTCCTCATCTGATGAGCCATGAGCACAAATAAGGAAAAATAGGCTAATGTATTTGCCCTCAGAAGCACAGTCCATATCACTGCAACCATCTTCAAACAGCATGACCTCTGACCCCTAACATGCTTAATCAGAGGCCGATTGTTTCCCCGGCAGAGTGTTATAGAGGCAGAGGAATGAGCCACGTCCCGGGAGCTCCTCTGGAGTGTTCCTCCATCACTGAAAACAGGCTCAGGTGATATTTTCCTCCACTCCATTCAGCAGCTATACAATGGAAACTCTAGTAAGACAGCTTTGATCAGACTGGTGTTGAAGGCTAGGAGTTTCCCTTGGATCTCACATTGAACAGAGGACCTGTGTGGAACCCCCTGATCAGAATACTCATGCCATTCTACACCATCCAGCACAAACCTCACACTTGCAAATGTGAAAATAAAACCGCAGCTGAATGGAATGGTTCAGAACATTTTTTTTTTTCCCCGAAGTGCCAAGCTGTTATTTGTACTGTGTACACATGTCCATGAACTTAAGAAGATGATCCAAAGGCATCAGAGAAGTGATATAAAAGTAAAAAATAAGACCAAAATACAGAGGTGCTATTCTTCAGAGGTATTCAGAGGTTTCTTGCAACCAAGAAAATCAGGAAGAGTGTTTACCATAACAATTTGAGTGCATTTTGGTGAATGTGATGGGTTTTTTTTTTGTTTTTTTGTTTTTTTACGAACTGTGCCAAGCAACAGTAAGAAAACAGTGAGACAAAAGTCTGGTGTGACTGCTACTTAATAATAATCAGCTCCTCCATTTTTTTTTTTTTTTTTACATTTTTTTTTACCACCCACAGGCCTCCTCTTGTTTTCTACTGACTCCCATGACCAAGGTTCCTTAATTCACAGGTCAAAGGTCACCTAGATAAAATCAGCATAAAGTGAAAGTAGCTGCTAACAGAAGCAAATACTGCGTTCATGTCAATCATCCTTTCCCCTTCAGTCACTTTTTATAGCACAGATCAAAACAAATGTGAATTTTGTAATTTACATCCATTTTTTTATGAGGATCTTAGTGGTTACCACGTTTGCCTCACACCTCCAGGGTTGGGGGTTCGATTCCCGCCTCCACCTTGTGTGTGTGCATGTTCTCCCCGTGCTTCAGCGGTTTCCTCCAGGTACTCCAGTTTCCGCCCTCATTCCAAAGACATGCCTTGTAGGCTGATTGGCATCTCTAAATTGTCCGTAGTTTGTGAATGGTTGTGTGAATGTGTGCGAGATTGTGCTTTGCGATGGGTTGGCACCCCGTCCAGGGTGTCCCCCGCCTTGTGCCCCGAGCCCCCTGGGATAGGCTCCAGGCTCCCCGCAATCCTGTGTAGGATAAGATGGATGGATGAGGATCCAAGGTGTAAGAATCTTGTTTTTACAGACGCTGAGCCATTATTACTTAGCTGTGTTTTGTAATGATTAATATCCCAGTCACAATAGTGATGACAGACGTGATTTCATAACACATAGTATGACTAACAATATGATAATGATAACTAACAATATGACTGATGACAGATAAAAAAAAAAAAAAAAACAACTTACAGATTATACACAAAAGTGTCCCTGATACAACGCTCAACTGATTCTTTTATATATATATTTTAAAATGCACTGGTTCTGTCATCTTTTACACCCCATCTGGCAAATGTTCTTAATCATCATTTTATGTATTTCTGTCTCCTGTGAATGACCAGATTTACTAAGAACACTTCATTGTCTTTACACATGTGTAGACCCTGCCTACACATGTTGAAAAGGCTTTTGGCTTTACACATTCTCTCCAGCTGCATTACATCTGTGCACACTTTTTAAACACCATGCACACTTTCCTCACTCAAATCTGTATCTGTGTAAATAACAGACTCTTGCTGCATGTGTTAGACCTGCGTTATGGATGCTGAACCTGACACGGACCTGGTTGTGCAACCGCAGTGTCTCCTTAACCTTCCATAGACACTCCGCTTTCCATGCGCAAGCACTGGCATCACAGGAAGGAGCGCTATCGTCAGTGCTTTTGTGGCAGGACAGCCTGTAGTTAGAGTGTCATTTTTAGCCTCAGGTTTAATGGGTTCCATGTCTGTGGCATGTGGGGCGCTGGGCACCACAGGCGTCCTGTTGGATGACTGCTTCACTGGAGCTTGACACCACGCACCAATCAGGCTTTGTACTTTAATGGCTCCATTTCAGTGCTTTTGTCTGGTTTGAACTGGCTCACACACACTGGCATTACCCAGTATATTTTAAGTGCAATACAAAAATGAATAGGAGGACAAATCCCTGAATAAGCAAATGTCTGTTTTTAGAAGGTAGCTGAATCATTTAAACCAAGACCTTGGTTTAAAGTGTGTACATGTGTAAAAAATTAATTGCTTTTTATATTCACCATGTTATGCCATCCTGTCAACATTAAGCTGCTTGTGATGACTGGTTAAGATCTTGTAATCTTGCAGTAGTCCCCTGTTTATCCCTACAGAGCAGTCAGACCTGTCCTTGGAGGAACGAGGCCAATAAACCACCAGCATATAAACCATGCAGATTATTAAAAGCTGTTTATGTCATATGGTTGAATGATGCTATCATTTATTTAAAAAGGAAGTTTTCAAAGTCATCTTTTGTTTGACTTTGAAACCATGGATGATCCTAAAGAATCAGACAACTGCTATAAAGGTCCTGATATTCTCTAAGAATAATAAAATAAACAAAGGGCTATATACAGCAGTAACACATTAAGCAAAGTGATACCACAACAAGCAAGTGTGCACATTTCTCATCAATCGCAATATAAAAGAAAATAAATCGAACATCAGTGCAGGCTTACAAAAAAAAAATCCAATTAAATAGCAACTTGGCTTAAGAATGCATGCAATGCTGTGCTGACCAGCAGTCTCGGGTCATTAAAGCATACCTGAGGAAGCTCACGTTCACCATGCTGATGGCATCTTTATAAGAGGAGAGATGCATCTCTCCTGGCAGGGAGTTGATTATAGTCCTCACTGCCAACACTGATGGAAGCCAGCACTCAAATGAGAGCACTTAAAATTTCAAAGAGGGATTTGCGTTCAAAAAAGCACCTTTGAAACTCTGCCTGAGATTCAGATGGCAACTAGGTAGGAATGCTGATGCAGGATCTGTTGTTCTGAGACTATCTTTTAACATGGAGACCGAAAGAAGAGAAATCTGATCTTAGACCAGCACTCCTATGAGATGCTTTGGAAATAGCCTAGGTGATAAACTATCACAGGGATATAAAGCTTTAATTCTTGGAGGGAATTTTTTGTCATTTTTATTGTCAGTTTTATCTAGTGAATGAGTCACAGAAGAATTTCTAAAAAAAAAATAAATAAATAAAATAAAATAAAATAAATAATAATAATAATAATAATAATAATAAAAATTGGGAATTCCAACAGAGAGATCAGAAAAACTTTGCTATGTCTTTTTCCAATCTTCAACTGACCAGTTTAGGTGAGACTGTGCTCACTGTAGCCTCAGATTCCTGTTCTTAACTGACAGGAGTGGAACACCCCCCACCCCCCATTTCATATTTCATGTGAACATTAACTGAAGCTCTTGACCTGCATCTGCATGATTTTATGTATTGCTCGGCTGCCAAATGATTGTCTGATTGGATAATTGCATGAATGCGCACGTGTACAGGTGATCCTATTACCGCGCCTGGTGAGTGTATCTACATTTATTAAATGGCTTCCAGTCCACAATAAGCTGGTTGCGACAACTTGAGGTGGGACATACTGGATATATGAAGTTTTTAATAAAAACCTATTAACTGCAATGTCATGCTATTATTGTTATTATAATTTTTATTTAGACATTGGTATCCTGAGACAAAGCCATTTTTGTAATTGTCCAATTAAACCTCGGAAGGGCCAAACACAAATTTTTAATATCCGCCCTAAAGGCAGAGGTTTCTACACCAAATATGGTAGAGTTTTATTCATATAAGGGCCATTTATAGCAATGGCAATGCGAGTCCAAATTGGGCCAATGCTACAGAGCCAGATTTAAGATTTTCAACAGCATTTGAAATCTGGGCAAAAAAATGACATAAATGAAACCAATGATTGTGTGTTATTTAAAGTTTGGACCAAAAGTGGCCCAGCTGTAATCATACAGTAGTCTCATCAAGGCTCAGTTGTGGCTGTGTTCTGGAAGTCAGATTCAGATTCAGTTTATTGCCATCATTCCACAGAAATATGTGGTACAGATTAAGTAGTAAGTGCCATCATTGTGTCACTACTTACAAGATAGAAGATAAACCACTTTACCTGAATGCATTTGGCCTGGCCAGGCTAAAATACCCAGCTAATTAACATTTCATGCTACAGAAGCTTGTTTAAGGGAAAGGCTATCTGGTCAGTCATAAAGGTCAAGAAGGAGTTTCTTCTGACAAACAATGATGGAAGCCATCACAAGCAACTCAGTTCCAGAGTTTGCCCACAAAACTCCCATCAGGCAGCAAAAGCCCATTTGATGTTCCTCATTTGAATGCAAGTGAGTGAGGTGATGGTTTCCCATAATCCTTTCCTTTCAATTGCTTACAACAGAACTGGTTATCAACGATGACTCCCCTTAAGTCCCTACACACACCTCCCACTTCCACTTGTGAGACTGCTGCCTTTGTCAATATATCATTAGGAATCAAGTAAACTAAGTTGCAAGTAAACTTTAAGTACACTTTAACATTGAGATGATGATTGCTAAACACTGCCTTTGTTTGAAGTATCGTAGAATGGGTATGCATATCCATACCTTAAGAACTCAAGACCTTTCAACTTTGCCAACTCAGCCATTCACTTTTTTTTTTTGGGCTGGGATGCCAGTCCATTGCAGGGTACAATGCACAAACACATTCATACCTAAGGGCAATTTAGATTAATCAATCCACCTACCAGCATGTTTTTTGGACAGCAGGAGGAAACAGGAGAACCCAGAGGAAACCTACATGTACGCAAGGGGAACACGTGAAACTCTGGATAGGCAGTAACTTGAGCTCAGTATTGACACTAAAGGTCATATAAGTTATAAATGCAACATCATACTTAAAAATATTCAGATGAGCAAACTTGACACATGTACCAAGCCAAGCAAACATAAATAAAGACTGTTAGTAGGTCATGTCACCATCTGGCTCAGTCTAGAAGGATTTAAAACAGACAGCAGATGGAACTGCAGGTATTTATACCATCAACTTGAATCACCTGATGACCCAAATGAGTAGAAGGTACAGGACTACTGTGGCTAGGATAGAAATGGGCAAGCCAGAAAATAAACCCTATCTATTACAGTCCATCTCAGTAATAGAGGTGAGAAGGAATTGAGTTGAGTGAATTATATTTCTTACTGTGTGTACAGTAGCCTGATACAAGTATATTAGACTGCACATGCTAAAAAGAGCAACAGAGCAGCTGTTTGAAAAGTGGTGCTGAATCATCATTTGTGACTGAAATCCCAAGTGCAAACCTCATCTCAGGTTCTGGCCATTTAAATTAACCTGTTATTTATGACACTGCCCATACATTTAATTAAATAACCAAATAGTTTTATTGAACTTGGATATTCTTCTCAATGTGGGAAAAATCTAAAGTGACGATTACACACTTAACTTCTTCTCTAGGAGTAATACAAGACTACAAGAGTATTATAATTAGCAGCATCCAGTGTCTCTCCACCCAGCTCAGTAAATCCCAACATATGCAAATATAACTTCCTGCTTGCTCCCAGTACTAAGGCAAGTATGAACTCTGAAAGTCATATGAACATTTCATAAGCAGCAGTCACACTAGATGCAAATAATTAGCCAAGTTTATGAAATTCAACCCAATTTTTAACTTCAATCAAGCCAATAGAAATAACTATAAACTATATTCATGCCATAAATGCATCACCAGGACTGCCCACAATCGTAACCTTATTTTGCTCCACTCCTTCAAGGTGCGATCATCATGAGGAACTGGGGAAAAACACTACTGTTGGGGATAGTGGATGCTGATTGAAGCCTTCTGTATTGCAGAGTGGTACTGTCCATGGTAAATCAGGTCAAGCTGCAATTCTGTAGCTAGCCTGCGTCCCCCTGCATGCTGCTTTCTGTTGCCAGAACTTTCTGTCTGCCAGGCCAGGAAACATCACGCTGTTTCAAAGAAACGGATGTCCATACAACTTTCCATTTCACCCGCGTGCTAATTTGTCATGCCCCACACAACTTGCTAAAACTATAAAAAATAAAAACACACACACACACACACACACACACACACACACACACACACACACACACACACACACACACAGACACACACACACACAGGCAAGTTGGCAGGCCAACCCCCAGGGTCCTTCATTCCGGATAACTGGTGTAATAAAACACTGAGAATGAAAAGGGGTTGAATTCCTGCATTAAGCTGAAGGAGGCCTTCACGGCGGGCTGCTGGACTTCATTCAGCTCCCATGACACCACAAAGAGGATGCTCACTTTCTGGCTTTTTTTGTGTCTTTGCGCTGTGAATGAGTAGACTCAACAGAGCACAGTGTCTGCAAATGTAAAGGAAGATCTTGAGTCAGTGTGGCGTTCCTTGCACAATGAGCCACTGCTGTGTCTGGTGATTGTCTGTTTGGTTAAGTAATCTGTGGTCCCAACAGGCTGAGAGGCAGAATAACAAAAAGCAAGTGTTGATACTTGTGGGCTGTAAAAAAAAAAATGTCCTTGGATAAAGTTTATATCCAGACACGTGCACCTGAAACAGCTGGCAAACACATACAACAACAACACAAAAAAAACCCAAACACCGAAATTGTTACTGAAACATAATCACAATTTAAGGGTTTATCTTCTTGTCCCTAGATCTTGTCTTTGTTTTAATGTGTCCTACACCTTTTTTTTTAGTGGGTCCTGTTATTCTGCTCTGCCCCCCTTCTCTCTCTTTCTTTTTCCCTCAGAATTCTCTGCTGTGGAGAACAGGAAACACAGCTGTAACACTAACTCTGAATGTGTCTTTCCAAGCAGAAGGTCTGTCTTGTCAACACTTTCCAAAGATAACACTGTGGACTTCAGTGCCAGACTGAAGCGCTGCTGCACAACTAACTCTAACTTATGGATGAGTTTGAAAAGCACAGGCAAAAAGAAGAAGGGATGGACATAATTGGGCTTGGAATATACTGAATATTTCTGAGGTCACTGATCCTTATGGAGCCACGTCTAAAGTTTAATTATGTCCTAAATCACAATACCGGATAAGTCATCTAGGGAGGATAGTAGAGGAAAAAAAACTCATTGAAACCATGCAAAAATATCCACACTGATTACACATCCTCCTATAAAATGGCATTTCTGGATGTCAACATAATGAAAGTGATTCCACAACTATGAGTTCTTTGAGCTTTTTCAATAAGTATTAGCTGAATCAAAAGTATTAAAATATCAAACTGATTGATGGTTAAGCCTTAGCTGAAATTACGGTCCTAAAGACAGATCATCTCTCTGGTTGTGCTCGAAAAGGTAAACTGAGATTTCCTGGAAGCAAAGACAGAGGGAAAAACAGCATTCAGGGAAGTAATGAGAGACCTGCCATGGAAGTATGCACAGTCACACACACCGCATGACGTCTGAGCCAGAAAGTATACCTCCTCTTCTCTCCTTTTTCTCCCGCCCCTGAATTCCCACCCCTTCCACTCTGTGAGGAGGAGGGCATGAAAATAGGTACAAGGTCAATGGATGAATGTAAAATCAGGTCATTAGACTTCAGTGAAAGTGGGAGAGGCGGTACAGTGGAGTTGTGGGAGTACTTGTCCTTTGCTTTGCATGACAGATGAAACGTTCTACGGGGAGAAGGACATAGCCAAATTCTAGTTTACAAGCTCTTGCTTCTGTGTGCCACAAACTTAGCTTCCAGAAACAGCCTCATACCACTGATAAATAAAGGTGTTTTCAAGGATCACTTTCTGTCCAATTTGTGTGCTAATCAGGATGGAATATGAATGGAGCTCCTCATATTGCATGATAGATCAGTGTATTTGGTGAGCGATATTTCCTGCAGCACTTGCAAGCTGGCAGCTCTGGGCCAACACTAAGGTTTTTCCTAATAGGAACAAAGTGCACAGCTGCTCCCTAAAAGCACATATATCAAATAACCAGCGAAGATAACCAGCCATGTTGAGGCAAAGCTCTTGAATGATGCTATAAATGGATTGTTAAAAAATAAAGTCAACATTTTCAGCTCATTTCAGAATGTGCCGCTTTCACACATGAACCGGCTCGGCTTTCAGTAGCGCGCTAAAAATAATCAAAGCTCTTTTTCATCGGGATTGATGTCGTTGGCGGCTGGCTTGGTCCTACGCTCCTCCTCTTGGCCTGTCTCTTGCCCCACAATGGCCAGTTCTCTGGCAACGGCTCTCATTCAACATGAGCGCTTCTATTGACAGAGGCCCAAACACTGCTTTTGCTTAGATGTCAAAATCAAGAGAAAGTGATGGAGAGAGATGAACAGAAAGAGAGCAAAGAAAGAAGAAAGGCACCAAGTGTCCACAGGAGATGCGATTGTGTCTTTGCCCTATCAATCAAGCAGCTGACAGGAGGTGGCCGACCCCCTACCCGGTGTAGTCGGGTGGGGGGGATTTGGTTAGGGTCAGTGTGGAGTGACGGCGCCTCTTTGCTGGTCACCGGCACAATGGAGGGAGCACCCAACTCCCAGAACACTGAGGGAGAGAACTGCACAGCAAAAGCCTTTCATGAGCCAAACCCTGGCCCATGCTCTCTTAGCCCTAGAAAAGGCCTCAAAGACTCTTGGGCCAAGTTCCAGGACCCCTAGTGTGAGTGTGTGACAGTACGAATGATACTCACAAGAAGTACAGAGATACAGTTTGTGTTCGGTTGTGAAGTATTGTAAATATGGGGATGAACCCGAAATGAAACTTAAAGGAAAGAAGAGTTTTAACATTAGAACACAGGTACAGTCAGTTGAGACTTGGCTCAAAACACACACATCAACCCAAAATGGCTTTACAGGCTGCATAAAGACTCAGTGGTTAGTGGAGCTCCAAAAGTACTCTTTTCAGGTTTCAGTGTGTGTGTGTGTGTGTGTGTGTGTGTGTGTGTGTGTGTGTGTGTGTGTGTGTGTGTGTGTCCCATCACTCCTAGTAAGCAGTCTTTTGAGGTCATCAGGTGGCACCCTTGGGTGAGAGGGTTTAACCTCTCCTGATCCTTACTGTCAGACCGAAAAGATCCACCTGTGTCTTACAGAGCAGAACAATCAGATCCATCAATCATTCAATTTGCTAATGCAACCCCAGCAGTCAAGCTAAGACCTTTCCTAAAGAAGCTAAGATCACGCACAGAGGAGTTAATACCATTCATAGAGGATCTAAGACCATTCCTACATTATTATGTTATTTTAAAAGTAAACTTTCATATCAGCTAAACAAGTGCAGTAATGAAAGCACGACTTTACATTTTTATGTACTTATATTATGTGTGCCTTGTTAAAAGTTATATAAAAACTATGGAATGTTTGTACTGCATTCTTATTCAATAGCAAACCAACAAAATTCAATTCAATTCAATTCAATTCAATTGTATTTGTATAGCGAATTCGAGAATGGACTGTCACAAAGCAGCTTCATAGAAATATAAATATTGTGGATATAAAACTTAAATTTATAAATTTATCCCCAATGAGCAAGCCAGAGGCAATGGCGGCAAAGAGAAACTTCCTGAGAAAATCAATCTTCAAAACAAAACTCAGAAGAGGAGGGAAGCACAGAGCCATGAGGCACCATGACATGAGCCAGGAGGGTTCAAAGGTGCTATTTTAGTTCAGTTTTATTTGAGTCCTGCAGCTCCTAAAGCAGCTGACACCAAGAAAAAGGTCACCCGTGCTCTCTCTTTCATTCCTTCCCTCCTTAAATCTCTCCCTTGCTTTTTTGATGGCTCTGTACTGCTAGCTTCTTTAATCTTTTTTTTACAGAGCCGAAACTATAAAGACATTCGGTCTTCCCCAATCAGATGCATAAGTAAAAGTTTATTTCATTCTTTTTTTTTTTCTTTTTTTTTTTACGATTTACTGTCAAGATTAATATTCTTTGATGCCTGTCCTGAAGAGAATAACAGCACTGAGTCCCTTCAACACTTCAACACCCAACTCTTGCAAAGTGATTTAGGTCCTTTCCTCCATGCAGAGCATCAAGGTTTGTGCATGTGGACTTCCTTCTTCAATTCAGACCACAGCTTTTTATTAGGGCTCAAAATCACAGATACTGTCACTGCAAAACACTGATGTTGTGTGGTTGTTGGTTTTTTTTGTTTGTTTGGTTTTTTTTTTACAATTTCGGTATTGATTTAGAAGTATGTTCGCTTTACTCTCTTGTTGAAAGCTCTACTTACATATAGTCAAGTCTGAACCTCCTGGCAGAGGCAATCACATTTTGGTCTAAAATATATGCTGGTATACTGCAGAATTCATACCAATCTTCATAAGAGCTCCTGAACCACCAGCCATAAAACAGCTCTAAAGCATCACTGATCATCCTCCATATTGTACTTCTGGTATTGTGTGCTTTTCTTAGTATGCAGTTTCCTTCCATTTTTCACCATTCTCCTTTCTATGTAGAGGACAGTGTGCTCATAAGTCCAATACCTAGCAAATTTCCAACTGCTTCAGACATGTGAAATAATACAAGATTTTTAGCGCATGTTTTTATTATGATATGTTAAGATTTTAGCACATATGCCTTTTTTTAAAGATTAAAAATACTGTTAAGATTTGGATATTTTTTAAATTTTTAGTTGATTTTTTTAAAATACTGTTATTCAAAAATTATTTTTGAATGTTTTTTGGTAGAACAAGAAAATAGTAATAATCTGACTCCCAGTTTTAAAAAAAATAATAAAAAATGATGCACTTATGCTATGGGCCATTGTCAGTCGATGAGAAGTGTAACTGAAGCACAGTCTAGGCAAAATAGTCCCTCCATGGTGAAAAGAATCAAAACATTTGTCATGATGGGAAGCAGCCAGGGCCGGAAGACAGCAGATGAGGCCAGAGGCTTTTGCTCTCTCAGAATCTTGGGAACATCTTGTCAGGGAACTCAGTGGCATATGAAAGAGATATGGGTCAAATAGTTCAGATTAGGAGATCGGACAGGAATTTGGCATTGCCCGTAAAATAAATGAGACCCTCACATTCAGGCAAAAGAGTAAGCTGGTATAGCTGTCTAGGATAAATGTACCAGTTTAACAATGATATGGATATGTTTTTGTGTGTATGTATGAGCATAAGTGTGTGTAACTAGCATCCGGCACTGGCGGCCACCACAGTCACACTACAGCATGAAAATCAGCAGACACAGGTTGGCTTAAGACAGATGCAGCACAGATCCTGTCCCACTGCTCCTTGGCTGCTCCGTCCCCTCATCCCAATCAGCATCAAAGAGGAGAAGAAAGACAGGAACAGTCCCAGTTAATGACCATCATAAACGTTACTGGCTTTGATACGTTCACCATTCTGTTTTTTCAAACTTTGATAAACGGCTAGAACTGGTGTTCCAGATGCTTTGCAAAGTATTTAAACAGAAATTAGCCTTCAAAAAAAGTAATTAAATGCTTATAGAGTACAGGCATGGACTCATTCATTCAGCTGTTCATATAGAAAGCTCTTGCATTCAATCTGCATTGGCACAAATATTAAAGGCTCGAAAAACTGGACTCGAAAACAGTTTTGTCAAAACACAGACACTCTGTACTTTATGTGGCTTTGAGATCAAAACAATACAAATCAGTAATTGAGCTGAATTACACAATAACACAAAGTGGTCCTTGTTTAGGAAACTATGTTTGTTCATCTCTTACCAATGTTTGTAAGGCACTGAGGCAAGGCATGAACTGTTCTCATTGAAACTCATTCCAATGAAAAGCATTTCCAATTAAAGAAAAACTAAAAACAGAAATATGCAAGACTACTTATTAAACTGGTTTCAATTCCAAAGAAAGTACAGATAATCTTACTCAATTAAAAGTGGAAGTATTCAGCCAAAAAAATACGCAAATGAAAGTCAAAATGATGAAAACAAGGTCACAGAAGATGATGAATTGAAACACATGATTCTTGATAGTTTCTTTCACCACTGATATATTTGATTGGGTGCTTTAAACTGAAATAAAAATAAAATGCAAAGTAAAATGTGTAACAGTCCATTCTATTGATGTCCTTGGGTTGGTTGGTTATTGGGACCTTTGAGACTTGTAATGACTACTACATTTCTCATATGGTTCATAGATTTTTTTTTTTTCTTTTAATGGTGTAGAAAGATTTTTGGAAATCTAGCTTGCTGATGTTGAAAGGATTATTATACTAATTAGTTGAAGTCTGGAGAAGAGGCCACACTTTTATCAGACTTCAACATACTAGGTTGCATAGTTTAGGCATAACTGATGACAAAAAAGGAGTATAAATAAAAGGCAGTAGATTAATGTTTAACTGGAATGGGTTGAATAACATTATGCTCTTATTAAAACCATGGTGCTTTGTTACCTATTGTTATGTTCAATGTCAGTTTCTGACATATAAATGTCGAGACATTATTTCTGCAATATATTTGTACCATAATAAATGCTATTTAGTCCTCTAAACATATAAATCAAGCATTTTTAAGATTAGCATCTGTACAAACCCTGTGTGCTACGTACATAGATCATTATCTATGATCATTTTCACATCCCATTACCTCTCTGTTTCCTCATTTCCACAATAACTGATTCTAAATTCATATTTTGCTCCATTCAAAAGCTAAATATGCATTCAGTTACTCCTGACATGTTAGACAATACAAATAACCCAGTAAATTAACTACTCACTGGATAGAGTGGGTGAGGATGTTGTATGGTGAAATGTCTTCCAGATACTTTACAATGGCATTGTTAAAACACAGCCTGAAACCATTGCTCTATTTTAGCATTGTTTACTGTCCAAAGCACAAACTGTTTGTGTGAATGGATAAAAAGCTTTTGTCGTTAAAAAAAAATGAGATGTTTAAGCAAACCTCAGTCACGACATGAACACCATGAGACAAAACAATGCCACAGATCTGTGAAGCGATGCTAAAACACTGCATGCAGTGTTAGCCTAGCAGTGAGGTTCGCTCTTGTCTCGAAGAAGTAGCTGGGAACTGTCACACAGAGCTCTTTTACATTTCCAAGCTTTGATGTGCACAAAAAGCCTTGTGTGTATGTGCGTGTCTTTGAAACATGAACATGTAAATGATGACAGTAAACACAATGCCTAATTGGCTCGCTGTGAGTCAGAGTTTGGCCACTTCACTGACTCTTCAGACTATGAAGTGGAAAGAAGCTATGGACTCAACAGGAGGCTGACACCTTCACCATTGTTGAGGCTGGCCAGGAAAAAGCAAAGTGATCCACGTACAATGGCCAAGCAGATTAAGCATGTCTCTTGGATGTCATTCTCATAGGCAAGTGGGGCCACATATCCATTTAATGCCACCATCCTTTTCTTCTGCCTGGCAAAGAGTAACAAAGGTTTTGCAATCTTCTCCCACTCAGGCTTCATGCTGGAACTCTTCAAATGCTCGGGTGGGTTATAAGGGGCCTGGACTCCACAGAGCTGGCCTTTATACTCATACCACATTCCCTATTAACCAAGTGAGAGCAGAGAAACACTGTTTCAACTTCAATGGCACACAAATCTTAAAGGCAATGAGGTGCAAAACAAGACATCTTTGTCTGATTGCACACGGAGTCACTTAACATTCGTTCACAAACCACTGACACATAAGCCCTGCATATAAGAGCATGTTTAGCTACGGTTTTATATCCAAATCATCAAAATCTCTTGGTCTATTGCTTCAACAAACCATCCTAAGGCCCAAGTTATAGTTGAGGTGTTATTGTTGACCTATTCACCTGTGTACTTGATGTTCATCTGGAGAATTTAAAGCCACATCTACTAAATCATACATCAGAAACAAAACATCACTGTCTGACAAGTTTCCTGGTCGACCTCTAAAATGTTTAGGAATTTCATGCCAACTATTCTGGGGCAATACTTGACTCTGTGCAGCATCAAGGAGACATTAAACAAACTGACAGGTTTGTGGGTTTCTCTTCAAACTTTCTGCCATCGTTGTGATTGTTGTCATGAGCTGCATCTCAAATTGATAACTCTGACCTTACATTAAAAATATTTATTAATCAAGAAGATTCACTGGTATTCAAAACAGACTTTTTGACTGAATGATTGATTGAAGTCAAACTCTAACCATAGTTGGGAAATCAGTTAGTGTTAATACCCTAAAACTGTCTGGAATAGAATGTAAGTATGCAATTTGAGACACAGCTTCAATTTGTCCATTCTGTTGAAGGCATCATGTCATTGTGTTATACTGCCCCCACTATTTACATTGGTATTGCACCATACATATTCATTTCTTTAATTTTTTAGATGTGCACAACTGACATACAGATTGAACAAGTGTATGTGTAGTTAAGGAGAAGTATACACACAAACAGGAAAAAACTCAAGGTGCTTGACCAAGCCAAAGGATATTAAATCTTATCCAGGCCATGCAGTATAATGTTCCTAATCCCAAACTTAAAGACCCATTACATCTATCCAAAAAATAGCAGCATGGCCTTCAACACATCCTGACTTGATAAAGTGAGGCAGACACCTGATGGCCCGTTTATTACAGTGATGGGTTTATTACAGTGTAGTGCTCAGGCCCTCAGCCTGCAGCACTGCCAGCTTCATCTCAGCTTTTATGGCTCGGTAAAACTCTGTCACTGTACTAAACATCTGAAAATGCAAGGAATAAAGTTGAACCTAATTTTATTTGCTCAAAGAGAACATCACTCACTTTCAGGTGAGGAAATCTACCTGATTTTAAAACTATCTATAGCTATTTTCTCTCTGCTACAGCTCATACTTCAGGTTCATATCTTGGTAAGATTAGCACAAGCAGCTGCACAGAAGATGAGTGAAGGACATATGTGGGGCTAAAACACAAGCAATACATTGTTGCCTGCATCAGTTTTGCTGAGCTCTTAGCTTAGTAAGCATGATAACAAAGCTTCACCAAAGCTTCTTTGCCAAGTGACTTCATAGCAGAAACATATCCTCACAGCCTGAGAGCTTGGGATTCCATTCAGTCATTTCTCTGGAAGAGCTCTATAAGTCCAAATGAATCCAGAAATCCAGAGAAATCATAAATCAAGCCAGCCATGTTTATAGGAATGAATGTTTTCTCATTAAATTTGCAGGTGCAACATTAAGTTGTGATTGTTTTTCATAAGTAAAACTCTTAAACAGTGTCGTTGTTCCTGAGATTAAGAAGGAGAAAAAGGCCAGCCTCTCAAAGCTATATATAAGTAGCACTGTTTATTTAAGTAAAGGTAATTTGAACATTAATGACAATCAGTGGTTGGTAACTTGGGGGCCATTGTGGTACTGCAGGGGGAGCCAGTATTATTTAACTGTAAAATAATTGCAAAAAATTATGTTAGATTAATCAGATAACTCATTTAAATATTTTCTGATTTAATTATTTTTGTAAAAAATAAAAATAAAAAAAAATTCAATCTGTATTTGAGTCAAGAATGTTGAATGAGTCACCTATACACTCACTGGTCACTTTATTAGGAACATTCATGCTCATTCATGCAACTATCCAATCAGCCAATCATGTGGCAGCAGTGCAATGCATGACGAGTTCATGAATCCCAAGTAGTTCCAGCTGACAGGAAAGCTACAGTAACTGAGTGTCTGGGTGATTCAGGTTCTAGGTCATCTGTTTTTCTGCTTGGCTCAAAAACTGGCTTGAGTTTGGATTTTATTTGGATGCTACTGTATCCTCTTGAGCAATATGCTCAGTAAGGGCCGAGTCTGGTCGAATCTGGATGGATGGGTTTTAGGGTTTAAGGGGGAATGACCCTCTATCTTTAATGCAGTCAAAGAAAGTAAAGACAAAAGGTTGAGGATGGTCTTAAAATGACATACAGTAAATGATGTTAAAAGTAAACACTCAAAAATTTTTTCTCCAGTCATGTCAGAAAGAAAACACTTTTAAACATCCCTACAAAGGGGCACAGCATTTCTTAACTGTTGACTACTACATTACAGAAAAGCTAGCTAAGTACCTAGGCAAAAAATTTGGGGAATTATCTAACTAGCTTGATTGTGTGATTGGAACCGTGTTACCTGCCATTTTAAGTTAGTTAACACACCAGTCACATCAATATTTTCTCTGCTAAGAATTGTAAGTTAACATCATTATTGCTGTAAAATCACAGGTCTTGTGATATGAAACGAACTGAAAGCATTCACTACCTATACATACATGATAATATGTAAAACGGGAAATATGTGATCATGTACAACTTGTCAGTATATATTTGAAGATTCTGGTATAACGAACTTCAAGTACACTAATTCTCTAAAAAGCAAAGGGATTTATTTCTGACCTGAAAGAGCAAGGGATGCCTGCTGCTAACACATCCCCTCCCAACTGAGCCAGTGCCAAAGAGGCACAGCACTGACTTGAGCGGCCTAAGTGCTGACATCAAAGCTGGAGAAGAGGTGGAGGAAGTCAGCATGGAGGCGATGGAATCCGCAGGAGGCCAATAGAGCTCTGGCCCTGCTCCAGGAGAGCCACCGTGGGACGTCTGGAGGCCATATAGGCCATGGAGCCTAGACCACATGGACCTGGCTTTCTCCTTGTCCCACATGGTACACACATGCCCCTTCTAGCACCACATCCAGCCAGTCAGCTATGTTTTCATAACCACTCCAACCAGGAGGGAGACTTTGCAGAACTACTAGCTTTCTTCTGAAGTGTCGGAAACCTTTGTGCACCACTGTTTTATTCTCCCTCAGAAGCATTTGGAAAAGAATGAATCAGTCTTTCCATCCCCAAAAAGTTCTTGCACATATGTGAGCATGAGAGAGAGAGAGAGAGAGATATCTAAGATATGCACCATAATCTTATTACTTCACTTTCACTTGCACTTAGTCACTGCAATTAGTCAAAATCATTGTGAGCAGTACAAACCTGTTTTTAAAAACGGAACAGCATTATCTCTATAATCTTTTATATAATCTATTATAACTATAACCTAATTATGCCAAATTCAATTTTGGACTGCAGTAAACAATAAACAATACAAGTTTATTCATATCTAAGATTTCCACTGGACTTACATGCTACATGAGTCATAATCACTCACACAGAAATGAAAATCATTTCCATCACTCTATTTGAGAAATGTTCCCTTAACCGTTGCGGACATTCAGTACAAGCTAACTTTTATAAATCTGCATGGAAATGCATGTTCTAAGAACTAGACACTTAAAAAAAATATAAGAAATAATTCATTCTTCTTTATTAATAAAGAGGTGTTTCTTCATTTATAGTGGAACACAAGTGATCGGTAGCTTTGTGCACAATGCTAGAACTGCAATAATGGAATGCATCATTGCTTCTGCAAGGATTGACAATCAGTAAAAAAAAAAAAAAAAAAAAAAAAGCCCAATCAGCTGTTAATGGTTTCAAAGAAGCCTGTAGACCACCTGCACTATTACAGGGGACTATTTTTGTCCTCTCCTAGAACATGCTGAACGTCTCTATTCTTGGGACACCAAGAGAAGTGATAAACAGCAACCACTCTTCAGTCATGAAGGCTTACTTCATGAACTTACTAAGTTAAGACCTGGCACACCTAACAGCCCTTGTAAAAGCAAAGTGTATTTAAGTTTACTTTTAAAAAATAGTATAAAAAGTAAATATTTTTAATTTTAACACTTCATACATATTTCAATACATACTAAATGTATTATTTTAGAACAGCCTTTTAAATGATGCTGTAAAAGTGGCATTTAAATATCCTTTAGTTTACAGTAAGTATACTTAATTATGTAAATATATATATATATATATATATATATATATATATATATATATATATATATATATATATATATATATATATATATATGCATTTACTGCTTATGTGTACTTCCTTACAGCATACTGAAGTATAATTTAAAAGGTATTACTTTAAAAATATACTTTTGAAAAATACAGAAAGGTATTTTATCTTTCACATATTTCCAGAAAGTACATGAAATGAAAAATGTACTTTTAATATTCATTATATACTTGAGGTATACTATTTATGCACTGCTTGGTTTTCACAAGAGAGGCTACTTTTGGTATATCAACAAAGCAGGCTCTTAAATGCTTTTCCATAACTCAAGGCTTAGCAAATGTATAATTTCAGTGTGTGCTCCAAACTGAGCTAATCTTCAACTGGATTGTTGGATTTATTCTTTAAGGGGTGAGAAAGTAAAGAGCAGTACCCTGGAAAATCACAAGATGAAATTCTGCCCCTTCTGCAGGCTGCTATTATTAGATGCTTATTAGACACTTTTCATTCCCAAATGCCTGGGAAACAGTCAGTGAAGGCATAATTGAAAAGACATCAGTGCCTCATTGTGCCCTCCTATAATACTCTTCATGCTCTCCTCTTTGGATTAGGGATTAAGTTTGAACTTGGAGCGCTACCTTGGTTTCCATTGTCATCTTTTTAGGTCAGGGCTGACCAAACAGGAATGACAATTAGTGCAGAGAGATTGTGGAGGCTAACGAAGGATGTGCAGGGCCCCAAGATCGGATTACTGCTGAGCGACCTGATAAAAATACCTCTTTGAATGAACATGTAGATGGTTTTCATTTTTTTTCCCTCTTAAAGCTGCAAGGAACCCGGCAGCAGGCACAATGGGAACCAGATGGTTAGAAAAAAAAATGTAGCAAATGTGTGTGCACAAGCATGTGTGTCTCTGTGTATGTTTTTTGCGTGTGTGTGTATGTGAAAAAGAGAGAATCTGACAGGCCATATACCACTGCCATGTGTCTGTCGGCATTTAGCAGTCTGTCATGCTCGAGAAGAGAAGGCACAATTTAGACAATGTTACAACAAGCCAGTGAAATCTAACGAGCAAACTCAGTCAGATCTCTATTTGCCATGGCTTATTTCAATGCGAAACAAATTGTTATGTTTAGAATGTTATCCGGTATCATCCTGTACACATTTTTCAAGCAGTATGTCTATGCGGAGTCAGACATGTCACAGCATAAAGTATAACAGGAAAACAGAAACTACTGGAACACACAACAAGAGCCCATTGCCTGTGAGGTCTCATGGTGTACCTATTTACATGAGCATTCCTGACTTTGCTGTTCCTGGACAAATGTCCACTCTTTGAGCTTAACAGATGGCAGTAAGAGTGAGCTCTAGATTAATAGATAAGCAGGGTTTTGTGAGGGATGAAAATGTCAGTAATTTGGGTCAACAGACAAGAGGAGAGCATCTGCAGAAAGAATTTCTTATCATCACTGTCATCCAGCATGGGAAAGTCATCTCAGGGCCCCCGCTGGCAGAGATAGCAGAGCAGGCTTGGTAAACATCAGCCCACACTACTGTATGTGGGTCTCTGAATATATGCCGGTGCTGGCATAGTCTCAATATTGATTAAAAACAAAAATTACACAAGCAGTAAATGTCAAAAGTGTAGCATAAAACATTGTAATTTACACATTTCTGTCCATCTGTTCAACAGGCTTTTTAAGGGGCCTGACTGAAATAGAAACAAGCTGTCTGGAGAAAGTTTTTTATTTTCTCCTGTTAGTGCAGCATTGAAATCTTATCTGTGGCCTGGGAAGCTGTAAGCCCCTATGTGTCTGGGGCTGTCAGGACACGGAAAACTAACTGGGGAGCAGATAGCATCATCTCACCACCATACACTCTTGTTTTCAGCACTGAAGCTTGGAGAGGAGTGCTGACCCCTTCCTCAGCTCCCTCTGGCGTGTTTGGGTTGGTGTTTGGTTTGGCCATCAGATGTGACTCTAAATCCATTAGACTGGGGAAGCAAAGGGGATGAAAGAGTGGCAGATGGGATTGCAACTCCATGTCTGCACAAATGTCTTTTTATCTCCCAGAAAGCTGCTAGGCTGCAGGACTGGCTGCATGCACTGAGTACATGGAGACCAAGAATATGATTTACGAAAATTGCGCAGAATCTAAAAATTGAAAAAACTTAATCATGAAGAGACTAGAATACATTTATGCTGTGTAACTTTTAGAATTGAAAAGTCCATCACTGACTATTGTATCCATTTTCGCTCAATATAATAGTCAGGCGTAAAAAATGTTGGCTTGTCGATAGGGGCAGGTGGGGAAGAACCCCAGGATAAATGTTAACCATTAACAAATTTTCACTAACAATAAAGTCCTTGTTTACAACTTCATACATTTTAAATTCTACTGAAATACTAATTACCTCTTTTGAGTGACCAGTGATAAAAAAAATATCCCATTTAGAGCCATAGAGATATCATTGCACCTAGTGGTCAAAAATGAGAACTGCACCAAGTACAAATACCGGGTGTCGCGAAAGTCTCCATATATAGGGGAAATGAACACTTTTTTAGCAAAATGTCTTCCAAAATTTTTCATACTTATTTTATATATGTATGTATATATATATATATATATATATATATATATATATATATATATATATATATATATATATATATATATATACATAAAATGGCTTTAAAACCAGAAGCAGCTCTTGACCATAGGTTTGGTGGGGCTTGTCATTAATAACAACATTAATAAATGCTCCTCCTCGACTGAAAATGTTCATAGAGCGGGGATATATATATATATATATATATATATATATATATATATATATATATATATATATATATATATATATATATATATATATATATATACCCGCTCTATGAACATTTTCAGTCGAGGAGGAGCATTTATTAATGTTGTTATTAATGACAAGCCCCACCAAACCTATGGTCAAGAGCTGCTTCTGGTTTTAAAGCCATTTTCTGAGATTTTCATGTGCAGTGTTTGGTGGAGTAAAGAAAGAAAGTGAATAGTGGTGTAAAAAGAAAGTGAATAGAAACCCCACTACAGCACTATAGACTTAAACCACAACTACAACTGAGTTGTCATATGATCTAATCTGTAACTCATTCTGATGTCTTGGTGCTGACTGCACTCCTCCAGGCCAGGCCTGCTACAATGGCTAGTCTGAGACATTCCTCATGGTTACAGTATAGCTGGTAGCTAATAAGAGCCCTGGCGCCAACTCTGGAAAAGAGACATCCTGCAGGTGCTCATGCAAAACTCGCTTCACTGTGCCGGCATGATAAACACAAGGCTGGACATATAAATATCCCATCAGTAAAATATAGACGAGAAATGAGAACAACATGCTGGAAAATGTGCTCTCATTGCTGAAACTGGCTGTCTTTTGAGTCGGTCATACAAACACACAAGTGAATAGGGCATGAAGGAATAACACAGTGGGAAAATGTATAACAGTATCTGATAATTCAGTGAAAATCACTGAAATGCTATGGATAGTGTTGAAAGAGTTGAAAACTGGTTTGGCACAGAGTCTGAACAGCTGCAATCATGCTTATTTTAAGTACAGATGTCCTTGTGTCTTTTTTTTTCTACAGTAATATTGTTTACAGCTTGGAATGGTCTGAGGAATTATGGAGAATTTACAACTCCAAAAGTCCCACGTATACACATGCTTCTTTTGGGAAACACTGTTTCAAATTGTCATCCACAATGCCAAAAACAACGAATTCACCTGCGTAAGATGTTAGAGGATGTATAAATCACCATTCAAACGTGTTTCTAAATCACGCCAGGTCAAGTAGAAGTGGCCCAGAGCACTCTTCCCATAACAGTTTGTTAAAAAGACAACATACCTCTAAAACAAAAGTTCCCAAGCCTGGTCCTGGGGTACCCCCTGTCCTGCACAGTTTAGTGTTTTCCCCTGCTCTAACCCACTCACTTCAGCTCAGGAAGAGTTGTTAGTTAGATGACTAGTTGAATCAGGAGTGGGGGAAAAAGACTAAAATAAGCAGAACAAGAGGTTCTACAGGATCAGACTGTGTCTGAATTTGTGAATTGTGAGCCAGAATGGAAAAAGTGAAACATGATTTTATAAACGCTCATTTTGCTGCTCGTACTCTTTCTACTCTACTCCGACCTCTTAAACCAGTTAGGCCTCCTTTTTATAGAGAGGATATAATTGGAAAAAAAAAAATTCACTGACAAGCACAGTCAAAGATCAGTTAATTAGAAAAGTGTGTCAACTTCACAGAATATTATACGCCTTTAAATGCTCTGCTTAACTGAATAGTGAAAAAATAGCACTGCTTCTGTGGCATTTATATATCCAACTCTAGTGCAAAGTGCACACTATGCCAACAAGCCAAACTCCATCACTTTGGATCCCTATTATGGGGCGAGAACCACAATGTGCTTTTAACTATCGACCATGAGGGGGTCTGAATTAAATGGAGTCACAGGGTGGGATCATTAGGGATGTTCAGAGCTTTTGCTTCACAAACAAAACATGCATTTATAGGCCTGCTCGTTCCCGGAGCGCAAACCATGGCACTGATTCCACATAGGAGCTCGCTGCCTCATTTCTATTAACAACTTCAAAAATACATAGTGGCTATCTGTAGTGCAGAAGAGGTTAAGAGAAATAAACGGTGTCTGGGTTTAATGGCATCAAACTTTGCCCTTATCCAAGTGAATCACAGCTCTGGCCCTGTTTTGACATAGTGCAGCCCAGCCATCATACCCTGATTATAACAAAGCACAGTGTCAAGTGCTACGCTGGCACAGTGGACCTCAGTAAACCATTAGCTCATCCGGTAAACACTTTCACTCACGAAAGCCAGCTCTCCCCGCACACCGAGGATCTAGTCCACAGCCAAATGTTCACATGAGAGAATGTCTATCATTACGGTGCCACAGTACACCTCCTCCTTAGGCCTGTGGGCTCTGAGAATTAGCCATCCGAAGATTATTGTTACTTTCCACTAGCAGTAAAGAAACCATAAGCTGTGTTGTGTACATTACTGTTCCAGCCAGATCTTGCTGCTTCAGTCTGTTGAGGTTCCCCACAAGCGTGCTAAATGACAGAGATTACTCACGAAAGGCTGCGTGGCTCATCAGCCATGTTTACCATGCCCTAAAATAAACAACATGCTTCTATGCCGCCTCGTCTGTGATGTTCAACACTTGGACCATTAAACCACAGCATTGTGGAAGTGCTGGTTATATTTGGTTATTTGGATGATCACAGGTTTTTGTGATGAGAAGAGTAAATAGAGCTCAAAGTGAAACCTCAGCATTCTCACGAACATATCAATAAAATACACAGAGAAAGAAAGTGCTTATGATGCATTATCAAGACGAGAGCCGTGCACTTACTGTCTCACTCCAGCACCATCAGTCCCTGCACTGAATTTACCTGAATATTTGAGGTAAAGCGGCCATAGAACAGCGGACTGGGAGCTTTCAGCTGCTGTTCAAGACAAAGTCAAATGGAAACTTCAGGAGATTCCTTGCATGTTTAAAATCATTCGGAGTACCTGTTGTGGTGAAGTTTCTTGCAGAGCACAGATGTGATATAGCAGCTTTGTTGCATTATGAAGGCTCTGATGTGCAGAGGGACATCAACAGGAGAAAGAGTGCTGGAAATCTACACTTATTTACAAAGTGGTTTTGTTTTGTTTTTTAAACATTCTACATTTTATCATTCTTGTTTAAATATCCTCGTGTTACATCTAACCAAGGAATTGGTATAAGTGAATCAAAAATATATATTATTTATTATTATTTATTATTTAAATATTTTATGAATTAAGAAATGGTAGAAATGACTGCATTTTACTGGAACAATCTAGATGTAACCTAATCAAGGCTTTAATCAGAAACTTTAATGTAGCATTTATATTTTACAGTTAATACTAACACGGTTGATGAGTCTTTTATCTATTAAAAAGTTTACCCTCCAAGCACACATGCTTTTAATAAAGCACTCACTTAGAGTCACATTAGGATCTGTGGGTGCAATGTTAATAAATGCCATAAAGTTGTAGGTGTCCTTATTTAATTGCTATTCTGTATCATTTTGTTTGGTCTGGTCTATTTTTTAAAATAAATATACACTCCTGGGCAAATTTTAATGATCTTAACAACAAATCATTGGTCAGAAAATGAGCAAGAATGAAACAAATGCACTCCTGAGGCCTCCTGTGCCACCGTAGGCTCGTTTACTTTTGCTGCAGTGAAGTGTTTGGGGAAAAGCTAGAAATTCGCTTTCAGTATATAGTCTTCGTGTACACAAAGGTAAAATCATGATAATGATTAAAATGATTAAAACGAGCACTGTGTGTACAAAATTAAAATAAAGTAAAAATAAAATAAAATAAATAAAACAAACAAAAAAATTTAATAAGATAAAATAAAAATAAAAATCTGTCCGTAAGTTTACCCACAAGGCTTAAAGCTTTTAATAAATCAAAGGGAAAAGCTATCCCATACTAAGTTACTTTATCTAATTATTTAATTCTTGCTAAATTCCTGACCAGTGATTTGTTTTTAAGACCATTAAAATCTTAATAATTTGCCATTTTGGGCTTGGCCCATTTTCTTTTGCCCAGGAGTATACTCCTTCAAAAATCCACTAGTGTAAAAAGAGTAAAAATCTTTACAGAATACTGTTTTATATATATATTTAATACTAAATTTAACTCTTGTTTAACTGTGCACTTACAGGAAAAAAAAAAAAAAGGTTAAATCCAAAACCCTTAATGGTTTTTCAGTTAACATTAAAGGTTCTGTGTGAAACCCTATGACAAAATATTTCCTTTTAGAACTCCTTTCGTAAACTCAGTATCTTTATCCAAAGGTGTGCAGTGGAAAGTTATTGTTCTAACATGCCAACAATATATTTTACATTTGGGATATAAAAGAGTGCAAGCTAAATTGGATGTTATTGAAACAGTGCATATGTCAAAGCTGATTCCATGGACCTAGTATTAAACAAATTACTATGATCATTTATGTTTAATTGTGCTTAAGAAAAAGTGTCTAAAATGTGTCTTGATGTCTATGATTACAGTGCCTGAATAGGGGACTGTCAGAGAGCCACAGTTCACCTCCCGAGGCAGTGTGGAGGCCTGTGGGCTCTAAGAATTAACCATCTGATGATGATTGGTGCTTTTCACTAGCAGTAAAGAACCAGTAAACAGTTGTGTACATTACTGTTCCACCAGATCTCACTGCTTCAGTCCCTTGAGGTTCCCCACAAGCGATTTAAATGACAGGGATTACTCACGAAAGACCAAGCCATGTTTACCATGCCCTGAAATAAACAATATGATTATAAACAGCTTTATCTGTGATCTTCAACACATCTATTGTTAAACTGGCACCCTGGGGAAGCGCTGGTTCAATTTAGATGAACTGTCTACATCAGCTGGGCTCCATTGCTGCAGGAAAGTTGTCTGAAACTGCCTTCTCTTCATAAGTACAATTAAATAGTGATTCAGTTGGTACAGTTGTGCAGTACCGGTAAATTAAAAGGCTATGGAGTGCTAGAAAGTAGTCATGAGAGCTGAAAAATAGTTCACATCACTGTGTGTCATCAGTCTCACCTTGCCCTGACCTGCTGACATTCCACTTTCATGCCTTGAGTTATACTGCTGGCTGCACACGCAGCATTATGGCATGACTATGAATACCATAATACCTGCAAATGCGTTCCTTTCATCACGTCCAAGGAACAGTGTGAGACGTAGCGGATGGAAATGGTTTACATAGAGGGTCCTACAGTCAACATTCTATATGGCTTTAATTTGAAATTTACGCTGTCTATATCTTACACACACACACACACACACACACACACACACACACACACACACACACACACACACACACACACACACACACAAAACCTAGTAAAGAGTGACAAGTGGGTATCGTCTTAGTTAAAATATCATCACCCTCTTAGCTCCAGCTGTCTCGCTCTGCTCATCCCTATACTAAGCCTCGGACCAACACCAGAGAGAACTTCCTTTATCCACACAGGGTCCATCTTTTCCCCCAGACAGATCTCTAAAGACACACAGGCATGTAGCCGGTCAGGAATAGTGATCCTATCATTGCTGCCGGGAATGATGACGAGATGAGGACAGGTCGCAGGGAGAGAAGGGGGGAGAACGAGGAAGCAGACGCGAAATAAAACATGTCTATGACATTTAGGATCTATCTGTGCATTCTAAGGGTACAGATAAGCTGGTAGTAAAATGATACTGCAGAGACATGCAAAACAATAGGCTGTGCATCTGGGACAAGCAGATTTTATGTCCAAAATTTTGTAATTTATATTTGACCAGTGGACAAGGAGGAAAAAAATCCCTACTTCTTGATTTGATTTTTTATGTTTAAGCATAATGCACTTCATGGTGGTGCGACACAATGATGCTGTAATTGTAGCATGTGATTCTGAAACACACTGTCTGCTGCAGTACACACATCATGCAATCTGGCTGACACTAGGTGGATTAATTAGCATACACACATGATGTGTACGTAGAGGTTGCTCCGTGGTTAAGATGTTGGGCTTCTGATCAGAAGGTCATGAGTTCAGATCCTAGTGCTGCCACTGCTAGGCCCTTGAGCAAGGCCCTTAATCCTCAGCCATATAAATGAGATAATTGTAAGGGCAAATGCTGTAAATGTAAAAAAAATAATGTTTTCAGGAGCACATGTTTATGTGGAAACACTTAGGAAATCAAGCAGAATAAAATTTATTTCATATAAATCTCCTGCTTAGTTCACTTAGTCACCTTGCGGTTAAACATGTATAATAATAGAACACATCACATAGCTGAAACACTGGGCAACAACTTGTTGATTTTTTGTGTAGAAAACATGAGGTGCTTCTTTAGAAACTTTGTGAGAAGATCATCTTAAATTCTATTGCTTAGTCTTAGTCTATTAATAAACTAGCAAGTAGTTCCTTATATGTTATTATATTATGTTAGCTACTGCTTTTTAGCCTAGACAGTTTCTGGACAACTAAAACATGCGACTGGTCTAGCTAAATTTATCCACACCTGTTCTCACATTGAAAAGAATGAGTATGAATATTTAAAGACACAGCAGTTTCAGAAAGAATTCTGCAAGTCCCAAGCAAAAAGAAACAGCATTAAGCTCTAGCCATCTTTCATCAGCAAATTGGCTTCCAGCAGAAGAGCAGAAAAACTGAAGAGGAAACTGGGGCAGGTGCCTAAGCAGGCCTGGTTCATAGCAGTTCTCCAGTCTGATTCTCAGACCTTGCCAACAGCTCAGGCAGCCTTCGCTACTGGACAGAAAAAGAAAAAAAAATCTCCGGCAAATAGTTTCAGACTTTCCAAAAGTTTCCACAGGTGGTTTTTGCATGCAGAATCAGTAAAAAGAATCAGTGGAGGAATGACTGAGAGAGATAACTCTTCAGCTTCAATCTCCGGGTGATTTCTCTCGTCTGTGCCCTTAAATAACACGTTTTGCACAAGTACAAATTAAAATCTGACAGCTCACGACTTAATGGGTTTCGCAGACTACGGGTTAGATTTTCCCCTCGGCACTATGGCAAAGGGAGACTGAGTGAGCCACGTGTGCTTGGCTGCTCTGCACCACGCCGCTGGGAATGTGCCACTGCCTACAGGCCGACATCTGTCTTAAACACTGGCTACAAGATCCTGTACACAGACAACAGCCGAATCCAGACTAAATAATTACAGGACTCTTCCAAGATGGAGACGGTCATAACAATGTCCATCCGCATACACTAGAGTCTAATAACCAGCTAAATACAAGATTCTTTCAGTACTAAAGCCAAATAAGTATAGTATAAGATACTATATTAGAAGCAACCATATCTAAACTACTGTATATGAGAGTAACATGAGCATTTGCTGCATCAGTGTATGCTCAAGAGAGAGCAATAGAACTTCTGAACAATATTCTCAAGTCACTGATAGCCAGTTTAAGGTATAAACCATTATGCCACTGTGGGGAGGCAGGCAGCGCAGACCATTCAGGTGGTCTGCAAATGAAATGCAGGCCGGTATGACCTTTCAGCAGGGCCGCTAACACGCCCCATATGTTCCATCATGGCTGTGTAGGAACAGTGGGGGGTTGACTAGGAGATTTACGAGATATAACTACATGGGCCCACTAGCCAGGCCCATAACAATCAACGCTGAAGCAGTGATGTGATCGAAACATGTTCAGAAGCTAATATAACCTGGGAACGAGGAAACAGGTAAGACTCTGGGTTCGCACACTACTCCTGCCCTGCTTCTGTTAGGATCATCTATAGTTGGCTTACACGTATTCAACCAGATGGAAGAAGCTAAACAGATCCACACAGCCTAACATTAGAGTAAACCATTAAGCAGCCTCAACCACATTCTGCACAGTCTCAATTACAGATGATTTATAAATACGTTTATAAATGGCCATTAGAATGCATTCAGGCTATAAAACCTAATATGATTGGCATATGGTGGCAAGAAGCCACAAGTGAGTGTGTGCATACATGCATACGTGTGTGTGTGTGTGTGTGTGTGTGTGTGTGTGTGTGTGTGTGTGTGTGTGTGCCTGTGTGTGTCTATATATCCTGGTGGGTGTAGGAAATGGATAGGAATATCTGACAGTTTTGAACTTGTGGGGACATTTGGCTGGTCCCCTTTATGAAATCTGCTTTTTTTTTTTTTTGTTTTACAAAAATGGCATCCTTTATTTTACAAAATTGAAAGCCAAAAGTTTTGGTTACCAAGGATAAGGTTAGGCATAGATATAGGTCTAGCATAGCATTAATTAGTTGCTTTAATTTGTGTCAGTGGAAGGTCCTCACAAGGATAGTAAGCCAATCCTGTGTGTGTGTGTGTGTGTGTGTGTGTGTGTGTGTGTGTGTGTGTGTGTGTGTGTGTGTGTGTGTGTGTGTGTGTGTGTGTGTGAGAGTGAGTGAGAGAGAGAGAGAGAGAGAGAGAGAGAGAGAGAGAGAGAGAGAGAGAGACCCTGCCATATTTTTTTAATTATTGGAAAAAAAAAAAAAAAAAAAAAGACTATAAACTAGAAAAATGGACAACTCAAACAAGCCATGGAGCAACTTTGCCACAAATTCTCATCATATGAAACCCACAAGGAATCAGAACATGACAGACTTCTTGCAACCACAATGAGTCCCAATATAATTCACACATACCTTACTGCATTATATTTAAGCAATATGCTGCATTTCAACAAAACTTTTTAATAGAAACAGCCCTTATGCCTCAAATGGCTTAGTCAGCGTTTCAAGTCAATGGCTAGTCTCCATGATTGCAAGTGTTATAAAGATTTTAAGAGACCTTCCACATCCATTACTGTAGCAAACAGAGCATCATATTACTCACCTATGCAGGCATGGACCCTTACTGAGAGTTGTGTTCGTAGGATTATACTGTGCTTTTTGCCTCTCCTGAAAAAAGAAGGTTGAATGTGATTATACAAGAAATATAATATAATGTGTAATTATACAATTAATGGATAAAATTGATTTTTGTTTTCAAAATGTCCTGTGTAAAAATAATGAAAAATAAATATTTCCCAAATTCAGTATACACTTAAACCCATGAGGTTTTCTACAGACTTCAATCACTCTTAGGATGCTGAAATGAATAAAAGTAATTAAGCCTTTTTTAATCCATGCAAAATTCTATACTTTCCCACAGGCTAGTGAATTTCAAAGCTGGTTTAATGACATATTATGATGATGCATCCTCAGCAGTGTGCTCTTACGACTCCCACCTTATTCCTAACACCTGTTTCCTGTTTGATCCATCATTAAATTTTGTATATCTACTTCCTAGTTTATCTTCTTCATTGATGTTTTTTTTTTTTTGAGTAGAATTCCGAGTCATCCAATTCACTGAGGTATCTGTTTCAAGCCATTTGTTGTATTACCTTTAATTCACCTGCATTTGTATATCTCTCCTGTAATTTGTGATTATTCCTTGATGAATAATAATTATTATCTCTTTAACAACTAGAAACTAACCAATGAGCAATAAAAATCTTCACAGTCAAGCCGTCCTGTGCAAGTCAAATTACAATAACACCTCTGTCTAGTTCAGGATACCTGATTCGTTTTGTTACGACTGGTCTTATATTAGGGTCAGGTCTGGCTGAGCTACTCGCCTTGGGGGAATGTACCCATGTGTGGGCTTGAGTGTCAAATTCATGACCTTATGACAGCCTGGACCCTGCTGATTTCCTATGACTTCTTTATTGCTGCTAAAAGAGACTCAGAGGGAAGCCAGGCAGACTGAGAATACTGAAAAAAGCTTTGACACTTGTGAAAACTAATATATATACGAACTGTGCTTCACTATACATAGAAATGATTTAAAGTAAAAACCGAATACATTGCACGGACATGAAGAGTTACAATTTACTGGCACATGATGCTCACTCTACCCAGTTCCACATTGGAATTGTAATGAATTGAATTCAATATGGAAATCATTATTGCTGGGGGCATTACTGCACCACACTGACCTCAAATGAAGCTTCCATAAATTAGTCCACGGAAAATACAGTGTTGCAAAAGCAAACAAAGGCAGTATCAGATGAACATGGACAAGAAATGGGATACTGGCACAAACGGAACAGGATACTATGAATCATTACTATATGCATATCAACATACATTCAGCTTTGCCACTGAAGGTTCACAGACTGGACCATTGAAGTTTCGTAAAATTGCAGTTTTATACAAGCTGTATACCAGGAACGATGTTTGATACTCTGCTTGGCAGCATGCCAGAGGTGGCATGGCTCAATTAGAAAGAATCCAGGGCTAGTCTTATTATTATGTTGCATCCATATACACAAAAACACACATCACACATATCACACAGACAGATAGACCAAGAGACAGACACACACACAGACAGTGCATAAACACATAGAAAGCAGGAAGAAAATGCAATAAAATTACAAACAGAAAAACAAGACTCAAGCCTGTATGAATCCACAAGCACAGGCCGCACAGGCAGGGTATGTCAGCATGGCCTTTCCTAAAGCAACATGGCACCAGTGTGTAATTTAATCCCTGTGCTGCTGCAGCTAATCAGTAACTGGATCTATTTGGTAATGAACTTTGTGCTTCCCTATGTTTGCAACATTATCCCAGCTACTAACCAAAACCTGGGTCCTCACTGCCCTGCACAGTCATTATCAAATTAAACAGTGGGGTTTGCAATATGCATGAGACACCCCAAGGAAATCATTATCATAATTGAATGTTTAGAGCAAGAACTGAAGTGAATATGCGCTATGACTATTGAGAAAGATGGAGGCATAGAGGTAACCAAAGTGTTATAATAAAGCCTACATCTACTGCACTGTTATCCAGAACCAGCTCCGTTTCATCCTTGAATTGCATGAACAGCAACTGCATGATCTTTGGGATATACTTCCCAAACAATCCCAATGTATGATGGAAATGGTTAGCAAAGTGTGATAAACAGTGTATCATCTGCAGCCTTCCTTGCTTGTGGTTTAGTTGGACTGAATTTCCTTTCTTTAGCCAGATGACTCAGGATTTTTCCATTCTTTTAGCACATGCTTGTGCGAGTCGAATAACGCAGACACGCTTACTCTGTTCTATGCAAGCCAAGTGCTCCTCCAACCTGAAATCTGTTTATGGCGAAGAGGAAAAAGTGCTTTGTTTTGAGGAGAACAAGATCAGTCCTGCTTATCCTTATCATCCAAAGATACTTCCTACTCAAAGCATAGAAAGAGCTGAAGGATGTTGTGTACTTTTTATCTAGTTCTATCATGAAAGAATGCCATGTTAGACCCAAACAAGCATTAGGGTAATTGTATGAACATGAAGATCATATAGGTCTATCATTACATGGCTGATGGAGCACAGCCTTGCTCCTGTATTGGCCATGACGCCAAGAGAAAATTTGCGGTGAGGAAAGAGCAGAGGCAAGCAGCAGCCTCTTGCCCCCGAGATAGCCACACACTACTTTTTATTTATACTCATAAACCTCTCTGGCTTAATCCAGGCCCCATGCGGTCTCTCCTGGTGTGTGTGGAGACTTGCCAGACAGCCTCTCTGCCCTGTCTTTTTTTTGACTGAGTATTACCCGCCTGTTTATAGATATACATCACCTATGAAGTCCCACTGATAGAGAAAGAAAAAGGACAAACCAGGGAAAGAGAGAGAAAGTATGCAAGATGGTAGAAAAAGAGTGCACAAGGTTTAGAAGACTAGTCCGTATTCAGAATAGGTCCGTGTTTAAAACCAACCATTTCCTCCTAATCAATGGTGGCCAATTTCAGTCCTGGAGGGCTGAAGTTTGGTGTCTTCACGGATCAAAAACACCTGATCTAGTTCACTAGTTTATTACAGGTTTAGCAGATGTGTTATGTCAGATTGGGCTGGACTCTTGATGCCTGCGCAATAAATGGCAGACAAAAATGCCTCATGGAACAGAACTGACTGAGAAGGGATCATATACAGTACCATACATACCATACCATGCTTGTGATGGCCAAAGCTGACGCATTTGATTTTTCTTCATTACATGGTAATACTGTGGAGGCATCTCCATAGTGTGGAGATGCATGATGCTTGCTTATGCAGAGTCAACACCACTTCCATCATAACACTCATAAACGGAAAGCTTATGTGGATTCTGTGTGGTATGATGTAAATGTGGTTACATGCAGACCATCAAGCTAAATTACCTGAATATATGATAATATTTTATACAAATGTTTTATTCACATGGCAACACTAACCCAATCATGTATAGTCCACTGACTCTATATGAACATTTGATAATAATCAATGCCAACATGAATAACAGGCCAATACTGACACTCAGGCCATATAATATTGAAACCGTTCTGGGCTGAGTTTCCCAACCACAGCATGAAGATCATCGTTATATGGTAGAATAAGCATCGCATTGTACACTACACTCTCCCTTCCAGATAAGATGTTAAGGTGATCTTAACTTTACGATGCTTTGGGGAAACTGGGCACAGTTACCCTTAATCAACGTTGTCATACTGTATGTATTTTGTCCAGCTAGTGTGGCACCATTTTATGTGGACAATACTGATGCAATGCCCAACATTGTACGTTACGTGTATGGAAAACAAAGGATCAGTTCATCTCTAATAATCAAGATTTGGACCTAGCTGGGGGAAAAAATGATCAAATCTTGGCAAGGGTGTATGGTAATAATGTATTCTGTATAACAAATTTTCTCTGTATCTCTCCTAGTTTCCTCGTTTGCTGGTTACCGCCCCATCAGCAATCAATCCCCAGTCCCCAAGGTCAATGAGGACTACAGAAATACAGCAATTGCATGGATGAACTCACAACCTCACTGTTTCCAAACTTGCAGCCACTGCACCTTTGTCTGCATTTACTACAACAATAAGGGACGAATCCACCACCCCAGCTGAGCTCTGAGCACCGTTCTACCTCTTTATCCATGTAATCCACACAAATATTCAAAGCTTTCCCATTAAAGGAACTCGGCGTCTCTCCAGGGCCAGAGGCTGACCGATCCCGACAACAGCTACTCCAACTAACCAGCCAGGAAAAAAATTGTAGCGATTTAAGAGGGAAAGAAAAAAGGAAAAGAAAGGGAAGAGGAATAGAGAGATTCTGCTATTATTCATTAATTTCCAGAGTTTTATCTCAGGAGACAAGGAGACAGAGTGATTCTCTGGAATGTGCTGAAGTTTTGCCAGTACTAAGGTCAACATTAACAACGATGCAGAAATGGAGATGGGGCCACGGTTGCTGACAGATCTCCTCCATGACACTGTGGTGTGGTAGCGATTATGGCCGCTAACCCACTACGACATGGATATATCCACCTTGCGGAATGAGGCGTCAGAGGATCTTTCCTTAATCAGGTCCCAAAATGACTACATATGACTGAGGCACCTGCGGAATGCAACCTGTGATCTGTATCCGTTACCCGCAATCCTCACTGAAAAAAAGAGCCCTCGTTTTCAGGAAAACAACTTGAGCTTGGGATTTAGGAAAAATTTATGAAAAATCTTCATTGTTCTTAAGCAGAAATATGTTTTTAATCTACGTACCACTTTTACTACAGAAATACTGGAATACTGTCCTAATTCAGAAACGAATCGCATGAGATAGTAGCTGGAAGACAGAAATGGTCAAAGTGGTCTGATTTAACTGCATAGTTCGTTCATATTTTAAACTCAGTAATCATAGAACACAACAGCAGTAAATGGTGGGGGCTGTAAACTTGAGCTTATCCAGGCCATAAAAGCACTGTGTGCTGAATTACCCTGTTATTAACAGTAATGCAGTTCTCCTCTCCTCTCTACAGCCCACTCAGACACTCTGCATGGGTCTAGAGAGAGACAGAAAGAGCGAGCGAGGTAGAGGGAGAGAGAGAGAAGAGTTGGCACTGCCCTGCCTCTGCTAAAAGAGCACAGAGGTGGTTGAATTCTGCCTCTTCTCCAGGCTCCAGTACTTCCATTTACTCTCTATGTATTTGGTTCCAATCGACAAACTGACATTGAGTCTGGTCCAGTGAAAACACACTGGCATTGGACAGGGCCGGCCTCTACGTTTACAAAAATATATCTACAAATACCTGTGGTCTTGTTGAATAATGGACTCACTTGCCAACAGCGAGTCTGACATCAACAGTGGTAGACGGATCCTGGGGGCTGTGTCAACTCAGTGGTTAGAAAAGATAACTGGGAGCATCTAATAAAATGGTCCAAAGACTGCATTTTTATTCTATATGCTGTGATGTTTATGACTAGTTGTACCAAAGTTATTCTTCTGGCCAGTGCCACTATAGTTGCCTGTTAGCTAGATACAAAAAGATCTGCATCTGTAGCTTTACTTCAAGGGTTAAATGGCCATTTAATACCACGATTAAGGTTTAAGATAAGGGAATTAATTAACTGATGTGATTACTTCCGAGCCATGCCAGGCTCGTTTATGTGCGGACATGACATCACCTTAACTCTTGCTGATCAAGCCAGGTATTTTCAGAGTCAGGGGATGAAAGACTGCCATGTAAAGTCTGCGGTATGACGTGAAGGTGCCTTGAGATTGTTAGGTCTTTCTGATAGCCTTTGCAGAAAGGTTTCATAATGTCTCTAGAGGGCATTGGACAAGAGTGTTTTAGCAGTTGGGCTTGATGTAAGCCACAGCGCAGGTATGCAGACTAAGCTGAAGATTTTTGCTTATGGTTATACCAGGACTTCTGACATCAGATAAGCAACAAATGTTTCACTGCCCTTTCAGCCATCAGATGATTTAATTCAAGCCTATTTTTTGTATAGGACTTTTAACAATATATACTTGGATCAAGATCCCTGATGAGCAAGCCAGAGGTGACAGAAACCTGAGATAACATGAAAAAGAAACTTTGAGATGAACCAGACTCAAAAGGGAGCCAATTCTCTTCTGGGTGACACTGGATTGTGAGATTATAAATAATTACTCTTTTACCCTTCTACAAATGCATTCTATAAAGTCAAACAGCACTAGGTGTTTTTATTATTATATTATTTGAGTTTTTCTCTGTTGTTGTTTTGTTTCATTTTCCTCATGTTTGCTTTTGGCAATTAAGCATGACTTTTGTTTTAACCTGTAGTCATCTCCAAATGCTTTGTAAAAATCTCAAATTTTGTCTGTAGCCTACAATGTGTAAAGATGGGCAAGAGCAAATAAATATTCTTATTTGTTATTTAATATTATGCCAGCTCCATTTAATAACCAAATACACTAGCAGTCAAAAGATTTGAACAAAACCTTTTTACAGTTTACCCACTATTGGCAATTAAATGAAGAATTTATGGTCTTCAATCAAATATCTAAATCTTCATATTTAAGGACTTATTCATTGCAAAATGAATGAGGCAATGCCTTCATTGGTGAACTAGTTAATGTAAGTCTATATTTTAGATATAGTTAGCACATTGTGAATAAGTGTCATGGCATAAGCACATGAAAATCTTTAAGATTACAGCAGCAGTTCACAGGTACAACTCTATTCAGACTTATGAAATGTTCTGAAAGGAACAAGTACCTGTATCATCGTTACCCTGTCATGCACATGCTACAGAAAAGTTCAGGACTTTCTGGCGCTAAATGTTTAATATACTGTAAAGGTCTAGACAAGTTATTACTTCAGTCACTTGACATGAACCAGGTTGGCTCTATCATTAAAGATCTTGATCATTCCTAATAGAATCGAATTAGCCAGTGAAGTTCAGTGAGCAGGAAATGAATACAGATCCTTGTGGCTAGGGATTTGAAAATCTTGCTGAAACACAATGATCACATTGTCGTGACCCCTGTCCCAGGGTCCATGTATACCTCAGAGCCTTCACATACAATCAGAGATCTGATTACCATACTGTAACGGCTCACAGATCAGACCAAAACTCTTGAGTGATTTATTACAGAGCAGAGAATTCAAATACCTCATGCTTAACATCTACTGTAATATTAAACCCAATGTAATAACGTGTAAAACCAAACTCCAGTTTTCTATGGGTGTCTTCCAAGGAATCTTTTTCATGAATAGTTGATACAATGCTGGGATGTTAGGAATGTTATTTAACAGTTTGGAACTCATTATGGGCCTTAACTTGTAATGACAAGGCTTTGTGTGCATTAACATGTAATGCTTTAGACAATGTTGAATAGCCTAATGAATTATTCAATACTTGAATACACTTCATTATAAAATAAACTGCGGACTTCTGGAAACACTTTGCCGGCCGATGATTACCCTGGCCCAAAGAGAGAATCGAAACCTTAAATAGGAATGCAAAATATTACAACTTTTTTCCCCCCCAAACATATGTTATACATTATAGGATATGCTATAGATAACTTGGTCAAAACAAAACAGGACCCCAGTGCTTACCCTCCGTCCTCCTGGAAGCCCTCCAGCTCATCTTTCTGCTCTGCCAGAGTAGAATCCAGATCCAGGTAGCTTCCATTATGAGATAGCTGCAGAGCACAGTCATCGAGCTGCAGGAAGGAAAAATGCACATACATTCCATAAGATTTTTCCACAAGCAATTTCTGTACAAGGTCTTGGTTAAATATGTGCCTTTAAAGAAACAAAAGAATTATATTACAGCAGCAGAGATACCAAAGCCACTGTAGCTGTGAGGACTAAATTATCTTGTCAGTTTTTTTATTTTTATTTTTTATTTTTTATAACTAATTAATGTAACTGTTTATTAAGGAATACTCTGCAAAAACATTTTATAACAAAACAGTGTCATAAAATCTGGCATGTTGTGACATTTGCTCTATAAGTGGAGGGCTTTCATGATCAGGGTAATATTTTATCTGAATTGCATGCTGTCAGTGATTGGACAATATGCATGTTGTCTTGTGTCACGAATGTTCAGATATCTAAGAATTCCAACTCCCAGAAACACCAGTCCCACGCTCTCTTAGAACTGCTCAAGATCTCCAGCTCTCTTCTGCAGCTAATTCACCACTCCATATGTATGCACACATGCACACCATATATAGCATTTGTGCCACTCTAGCTCTAGTCCATGGGGTTTAGTTTCATGTGTTTGCTATTGTCTCTTGGTTTTTGTTCTCTGGTCCTTTTGATTAGTTGTATTTGTTCAGTTCTACATTGTTTTTTTGTTTTGTTTTTTTTGAGTTTTTTTTTTTTAATTAGTTTTTTTAATTATTATATTATTTGAGTTTTTCTCTGTTGTTGTTTTGTTTCATTTTCCTCATGTTTGCTTTTTTAAGCATGACTTTTGTTTTAACCTGTAGTCATCTCCAAATGCTTTGTAAAATCTCAAATTTTGTCTGTAGCCTACAATGTGTAAAGATGGGCAAGGGAAAATAAATATTCTTATTTGTTATTAAATATTATGCCAGCTCCATTTAATAACCAAATACACTAGCAGTCAAAAGATTTGAACAAAACCTTTTTACAGTTTACCCACTACTGGCAATTAAATGAAGAATTTATGGTCTTCAATCAAATATCTAAATCTTCATATTTAAGGACTTATTAATTGCAAAATGATTGAGGCAATGCCTTCATTGGTGAACTAGTTAATGCAAGTCTATATTTTAAATATAGTTAGACTGCAGATACTAGACATTATTTGTAACAACCATAAGACAAAATATATGTTGTCTGCTCATTAAAGTGATTCAGATGAGCCTTTTCAAACTAAATAAATGTAGATCTATCTAAGCACATTTGCCTCGCCCCTCCAGGGTTGGGAGTTCAATTCCTGCCTCCGCCCTGTGTGTACAGAGTTTGCATTGCAAATCTTCAGTTATCCTAGTAGCTAAGCTGTCGTCACTTTGCAGGCTTCACAGCACTCTCTTTAACTATCTAAACCTAATGTGCAAATGAACTGTTTTATGTGATGGGAGTGATGGGAGTGTTGTGAGACATCAAACCAGGTTTGCGCTCATGAGGTCTGCTCTTAAGCTCTACCGGGCCCCTGCTGGAGGCAGGCCTGTTTGTTGACACTCAATTACAGTGCAATGATAGGATTTGAAGCCTCCCAGGGGGCTTGAGTTAGAGTGCAGTGTGATCTGTCAATCAACATGTCAGCTAGGTCAGCCCCAATTTTAAACATGCTAATTATACACACACATGCACAGTTCAAGCCCCAACCTTCCCTGGCCTGAACAAGCCTGCTGGTTGTCCGAGCAAAGCCCAGCCCCTGGGACGGGTATGAATATCCTCAACGTGCTGGTAATATGTGGAGTTTATTTAAGCTAAAATGTCTAGAATACCTCAGAGGTCATATCTCAAAGGTCCTGACCTATATGCAGCCTTTAATTCTGGTGTGTCATGCTTAAAAACACTTGTTGAAGTTTGCATTTGAGCTGTTATTACAAAATGATGTTATGCCAACCTTATCTACAGTCCAGTTGACTTTCCAGATGACCTTTCAATCAGACAATGGAATGTCTAGATATTAGGAGATAAAAAGTACAGTCTGGGCCATCTCTCATAACACAAACTCATTAGAGCAGGTTCTGGATCATTTTACGTAAAACTATCTATAACACTAAATGAAAATAACAATTTTAAGATGTCCAAGGCAGACTTCAGTCCGGTGCTGTGTAAGAACATAGTTCACTGTGTGTCTGTCCATAAGCCACTAATGTAGATTGTCTTAAGGAACAGAATGTGAGCTTCATGGTAATAGGATTAACAGCCATATTCTGTGCCGGCCAAAACCTTGTCACTCCTGAGCAAATCAACATCAAAACAGAGGGGGCTGGAAAGCCAGTGCAGCAAATTTTATTATTTAAATTTCTTTATGTATAAATGTTCAATATAAAAATCCAATTCAAACAGCAAAGACTTTCATCCTCTTATGAAAGTCCAAGCAATTGAAAAAAAAAAGTACTGTACTAAATTGTCATTACCAGAGTACAGTCTTGAACCTGATTGGTGAGAAGGTGTTGATACATTTTTTATAAGCCCAGCTCTGACAATAGTCCTGGCTGTAATTCAAATCACAGGTTCGTATTAATGGGTCATTCCATCTCAAGTGGTCCAATGCAGGTTGCTCAATTGTTTTTAAATTTTTGTATTATAATATTATTTTTATATTACATGTGTAAATGTATTGTCATTGCATTATTTTACTTGGTTTAACTATGACGGCCATCTTTGTGTCATGGCACACAACAAATTTTGGTCATACAGCTGTTTACGGAAACCTCAATATCTCAGCTCAGGATGGGCCTAGCTTCTTGGAACAAAAACCGATCTCTGCTGTATGACCAAAATTTGTTGTGTTCCATGACACAAAGATGGCCGTCATAGTTAAACCAAGTAAAAAATAAAAAAAGTTTAATTGTGATTTTGCAATGACAATGCATAGACGTAATCACTCAAAGAAATTAAGTCAAACAACCTGCATTGCAATTATTGGACAACTTGCAATGGAATAACCCTAATGCACTTATTCTAATACACTATAATTTCCATAGGAACAACTTGTTCACAGGAAATTACACAACAGACGTGCCACATAATTTACGATAATAATAAACACATTTATAAACGTTATTTAACAAAGAAAATCATATGTAAAATCATTAATATGGTGACACTTTGTGTAAGTAGACATTCATTTAACATTTAAGAAGAGTTTTCAGGACAGTGGCTGTGCTTTCTGATTTCTTGGTAACATGATAAACTTCAAGAAAAAAGTATAGTTGTTATAAGCGACAACAGGAACTAACTTGTCTTGCAGACATTCCATAACGTTAAATGTAATTATAAATGCATGACATGTCATTCTTTAACAAATAAAAAAAAATTTAATGGTTGCCAAATTGCTGCGGTATAAGAGGAATGAAATGTGCTGATATTGGAAAATCATCTTCAGGGTGGCAATGGGCTGCATTACACCATCACATGATTTTCCCCCCCTATAACAGCACTCCCTGTTGTGTTTACTTATTGTATTCTGTACAGGGTCTAAGTGTAGAAACCGGTAACTCAGGTAAATAATACATACCAAGTGAAAAGGTCGTAGGGTGTTACTTTCTTATTTGAATGAAGAATATTTTGGCGGGCAAGGTCATTAAAGCAAACAAATGTAAAACAAGCCCTAACCTCAGCTGCCTTTCTGCTGCTCTGATGTGGTTCAGCATCCTGCTGCACTAATTATAATAACTTAATTAAAAGAAGAGAGAGGATGCTAACTGGTAAAGCCATTAAACAGCTTTGATGCCTACAGTAACTAGATCTGTGAGAACTAGGTGGTGCTGAGACTCTGTATCACATCTGAGCATGTTTTACTGTCTTTTTCTGCCACAAGGAGAGCACCCCAGAAGTCCCACTCTGCAGTTGTCACAGATGTCACAGAATGAATGTTCTGATCATAGTGCAGTTGCAGGTGAAAGCATTGACCAGAACAAGGACTCCTGAGCAAATTACAGTATGGAACCAGAAAGGACAGGAAATCCAGACGTGTGAGCCAAAGTTTGTCCAACTATATTTAAACGTCCATGAACGGGCATGCCTGAAAGAGGTAGGGAAAGGGTGTGGCATGAAAATGAAAATTTAAGAAGAAAAAACAGAGACAAATGGCAATCTCATTCACCCCATCGCTCAGCTCAGCAGTCTCTGTGGACTTGTTTACTCTGTGGACTAAAGTCCTTAAACTTTGAACCATTTCTACAGTGTAGAAATTTTCTAAGTGTTTGCTGTAAGAAGTATAATTTTTAGACAACAATTTACAATTAACAACAGTTTACAATTAACAACAGCCTTTGAGAAGCCTGAACTGCCATTAAATTAAAGAATAGGACTATAAAGTTTCTGTTAATAGTGTTAACAAGTAGCTGAACGCCAACGTACTGTACAGTATGTGTTACTCAGCTTATGAGGCCCTTACATTAAGTCCTTAGACTGAAGTGTTGCACTTCTTTCTCCTGCCAAGACACCCATGCTTGTATTTACAACTTTATGAGTCCAAAAAAACTGGCTGCTTCCTCACGCCTTGGCAAAGTAATTTAGTAGGGAAAAAACCCAGCCACCTAATCTTTTTTCCCTTTTTCTCCTTCCTGGAGAATCCAGCTGTGCTGCATCGGTCGCAGACTGACCCAAATATTTCAGCGGTGGAAACCCAACGCAGGTAGTTTAAATTACCAAACAGGCCTGGAATGAACCTGGAAAAGTGATAAGCATCAGTCTGTGAGTCAGTCATGGAGTTTCACACTGCTGCTACAACTGAGGTTTAGCTCTGCTTCATCGGTCAGAACAGTGTCAGAACAGTGGGCTCTGTCAGAACAGTGTCGAACAGGAGGGTCAATCAAAAGAAATCCGCAAAAGTCTCAACCAGACGCTCCATATGACTGCCAGAGCAGCTAAAGCCAGGATCTGTATTATGTGTGAAACAACTATGTTTGTTCAACTTTTATTTGTTCAACTTGTACTGTGATTACTTTGGATAGTGTTTATCTAAATCTTTTAAAAGGACTGTGGAAGATTTGTCCGGTTCAATTTAACCACTTAAATGATATATGATTTAATCATATGATTTAAACACATTTGCCGCTGTTCACACTGACACCTCACACATTTTTACATCTGGAGAGATGCCATAGATGGTCTTGAAAGAGTTCGAAGGAAAGGCTAACATATTAATCTGAAAGCAAACAAAAGAAAGTGCAGCGTGTAAAATCAAAATATACCCATTAACACAGCCGCTCCTGAGTCCTGTGGGAATATACAGATTCCTGGTCAAAGCAACCAGTCCAGTCAGTGGTAGACCAGTGGTAGGTGAGACACCCCCGTCGTTCCCCTCACTGTGATATCGCAGATATGAATTTGACTATGTCTAAAATGGTCTTGAGACATAAAACATTCTCGTCACACATTACTACAAACACATAGATCTGTGAAAGAGCTGCTAATGTGAGCACCTGGATTCATGGAGGCGATGATGTGTCCCCACCCAGATTGTGACCTGGTGACCTTGTGGCTAGGAGACTGAAGCTGAGGGCCAGACCTGGCCTTTTCCCTCCAACCACAGAGCAGAGCCTGAGGCCGGGACACACTAAAAATAAAAAGCTCACTGGGAACCAAGACTACCCTCCAAATCCACATGCTCAATCTCATCCTCAATTTAATCTCTAAGCAGGGCTCTTGCAAACATGAAGGCAAAATAAACCACAGCATGCGTTTGAACGTATACTGTATAATTTCTTACTTTCTTTCTTTCTTTTTTTTTTTTTTTTTTTTACTTTTAGGCACTTGTGTATTTTATTCCATATTATATTAGTAGAAATCTTTTCTGTCTGTCCAGTACCAAGTCTACTCATTATTAAAACACTGCACAGTGACACTGAGCTGTTGCTCTCGTGTTGGATTTGGAACAAACACCTGTAGACACCGAAGCCATGCCTACAACTATAAATATAATCACTATCCTCACTTTTTTTCAGCTCCAGAAATATATAAGCGTGACTCTACATCAAAAGCAGAGCTAAACAGAAGGATATTTTGTCATCACTAAATTAGTTGAACGCAGACATAGTCATCTCGTCGTGCACGTTAACACAAAAGATGAGCTCGTCTCTTGTTCACTGGTTATAATAGGGCCTGCGGTGTCCATCCGAACATGAAGTGCACAATTAGCAATCTCATTAAAATGCACAAGTGGTGTGTAAGGGACCACAAGAGCAATCTCCTGCCCCTCAAAGGGACATGCTACAGAGAGGCCTGCGCATGAAGCCCTGAGAGCTCTCAGGGTGGATGTTTTTCTGCAGACAGCGGCGAAAAGCGTAGAGAAAAAATGCCGCAGAGCTGCAAAACCTCAACTCTACATAACAATGTCTAAGGCTAATCCAGACTACAGCCACAGACATGAAGGTCTAGCCTATATTTTACAGCATTTAACATAACTTCTCATTACTGCACTCTGTAATTTCGGTGAAATTCATGTGCAGACAGAAAAGGCTTCCTGAAAAAAAAAAAAAAAAAAAAGGCTCAGTGAAAGGCTGTATTCAATAAAAGATTCTATGTGTGTGCATGTGTGTAAAATCTCACACGTGGAAAAATATAATATACTGTGCTGAGAAAGACAATTATTATTAACCTGATTATAGTAATTATCTTATTATACTTGGCTGAATAGGGGGCCACTTCTGAAGCCACTTTCCATTTAACAAGCAAATTAATGTTGCTCCCAGACCTTGTCAGTTCATTAAGTGACCAAAACCGTTCCGCAGCCCACATTATATATGGGTGAGTTCATTCTAGCAGCTTACAATGTATGACCCTTCCTCTCACCTCACAGTAACATTAGGAAGCAATAACTTTACAAACAATGTCCAAGCACTTCTTCTTTACGCAAATCACCTGCACTGGGAAGCCGTTATCTTCACACTTTGAACTGAACCATTCTTTTGTTACACCTTTCCTTTTCACACACGCATAATGCTTTAGCATATAGTGGACCAACACAGTTTGAATGTGTCATCTAAGGAGTGGGCTATTTCATAAAACACCACCTGCGGCAACCCTGACTTTGACCCTGATGGTAACAGAGCCTCTCATTTTACAAAGTATTCTTTGGTGCATGCTATATAGGAAGTGCTTTGTTGCTAAAACACACAATGGGCAGTAGATTGGATGTACAGCTATACCTATAGTGAACAGAGAAAAAAAACTAACCCAGGGTCATGTACTTGCTACCGTAATTAAAGCCCTAAGCAAACTTTCCCTCTCATGGAAAACAGTGAACAGTAAAAATAACTGCCATGTAGCTATTCACTCTCAAGAGAAGACAACAAACGAACATGGCAACCATAGATTGTTTTCAGATCGACAAGGCCAAATGGTTCACTGACAAGCAGATGCTAAACGCTTAGCTATCATGTGAGCTCATAACATCGGCCTGCCTGGGCACCGCAGACCTTTTTTCCCCTGCACTGCTCTGCTTTGTGTTAGCTGCGTGATCCTCTATGGTGAGTACTGAACTGCAGAGGATTGAGGATAGCAAATCGGTTCTTTTACCATGTTTGGTTTGGGATGGGGCATTCCTAGCTGTTGCCAGCATCTCATCTCTAGCAATTAGGAGAAGAAATGCTGAATTAGGAGACTACTGGGTAGCCAAATGAGTCAGATCCTGGTTGTGGTCAGAAAGAACAGAAGAGGCTTAAGAAGGCATCATATGGTCTTTGGGTAACAGGATAAAAGGATCCTGTGTAATCAGGTTTGGTGCAACATCTTATGTATACTTGGCAAGTGTACAATCAAGATTAAAGTTCAATACTTATTTATCAAACTAGCAGTCTATAGTAGCCAGATATGCTCTTCCAGGAAACTGTCTATAGGTTTAAGTCAATATATAGCATCTACAGCACCATGAATCTGCCAATGATGCCTTAATTCTTAAAGCCAAACCAAGATGACAGCGGATATGATTGGCTTTGGAAAGCACTTCGAAAGCCTCAACTGAACACGGGGCCCAAGCAGAGCTGAACATTCTCTCTCAGCAGCTCTGGAGGCTGGAGATAAATGAACACAGGTGCTTGGCATGAATGTGTAAAATATAAACATATCAGCTATGTGGAGCATGCAAAGTCCCATAATCAAATACTCCTCTAGTGATATACTGTACTTAGACGTTCCTCTCAAAGCCATTTGGATAGCTGTTAATGGTATGTTTGCCTCAGATATGAAGAGGTGGACTACAATAACGTGATGATCACAAATTGGTAGGACATGAAATGCATATACTTTTTAAAAATTACATCATAACCAAGACTTAGTGGGAAATATAAAGTACTGCAGTGGGGACATTTCCCAAGTCAGACTTTTTTCTCTGAAAATAGTTTTCTGTGGATTTTAATGCATACGTCTAAAGCATACTGGCCATTCTAGATGAACCATGTCTGTTTTATCAGAGATTATGTGTCCATGTGGGTTTCCTCTGGGTTCTCCGGTTTCCTCCCACCTCCCCAAAAATGCCAGTGGAAAAATCAGGCACTCTAAATTGCCCGAAAGTGTGAATGCATGTGTGTGAATGATCCCATGTGATGGGCCGGCGTCCCATCTAGGGTGTACTCCTGCATCACGGCCATCATTCGATTTGCCTCTTTTTACTCAAGGAAACCTATCTGATCAAAGCACAAGTAGGTAGAAGTGTTCATTGGACAGCCTGTGAAGTTAAGAGTTTCAAGAAGAATTCTGCTGAGAGACAATGAGCTGTCCCCCAAAATTGTGATAAGAGGAAAAGCTATGCCATGACATATAACATCATAGCTGGAAAATGGTATATGCATGACCATTCCAACTGTCTTACATGGCAATAAGAGATAGCAGGGGGGGAAAAAAAGTTTCATTTGGAACCTTACCAATGTTGTAGTCATGAATGACTTGATACGCTACATTTCTGCTGGAAAATAGTTTCTCACCATATCTCAGGTTGGTACACCAGCAATGGAATGCTCACAGCAACTGTGAGTCTCTGTTAAGATAGATATGTTATCAAGATTATTCCACTTTGAGTATTATTTAGAACATGCAATTTGCATAAGAGGAAGTGTTTCATAATGGTGTAAGTAAGACTCACTGCATGTATCTTTTACCTCTACAGTTAGAGGACAGTGCAAGAACACCCCATTCCAATGCTGTGTTCTTTTCTGAGGATATATCAATGCTGACATTCAAATGTAGAGCCAAAGTGATGCTATATAATGGCTGTAAACGGTTGAGTTGTAGTTGTGTGTATGTCAATCACCTAGTAAGGTATGTCTGTCTAACAACCTGGATAGCATTAATAGAGTCAATGACAGCTGGAGATTCCTGAGCGTATGGACATCACATACTTCTACCACCCAAGCATGGCCCTCAGCTGCCGAGCATTCCACATGGCCACAACAGCACCACTCCTAAACCCAGCTCACGAAATAATGCTTTGTTTATGTGCTGAAAATGGTCTAGAATGGGGCTGCAGTCAGAGAGTGGTTTGGATAAGAGCAGAGGTATTCTTATGTGTGCCGAGTCCTTGGGCTATTTTGATACATTCATTCCAGGTAGTACATCCTGTAAGGATACCTAAAACAATGGAATGCTACAGATATCTATGAAAAGAGTTTGCCCAATCCCACTATGGATTAGCTCATCCCAATGAACAACCTTTAATGGAGTAAACAGCTGTTTATTTGGTAAGGGCAGGAACAGTGAACCACTTCAACAACAACTGGTGTGTGGTCATGACTCGTGCATGAGTCCAGTGATGGATGAGAGCTGCACAATATACTGTTAATAGTTAATGTCTAGTTAATGCATGTGATATTGATATTCACCCTGAAATATGCATAGGGGTCCAATATTAAAACACTGAATACTTTGAGATGAACCTTTCTTTACTGAACAGTGCTTCTGTGGGTGTTTTGATGAATCATGGCATCCAAAACAAAATGTAAATAATCTTAGCCCAAATCTTTAATCCTGTCTGTGTTAATGTAGCTATTGCAACGCATAGCCTATTGTAATATCTATATAATGGCAATGTGATATCCAGGATATCTGACAGATTCAGACTGCAGCATCTTGTGCTGCCTCTGCAGTATTCTCTCCATCAGCAACTTCAGCAGTGTTGATTCCTACATACTCTCTCTCTCTCTCTCTCTCTCTCTCTCTCTCTCTCTCTCTCTCTGTCTTTATTTTTTTGGAGTCCTCTATTCAGAGATTATGCTCAGGCTGGGATCAATTCGCACTGAGAGCAAACAGATGCTCTGGCTGTGCGTGTGATTACCTTTTGCGGCGCTTTGAGGAGTCTGTGCACTCCGGCGAGCTGGTTGATGAGCGGTATGTCCTCTCTGAAGGTGAAGAGCGGTGGTCGAGTAGGCTCCGGGAAACTGGTGCTGTTGAACGGATCGGTGTCGTCTAGAAACTGCACCCTGCACAAAAACGTAGCCATGGTAGCCTACATCCATGCAAGGAGGCTTAGGAGTAAGTCCGCAAGTGAAGAGCCGCCAGGGATAGGGGAGGGGGAGGCGGGGGGTGAAGTCTGCGTCGCAGTGCGCCTTTATATTATAGCGGCTTGCAATAGGAAAGCATGAGTCAGGCGCGCGCTGTCAGTTCGCCGCGAGCTCCGCGCTCCGTCTCGTCATAACTGCCGCAGGGATGAAACCGCTATAAATAAAAATCAAAACAGAAACTAGATATAAAATATCACGACCCTCCGTGCTCCCTTTGGGTCTCCTTAAGTTCAAGGAATGGTTTAGTGTCCCGCGAGAAGCGGGGTGTCCGAGGACATAGCGCTGAGACGAGGTGCGGAGGAGGACAGAGACGCAGCGAGTCTGCGGAGGAGAACTGCTGAAGTTTGTGACTCCGTCCGGCTCAGGCCATCCAGCGCGCACAGGCATCGCTGTACACTGAGCTTCGGCGCCCCCTTGTGGCTGTTCGGAACATTAAAGTCGGTAGCACATTTTCCCCCATTCCTGCCACCCCCCCGACCCCCCCCCCCCCACACACACACACACATTTTTTTTTTAATTATTCAATGCCACAACAGCAAGAGGTATTGAGTCACATTATTTACAACATTAATGCTGCCATACAAAATTTCTTATACAAAATTCATTAAAAAAAAAAAACATTACATGTTTTCAGTGCTTTTTTGTTTTTAGTTTGTTCCAGAAGGCTTATGTAGCCTATAATTCAGTCATTTCTAAAATGTAATAAATTTGGTTTACAAAGAGTCTATTTCCTTTTGTGTACATGGTATTTACCTAATAAAAATAAACAACTGCATAACTGTACTGTTCTTTACATTCCAAAATGTCATTTTGAGCACATCAGATATAAATTTCTATCACATTTCTATTTCTATTAATATAAGTTTCTAAATCCTTCCAAAAGAATTCCTACTGTTACTAGTTATAGCCGGGGTTTAATCCTGTAAATCACAAACTTTGTGTGTGTGTGTGTGTGTGTGTGTGTGTGTGTGTGTGTGTGTGTGTGTGTGTGTGTGTGTGTGTGTCAGATGAAGTCCTGCGAGCTAAATAATTTGCCTTAAGAACCCCCTGAGCCTTTAGTAAGGCTAGTGAAACTTTAGTATTAAATGGCAAAACTGTTACTTTTTTCAGTTTCAGTTTGTGGAGTAGGCTATATTAGCACCACCTTCACTTATTTGTATTTTTATTATAATAATTTTAACAGAACAGACTTATGAACCCCTCTGCAATGCCACCTCAAGCCCCTGGGCTGTGAAACCCTGCTGTAAGTCATCACACTTTTCAATATGCACTTGAAAAGATTGTTGCTTGACAAAATATAAATTAGCCTATATTTTATATATCTTAACATACATTTCACATGTAATTATGTGAGTAATGTGTGATCACATTTGATAAAAAATATAAAATAAATTAAAATTACATGCGAATGTTATGCCATAAACTCAACATGTGTGATAGGCCTATCATGTGAACAATATGTCAAAAAAAGGGATTATTTATGTGAGAAAATCACATCTGAAGAATGAAACCACATGCTCTACATGTGAAAAAGGTACCCGTGATATCAGGCAGTTAACCTTGTTTGAATACCGCCACCTGCTGGTCATCTTCACTAACATCAGCCATTTATGACCATTTGAAGTCAGAGTGGAAAATAATAAAATAATATAAACTAATAGCCCAGATGGTATATTACATGTTGCACAGAACACAGATGATATTCAATTAACACACTGCCTGTAATCAGAAATAATGCATAAATAAAAATATAAAACCAAGAAGAAGAATACATTTATAGTGCTGCGGGGGAGGACAGTTGCTTAGTGGTTAGCACCTCCAGGGTTGGGAGTTCAATTCCCGTCTCAACCCTGTGCCTTTGTGCATGGAGTTTGCATGTTTTCCAGGATTTCCTCCAGTTACTCCAGTTTCCTCCCCCAGTCCAAAGACATGTATTGTAGGCTGACTGGCATTTCCAAATTGTCAGTAGTGTGTGAATGGGTGTGGATTGGAACCCCGTCCAGGGTGTCCCCTACCTCGTGCCCCGAGTCCCTTGGGATAGACTCCAGGCTCCCCACGACCCTGTGTTGGATAAGCGATACAGAAAATGGATGGATGGATGGATTTCTATCACTGCAGTCACTCTCTCTGCTTTACACTTGACTGCAAAGGCATGTACACATGAGGTTGTAGGAAGGACATATGCAGAGACAGTCAGGCTGCTGACATGCACTCTTTGCCTCAGAACCTGTGTCTTATTTTGGAAGATACAGAAAGATTTCATATATTTTGCATATATTTTATTCAGTAATGTAACGGGGTTGAAATGTACTCTAACAGAGTCAACATTTTGCTGTAAGTAGAAACCATAAAAAGTAGAAAAAGCATTTCTCATGAAAATGTACAGTAGGTATAAATATAACAGATATTAGTAAGTTCAGTCAAACAGTTAGAGAAATATTTTTTTATTAACTATTTTGTAATCATTCATTCAGTGCAACGCGGAAGAGGGTGGGTTCCCTTTTGAGTCTGTTTCCTCACAAGGTTTCTATAGATTTCTGTAATGCTGCTTTGACGATGTATATTGATAAACGAGCTATATAAATAAAATAAAATGATTGTAGCAATTTGTATTCTAAACTTTATTACTATTGTCAACACTGTTACCCTTATGTCAACTCTGTTAATGAGTGATATTTTGGTAATAATGTCATGAAAACACAAAATAGAATGAAATTAAATTGTAAATCGATTGAATGGGAAATGAATTGCATATTGTAAAACAATGAGGACATATTTCAATTATTACCGCAACATTTTAAAGCTGCAGTACTGAACTTTTGCCTCTCTATCACCATCTCTGTTTGAACCATAAGACAGCAAGGTACTTGCGGAGTTATTTTCTTTCGTCGTGGGTTGTGCTTTGGCACTGCTCCTCTGCGCGGATGAATCAGCTCCTATACTTGACAATGGAGGTGGCGGCGGATATGGTTTTCTGGAATAGAGGTGAGTTGCTCTCTCTCATAGCTAGCAGAAAATAAGTGCAATTTACCTCAGTGACCATAGCAAAACAACACAACATAGGAAACTCGATACCTAGCTGAATCAAGCGGACAAATGCGATAATGGTAGCTAGCTACCTATTGAGCCACTGAAATGTCTTACCTGTTCATCAGGGGGGAAAAAAAAGCCATCTCTGCATCAGTCTTCAATCCCTTCAGATCTCGGAGTTTTCGTCACCTCTCAAAAGCCATGCTGATATTTATTCTCATTTTAGCACGGGCTCCCTTTTTGACTGTAGGCTGTCCGCAGTTCGAGGTTTCTTGGTTTTGACAACAACTGATTCTCCAGATGTCAACGATGATTACCATTTAGAACTATCTAGATTAAAAGCAGCCATCTAGATGACAAGTTTAAGTTCTAAGCAACTGTTGTAAGAACAAGCTACAAACACTCCACCATCCTCAGCACCCACACATGCGATATAGTAGCCGGGTCTTCTTCTTTATGTTAACGGACGTGGTGATGTCAAAGGCCACGCAAATGATGTCAAACTAACGTTTACACCGAAATCCGACCCGACAGCTCAAATTATAAATCATTATTATAAGCTTACCATTGCGAATCGGGGTAAGGAGACAATTTTGAACACTGATTTTTTTTTATATGTACTTGCTCAATAACTGATTTTTGCTTATTTTTAACCAAAAAAAGTTACATATTGCAGCTTTAAATTACTCAACATATTTTTTCAAATACTATGTTTCTATATATATATATGAAATATTTTCTATATTTTTTCATATATGTTAAACTAAAAGGTGTAATAGTGCACAAACTTTAATTTCTAATGAATTTAATGAATCATATTGCAATATGTTGCGCTTAATTTGCAAGATAGTGTGAACATTTTAATCTAAATTCGTTAAATCAAATTTAAAAAAGGAAAAAATATAAAAATAAAAATTGCATTTAAAAAATATGAAACTTACTAGGTCAAAAAGGCAACGATTATAGAAAGTTAGTGACTGTTTTAGGGAAGGGGATTGGCAGTGATTGAGAGGATGTGCCGTGGTATATGACCACAAAAAGTGCAAGTATCTCAATTTAATAACGAACAAGTGGACTAAGCAGTGAAAATATCCCCCCTTCTTCCACCAACTTAATTTAGGAGTTTTACTGTTTACTTTGTCTGATTTGAACACACAGCTGCTGTGGGTGGTCCCCCTTCACAGTGCCTGGGGTAGGCTACATCACGTCAGACCACAGCCAACACAGATGTCACATAGTTACAGGTTTAACCTTTCCTCTGTGTTGCTGCGACTCCTTATAGTCTAAAAACCACCAAAAGCAGGAAAAAGTAGATTTTCATAATAAAGGCCCTTTAATGCAAATATTGATTTGGATGGGACAGGGTTTGAAGTCTCTGAGTACAGCCTGAGCAGCAATTTACAATGCCCCCAGTCAAGACCTCACATGTGGGCAATTTTATGGCATTACATAATGAGAGGCATACTGAGTATGCAAGTTTGCCTGAATAGTCACTTAGAAGAATTAAAAATAATAATAATTATATTAAGAATAAGTGTATTTAGTAGAGGTGTAAACCTCAGTATTCAGTGATCATATTCAGTGTTTCAAATTGCTAATCAGTCATGTGACACCAAATATATCAGGTCTGCAAGATTACACTGGAATTTCTGCAGAAGTGTCAACAAGAAGTATAATCCATCCATTTTCCATACCACTTATCCTGCACAGGGCCACGGGGAGCTTGGAGCCTATCCCAGGGGACTTGGGGCATAAGATGGGCAACACCCTGGATTAGACATGCCAATCAGCCTACAATGCGTGTCTTTGGACTGGGGGAGGAAACCGGAGTAAACCGCCAAAGCATGGGGAGAACATGCAAACTCAGCACATGTAGGGTGGAGGCGGGATACAAACCCCCAACCCCAGAGGTGTGAGGCAAACGTGCTAACGTGCTAAGCCACCATGCCCCCTTATTATTATTATTATTATTATTATTATTATTATTATTATTATTATTATTATTATTATTATTATTATTATTATTATTATTATTATTATTATTATAACCACTAAGCCACCATGCCCCACCCCCCTAGAAATGTAAAAGTTTTCTCTTTTAATAAACTGAAACTTTCAATGAAAATGATCTGTTGAATCTCTGTCATTACTGCAGCAAATATAAGCTCCATTTGCCACCACCAGAGGACACTGTTGTACAACCCCAGTTCCGAAAAAGTTTTGACAGTATGGAAAATGCAAAAAAAACCCCAAAAAACAAAAAGAGTCATTTGAAAATTCAATTCACCCTGTATTATATTGAAAACACATTATTACCACATTATTTGATGTTTTACTTTGTGAATTTAATTTATTTTTGAACAAAAATAGAAAAAAGTATTTGATCCCCTGCTGATTTTGTATGTTTGCCCACTGACAAAGAAATGATCAGTCTATGATTTTAATGGTAGGTGTATTTTAACAGTGAGAGACAGAATAACAACAAAAAAAATCCAGAAAAACACATTTCAAAAAAGTTATAAATAAATTTGCATTTTAATGAGTGAAATAAGTATTTGATCTCCTATCAATCAGCAAGATTTCTGGCTCCTCCTCTCTTAAAGGGAGTGCTCCTAATCTCAGCTTGTTACCTGTATAAAAGACACCTGTCCACAGAAGCAATCAATCAATCAGATTCCAAACTTTCCACCGTGGCCAAGACCAAAGAGCTGTCCAAGGATGTCAGGGACAAGATTGTAGACCTACACAAGGCTGGAATGGGCTACAAGACCATCCCCAAGCAGCTTGGTGAGAAGGTGACAACAGTTGGTGCGATTATTCGCAAATGGAAGAAACACAAAATAACTGTCAGTCTCCCTCGGTCTGGGGCTCCATGCAAGATCTCACCTCGTGGAATTTCAATGATCATGAGAACGGTGAGGAATCAGCCCAGAACTGCATGGGAGGATCTTGTTAATGATCTCAAGACAGCTGGGACCATAGTCACCAAGAAGACAATGGTAACACACTACGCCGTGAAGGACTGAAATCCTGCAGCACCCGCAAGATCCCCCTGCTCAAGAAAGCACATGTACAGGCCCGTCTGAAGTTTGCCTGAATGAGTCAGAGGAGAACTGGGTGAAAGTGTTGTGGTCAGATGAGACCAAAATCGAGCTCTTTGGCATCAACTCAACTCGCCGTGTTTGGAGGAGGAGGAATGCTGCCTATGACCCCAAGAACACCATCCCCACCGTCAAACATGGAGGTGGGAACATTATGCTTTGGGGGTGTTTTTCTGCTAAGGGGACAGGACAACTGCCCCACATCAAAGGGACGATGGATAGGGCCATGTACCATCAAATCTTGGGTGAGAATCTCCTTCCCTCAGCCAGGGCATTGAAAATAGGTCGTGGATGGGTATTCCAGCATGACAATGACCCAAAACACACAGCCAAGGAGCAACAAAGGATTGGCTCAAGAAGAAGCATTAAGGTCCTGGAGTGGCCTAGCCAGTCTCCAGACCTTAATCCCATAGAAAATCTGTGGAGGGAGCTGAAGGTTCGAGTTGCCAAATGTCAGCCTCGAGACCTTAATGACCTGGAGAGGATCTGCAAAGAGGAGTGGGACAAAATCCCTCCTGAGATGTGTGCAAACTACAAGAAACGTCTGACCCCTGTGATTGCCAACAAGGGTTTTGCCACCAAGTACTAAGTCGAAGGGGTCAAATACTTATTTCACTCCTTAAAATGCAAATCAATGTATAACTTTTTTGAAATGTATTTTTCTGGATTATACAGATTTTCTGGAAAATACATCTACCATTAAAATTATAGACCGATCATTTCTTTGTCAGTGGGCAAACGTACAAAATCAGCAGGGGATCAAACACTTTTTTCCTACACTGTAGACTCATTTCAAATCTGATGACTGCAACACACTCCAAAAAAGTTGGGACAGTCGACTGTTTACCACTGTGTAACATCACCTTTTCTTTTAATGACACCTATTAAGCGTTTGGGCATTGAAGACACCAGTTGTTTAAGTTTAGCAAGTGGAGACAGGTCAGGACTGCAGGCAGGCCATGCCTGTTGACCCGCACTCTCTGCTTACGCAACCATGTGCTGTAATCCGCAGCGCATGGTTGTGCACATGGCTCACACGTAATCCGGGCAGAATGTAGTTTGGCATTGTCCTGCTCTGGATGGCAGCATGTTGCTCCAAAATGTGTACATATCTGTGTGTATAACTTATGCATCTGTTGGCAGATTGGCGAACCTCATCCCATCCTTGCTCTTGAAGGACTAGGCCTTTTTTGGAGGCTCCTTATATACTATGATTAGACGATTGCCTCACCTGTTTCACATCACTTCTTATTTCAACTTGTCACATTGCTATTAGTCCTAAATTGCCCTGTCCCAACTTTTTTGGAATTTCATAATAAACGTTTATCTTCAAAAAACTATGCAGTTGATTAGGTAAAACATCAAATACCTTGTCTTTATACCTTTTTTGTTTAAATACAAGTCAAATACATTTACAAATCTCTCCTCTTTGTTTTTAGTAGCATTTTCCATACTGTCCCAATTTTTTCGGAATTGGGGTTATAAAATTGCCAAGCTACAGGCTTTGAAACTCCTCTTTACCTCCAAAGACATTACTCAAAATGATGTTGGTGATGTAGTAACATAAAGACTAACATCCAATGAGAGAGTTATAATGTGACAATAATGACATAATTCCTAGCCCAGTACAACAAAAAATTTGAATAGAAGCCTTCATTTCCAAACATACTACTGTTTATCCTTGTGCATTCCACTTTTAAATATTGCTTCGCCCACTAAGACAGTAGTACAGAATTGATATAGAAGTTTAAACTACTAGGCTTGCTGTTATAGCCATAGTAGTAATGCATTGAGACTGTGTAACAGACATTCAGGGAGGATGTACAAGGACAAATGCTTTACATGTATGAATGCTTTACATGAAAGCCAGTGTAAAACTCTCACAGTAAAGCACAGCTATAAGGTCCTATTAAAATTCTGCCAGGAAAGTCAGCCAGGCCCAAAAATCTTACTGATATCTGGATGACTGGAACTGGGGTCATATAAATTCAGGGTGTGGCACTGTAAATGCGCCATGCAGGGACATTAGAATGGACTATAACGTTATTAAACACATACAGTGTCAACTGAAATAAATTTATTTAAGTATTTTTGTCTGGAGCAGCTTGCAAATGTAATTTACAACCCAATTGTTGAGACATCCCACTTATGTTATCTCTATTTTAATCCAGTTTCCAGTAGACTTGTACAACATGCTACTGACCTTTAGACACAATGATAATATCTTGCAATATCTTCTCTATCTGATTTGTCCTTTTGATTATCAGTTTGAATACATCATAACTGATAAAATACAGTTCAATCATTGCAAAATTTGTACAATAGTTTTGAATGTAACCAGCACCGTACAAAGTCCCAGTTGGCCCACTGTTAGTGCCATGACAGTGGTATATACTGAATTGCTACTCCTGTTAGTTTCACTGTAATTATTGAATAAACTTTAAAATGTAGACATATTTCCCTGAGAATTTAAGCAGCTAAAGCCCTTGACATACTAATAAATGTTTTGAAATTTGTATACTGAATACGGCACTTATGAATTTGAATACTGCTTGTGAATTTTTTTTTATTTTGCTAAATACGATAAATTTGCATGAACAAAAAATACAGCAGTCTAATAATTAAAAACACATATCTTCAAAACAAAAACTAAAAAAAAAAAAAAAACTTCAAACAATTCAAAGTTAAAAAGATCACAAGTTCATCTTCAGTAAGCACTTTATCAGGGTCATGGTGGATCTCAGGAACACTGGGCGGATCCCAGAATTGAAGGGCACAACACACACACACACACACACACACACACACCGGGGCATTTTAGCATAGCCAATTCACCTCAAGGCATGTTTTTTAGGAGGTGGGAGGAAATTGGAGACTTTGGAGGAAACCTACATAGACAGTAACCCAAGCTCAGAATCAAACTAAGGACCCTGGAGCTGTGAAGTGGCAATGTTAACTGCTGTGCTATGTATTTTCTGATGGAAAATGTAATACATTTTTGATAATCTGTTGGTGCTTTAATGCAATAAACTAAAAATTCAGTAAATAATATCAGACGTTTGTCGTATTTTTTAAAAATCTGTTTTTATTTTTCATGTTTTTCTCATTACCCACATATTAATACAACAGCTTTATAATACCATATAGACTATCTGCCCAAAAGTTTGTGGACACCTGACAATCACACTCATACAGCATGTGCTTGTTGAACATTCCGATTCCAGATTTTGTCCCCCTTATGCTGTTATAATAACCTCCACTCTTCTGGGAAAGCTTTCAACTAGATTTTGGAGCATGACTGTAGGGATTTACCCATTCAGCCACAAGAGCATTAGAGAGGTCAGGCATTGATGTCAGGCGAGGAGGCCTGGTGCACAGTCTGTGTTTCAATTAATCCCAAAGGTGTTCAGTGGGGTTGAGGTCAATGCTCTTACAGGTTTGAGCCTCTTAGTTCCAGAAGGGAAATTGTATACAAAGCATACAAAGACATCCTATACAATTGTGTGCTTCTAACTTTGTGACAACAGTTTGGGGAAGAACCACATATGGGTGTGATGGTCAGGTGTCCACAAACCTTTAGTCATATAGTGTGCATTTTATTTGTTGCAAATTCATGTGTGATAATATATTTACAGCCACATCAGCGCAGTGTTTAATAGTCTCATGGCTTTCAACACAGGTGTCATAACTGTACTAAGAGCAAGCCCTTTCACCTTAGATTTTCAGAATTTTATGTGAATGAATAAATTTGCAGAAGAAAACACATTAATGCAGAGAATAAATGGATTCCACAAAAGAAAAGAAAGAAAAGTAAAGCAAAATAGCACAGTATGAAAAAATACTAAGGAGACCATGTTGTTAGTTGTCTGTTAGCTGTAAATGAATACACAAAGCAGTTCTGCTTAACTTCTTTCAAACATTTTTATTAATAATGTTTGAAAACTTCTATCAAACTATTTCATTTTTACATTAAACAATTCTTGTAATTCAGAATGAATTACTTGCTTGTAAATTTGTAAAAGGGACTAAATCAGTTGCATCACTACAGAATTTTTGCAGGGCCCAAATGTGAAATAAAGTCATCTTTTGTGAAGGATCCTGATTGCTCCATATAAACTGAGCTTCAGCACTATGACTGAAGGACTAAACTGAGACCTGATTTGGAAAATTGGGTGGCAAGCATGTTTAGTTTTCTGTTTGAAAAGGAAGAATGTCATCTCTGAATAGTTAATGCTGTTCTCTTTATTATCTCCTTTCTGTAATGTGCAGTTTAAAAACTTTCCATTATCTGGAGTTTTTATCTGGACATTACATGTTGAACCCTTGTTCAAGTTATTACTGAAGTGACATAAAGATTATTATCTTCATTAACAATTTGTGACTAGTGCAGTAAGAGAATCCTTTGTGTGTGTGTGTGTGTGTGTGTGTGTGTGTGTGTGTGTGTGTGTGTGTGTGTGTGTGTGTGTGTGTGTGTGTGTGTTTGTGCATAAAGTCTTCTCAGAAATAACTTGGATGTTGAACCCATATTGAAGTTGCTATTTAAGTGATATAAAGATCCATATCTTTATTTATCAATCATTTAGTAGGTGTGCACGCATGTGTGCGTATGCAGGTGTGCATCACATTAATTATTGTCATACATCAGGCTCAGTCAGGTGCTTTTGCTTCCCCTTATCTAGCTGACATGACACATTCCCCTTATGGTGGTAGCATACACGTGCCCTGTGCTGATGTCGTGCTAAAGTTCACAATATAAATTCCCCTTTCTCAAAAAAGACTGCCCTATTACTTGTAATCCCCCCAGCTCCAATTCACATACATACCATCTACCAGCCAGAAATTAATAAGAACCAGGACCTATACTGAGGCAGCAGGAACTGAGCTGGGCCATGAAGCTGAAGATCCCTAACCCAGGCCTGGATGATCGGATCCTGAGCCATGATCAGCTGGAAAAGCTGGAAATCGAGGAAGCAGGGGACAGGCCTCAATGGGACAACAAAGCCCAATACATGCTGACATGTGTGGGCTTCTGTGTGGGGCTTGGTAACGTCTGGCGCTTCCCCTACCTGTGCCAGAGCCATGGGGGAGGTGAGAACATACCTTATATTATATTTTGTATTATATATATATATATATATATATATATATATATATATATATATATATATATATATATATATATATATATATATATATATATATATATATATATATATATATAGATAGATAGATAGATAGATAGATAGATAGATAGATACATAGATACATAGATAGATACATAGATAGATGAATAACGATGTTATGTCTATTATATAATGAGGGTTTACTTATTGAAGCCGCTCAAAGTAAAAATTTTACAGCGAGTCAGCCAGATCTTTTTTGTTATATCTGACTTGTGGTAAAACATTTCTTAATCTCTACTTCACATCTTTGATGGTATAGAGGTACTTTTGGACTGAGTTTGTTGACTGGTTTCCAGACACTTTTTTTCATGATATGCAGAAAGATCAGGGAGTCTTTAGGAGTGTTCTGAAAGATGAATATGTTCAGGTCAATCTGTTGTATGTCTCACATTTCACTCTTGCTGTGTCTTGGGACTCCTTGTACTTGATAGCAGTGTAACATGCCAATGTAATGACAGGACACAGAGTCAGAGATGAGAAGCACACAGGTATTTATAATGCAATGGTATTTCAGGAATCCACCAAATCCTCAAAGATTTAATGGACTAATAAAGAAGGTTTTAATGATTTGATGAGTTTTGATGTTCTTTTACTAATAAAAATCCATACATTATTAGAACACATATGCTGAAAATATGCTCTAAATGACTGAGGCCTAATGACATGAAATCTTTTCCACAATGATCCCAATGCTATGCAATTAAAATGTCAACTAAGAATATTGATCTCACTAATAGCTGTTAGTGAAGGGATTTTATTTGAGACACGATCATGGAAATTTTTTAGAACGGTAACACTGCCCCTTCTTATATTACCCCCTTTCCTGGTCTGTCTATAAGTTGTTTGCTTGGATAATTAAATATGTTGAGCTTCACTTGGTTAGAGCCCTCAAACATTAAGCAAAAAAGTTAATGCATCACACTTTTTATATTCAGGTTGTGTTAAAATTTGTCCAAAAAAAAATGCCGTGCTGACAAATGATTAATTTTCCTAACAGTTACGCATTTTTGTAAATTTTAACAGTTTTTGTGTGTAATTTCCATTAATAGACACCTGATCTTCACACCCAAATGTGGGCCTTCCCCAAACTGTTGCCACAAAGAACTCAATAGGATGTCTTTGTTTGCTGTAGCATTAAGATTTCCCTTTATGAGAACTAAGAGGTCCAAACCTGTTCCAGCATGACAATGCCCCTGCGCACAAAATGATGTTTATAAAGGCATGGTTTGCCAAGTTTGGTGTGGAAGAACTCGAGTGGCCTGCAAAGAGCCCCGACCTCAACCTCATGAATGAATTAGAACTCTGACTGTGTGTGCAAATTCCCACAGCTATGTTCCAAAATCTAGTGAAAGCCTTTGCAGAAGAAGATTATTATAACAGCAAAGGAATGGGATGTTCAAAAAGCACATATATGTGTCCACATACTTTTGCCCATATAATGTACTGTCAATATGATTGACACAGGTTTCAGGCACAGGTTTCTCTAGTTTAGCACTAGTTTAATAACTTAATTACTTTTCTTACATTTTTGTACACCCCTGATAGGTGTCACAAGTCATAGCCATTTTTTAAAATTAAGCTTGCAGTTGTGCTTTCTCTTAACCATTACCCAACAGTATTTTTAATCTCCCTGATAGACAGCATTCTTGGTAAATTTATAGCTTTCTTGTCAAACTCATACTTTTATTGTGAGATTTACAACAGCAGCAGCAGGAGGTCTATAAGACTCAAGGCCAACTACTGTGTCTAAAAGGTCACAGTAACAAGGACTTCTTCATATATATTAACTCAACTATGGTAAAAAAAAAAAAAAAAAATGCAGATACTATCTGCTTCAAGGAATCATTCTTCCTAGGAAAATCTGTAGTCCAAGTTTCAAAGACAAAAGAAACAAAATTGTAGAATGAAATATTCTCACGCATAGATATTTTGCTTAAGGTAAAGCAGATTAATGTACCTGCCTTAGTCTTTCATCACATGTGTAAACATCTTTATAAAAGCACAGCAGTGTGAATCACCATCACACGTTCCTGAGTGGGTGAAACTCTAGCCGCAGATCATACTGGCTGTTCTTTACTGTGTTCATGTTGATACCGAGAGTGTTGAAAAGGCTGATAAGAGTGCAATCTCATAGCTATTCATTTGACAAAAGAGCTCCCACAGCACAATGTGTACCTCAGTGTATTCAACATTCCTGTAGTGCACACATGGTGAGTTTGGTACACTGTGGAATTTTGTATTGTCCCTACTCTAATCATACACACTAATCAGTAGATCTGAAATGTAACTGAAATGTAATCAGATATAACTGAATAAAACCACGAATATGGAATTAAGAGATAATGTGATATATACAGTATACAGATACAAATAGGAGCACCATTTTTTAAATAAGCTTGCTAGTGAGGTTTTTTACTTTCATTCAGGACAGCAGGAAGATGTGAAGCTTGCGGGGCAAAGAAAAAACACATTTATTAATGTACATGAATGATGCATTTATGGTGATGCAATTACGGCAGTGCATTTACAGAGATACATTTACAGCATTCATTCATCATCCTTAATAACTGCCTGGTCAGAATTGCTGTGGTTTACATTAGGCTGCTAGTTTGTTTAGGCCCATATTCAGGGAAACAGAACCAGCTAAATTCATTTAAAAGATGTCACAGGCAGGTATAAACAAACAAACAACCAAAACAATCCAGATTTAACGAAACAAAACAAAACTACTTCAGATTTAAATCCAAATACAGCTACAGAAACGAGTATTTGGATCACTAAAAAGATACAGATATAGATAAAGATACAGATAGTGGCAGCCCATGACTGAGATTTTCGAAACAAACACTATTCACAATGTAAACTCCTATTGGAAATGTCCTATACAAATGTCTAAATATACATCACTGCAGTAAACATTTTCAGCCTTTATGTTATGCCAGCATAAACATTATTTTAAGTGGTGAGCTTAATTAGAGCTTACTTTTCATTTGCCCTCCTTCAGGAGCCTTTATGATTCCTTTCCTGATCCTGCTGGTGTTTGAGGGAGTTCCTCTTCTTCACCTAGAGTTCGCTATTGGGCAGCGCCTGAGGAAAGGCAGTGTGGGTGTTTGGAGGACCATTAGCCCTTACATGACAGGAGTAGGTGAGTTGAAATTCATTACCACCAACTAACCTGACTCTACTTGAGGGGGGGGGGGGGATATTTACAGTGGCAATAAACACCACTATAAGTAATTGTAGAACTAAATCCTTAAATCTTTGTCTCATTACGTTCTCCACTCCTGTCCAAAGGTTGGAATGATAAATGTTATACATCATGAACTTCTTCCCACAGGAATTGCGTCCATGTGTGTGTCCTTGTTGGTCAGCCTCTACTACAACACTATAATTGCCTGGGTCATGTGGTACTTCTTTAACTCGTTCCAGGACCCACTACCTTGGAGCCAGTGCCCCATCAATGCAAACAGAACAGGTATCACAGCCACAAAGCACAGGACATAAGTGTTATTAGAGGAAGAATCAGTTTTGGTCTGTATGCATGGATATGGAATTCGTAAAATGAAATGTTCTTCAAAATGTTTCTTTACATTTGTTCAATCAGTAGGACAATCCAAAATCCCTAGTGCAATACTAATTCAATTCAATTCAAATTTATTTTATTTGTATAGCACTTTACAAAAATTCCAGATATAAATTTTAAATTTCTAAATTTATCCCCAATGAGCAAGCCAGATGCGACGGAAAACTCCCTGCAGAACCTTGCAAAACACCAAACTTTATCTTAGTCACCATTTACATCTACGAACTGATAATGATCAGACAAATAAGACCTGAGCCAAAAGAAGACCATTCCCTTAACTCTACCAACATTTTCTAGTCTATCAAGGAAAATAGTATGATCAATGGTGTCAAAAGCTGCAGTAAGGTCAATCAAAACATGCGAGGACACACGAACCTGATCAGAGGCCAGTAGTAGGTCATTTACCACTTTATCCAGTGCTGTCTCTGTGTTATGATGAGGCCTAAATCCTGACTGATACATTTAATGAACGTTATTCCAATGTAGGTATGAGCATAACTGCTGTGCTACAGCCTTTTCTAGGATCTTGGAGATAATGGGGAGGTTTGATATTGGCCTATAGCTGGACACGCCAGGTTTTTTTAATCAGGGGATTGATAACTGATAGTTTAAAAGATGTAGGTACATAGTCAGTGCTAAGGGAAGAATTGATTATTTTTAGAGGAGGTTCGATTGCTTCTGGTATTATCTGTTTGAAGAAACATGTAGGTAAATGATCCAGTACATAAGTTGATTAGTTAAAGTAGTTCAGTCTCTCCAAGGGGAGTAAAATATTCTAATCCCTGATCTGATATAGTAATATTGTTACCTACAGGGTTAGTTATCACATTGTCTGACTTTAAATTTATAGTCTGAATTTTTTGCCTGATCTTTTCAATTTTGCCACTCAAAAAATTCATGGAGTCATTGAAACTACATATTGATGGTGTGCATGTTTCTCTGGTGGTCTTTTTCCTAGTTAATTTTGCTACAGTATTAAACAAGAATCTATGATTATCTTTTTGTTTTGATTATGATTATCTATGATTCTATGATTGAATCTATGATTATCTTTTATTAGGGTGGAGAGATATGTTGATCTAGCAGCACTAAGAGATTTTCTAGTTCAGGAGGCTCTCCTTTCATGCAGTTTGAAATGCTACCAATTTTGTTTGATGTCATTTACGTTATAATTTTCGAGTGGTCTGTTTAAGGTGCATGTGTGATCGTTATACCAGGGTGCTAGTTTTTTCTCCCTAATTATTTTTCTTTTAAGTGGAGCTACATTATCTAGATTCACTTAGACAAATTCACTTACTGTAAACATGGCTACACTGACAGGTCTGGTGTCAGAATGTGAGAGGAGCTCCCCTGTGGATTATTTCTGGTACAGGAAGACCTTGGACACAACTACATCCATAGACGAAACAGGAGGACTGCATTGGTGGATGATACTGTGTCTAATTTCAGCCTGGGCTGTACTCTATGTCTGCTGTGTCCGTGGAATTGAGACCACTGGCAAGGTATTATATTTCTTGCATAACATATTAAAAGACAGGTTGAACTGATAAGTGCTGGTCAAAAGCTTGGAGGAAAACATTTGTGGCAGGGTAGAGCTGGTTATGGTGGTTGTGATTACATTTCTTTTTAAATCTATGTTCTTGATATGTACACCAGGCCTAGGGAGCCTGTCTGTATTTTCCAGCTTCTTTATTATTGATTCTCCCAGTTGCCAGCTTGACCAACTTGGTCTGCGTTAACAGCTTGTAGGTTGAGGTAAACCTTATAACTTAATTGAAATAAAATAGAAAGCTAGCTGCTGCAAATTAGTGGCCTTTATCTGAAACGTACACATACTTCATATTACTTAAGAGCAGATATCAACTGTATCAGCAGTTTAAAAAAAAAAACCTGATACTGATACAATGCTATAAAAGGTAAGTGCTTTAGTCTAGTCATAATAAAAAGGTCTGTGAGAACATTTAGGAAATCTCATCATGTTTAAGCTAGTAAAGTCTTTTTAAGTATAAACACACATTAAAGCTCACATACACTATGTATGTACATATACACTATGTACATAGTGTATGTACATAGTGTATATGTACATACACTATGTACATATACAGCAAAATACTGTGTATTACTAAGTACATTATATGGAACAATCATATAATGGCAGTTTTTTTTTTATTTTTATACTACTGCATGCTATAAAATTTAGCAGTGTTGTCAATGTTGTTGTGTAAGAATAAGGACTCATAAAGATTTACTACATTAATTCTTTTATAGGCTTATAGCAATGGAAATAGAGACTGGTAGACTGTACACTGTTAAACAGGTGGATCCATTCAAATGCATGTAATAAAGTCGCATATAATAAAGTTATGACTAATAAATGCTTATTGCTTAATTAACAGCCACAATTGGTTTCCTCCATTTAAATGTCATTCATGTCATTAAAACCAATCCAAATTTATTTATATTGCTTTTCATACATGCTATTCTTACAAATGTTCCAAATGTAGGGTTCTAGCAGTGAATTGTATACCTAAGAGGTGATTAGCATATTTCATAGTGAATCAGCTTTATATTGTATCTGATATTACTGGAACTTAAACAGGAACTCTTTATATCTCCTCGCAAGGCAGTATATGTGACCTCCACATTACCCTATGTGGTTCTCACCATTTTCCTAATCAGAGGACTGACTCTGAAAGGCTCTGTCGATGGAATTATATTTCTATTTACACCAGATGTAAGTATAAATCCACAGAAAATCACTGTCTTTTACAGTTTACTTTTACAGTGCTGAAGGGCAGTTCAGTGAATATTGCGATCACCATGATTTACTACATTGCTACATACTGTAGTCATGTATACATATGTAAAATCTGTGTGCATGTTTGTGTGTGTGTGTAGCTCAATGAGTTAGCAAACCCAGCAACCTGGCTGGATGCAGGTGCTCAAGTATTCTATTCCTTCTCTCTGGCATTTGGTGGCCTCATCTCCTTCTCCAGCTACAACTCAGTACAGTAAGTCCATAAGTGACATCAAGTGAGCAGTTAGTAGTGCTGTATTAATGGTAGAGGCCCCAGTACTGTGTCCTAAGGTACATATGTCCTTCTTTCAGTAACAACTGTGAGCAGGATGCTGTGATCATCTCCATCATCAATGCCTTCACCTCAATCTTTGCTGCCACTGTAATCTACACCATCATTGGTTTCAGAGCCACGGAGAGATTTGACGACTGTTTGGCAACGTATGTACTTGTGATTTATTCTTAACAGTGGACACCTGTACCTGGAAAAGAAGTTATCTAAGAATGTGCTCTGCATCTGTCCTGCAGAAACATTATGACTTTGCTGAACACCTTTGACCTGCCAGAAGCAAATATCACTGAAAGTAACTACAATCAAGCTTTTAATGAGCTTAACGCCACATACCCCGATGTCATTCAGGGTCTAAATCTTCAGACCTGCAACCTGAACACATTCCTCAGTGAGGTAGAGTCATCTTTTCTCTCACAAATGTATTTACATTTGTGGATTACACTTTTTGAATTTTATATCTCATGTTTGAGATCTAATTTGTCCCTCCCAAAATGTAATGGCTTAATGTAGAGATGTTACATGCTTTGCTTCTCTGCTTAAACAGGGTGTGGAGGGCACAGGCCTGGCATTCATTGTCTTCACTGAGGCCATCACCAAGATGCCCTTGTCTCCACTGTGGTCCGTCCTTTTCTTTGTCATGCTCTTCTGCCTCGGCCTGTCATCCATGTTTGGAAACATTGAAGGAGTCCTGGTGCCTTTGCAGGACTTAAAGGTCTTCCCCAAACACTGGCCTAAAGAACTGATCTCAGGTACAGTATTCAGAGAAAGATCATCAGCCAGCATTTTTGGCACACATTAAAATTATAAGATTTGTATTGTATTTTTTGGTAAATATTATTATAGTAACACATTTGACTGTTTTTCTTTTATTATTTCAGCATTGACCTGTCTGCTGTGTTGTTGTATTGCGTTAATATTCGTCCAAGGGTCAGGGAATTACTGGCTGGCGCTCTTTGACAATTTTGCAGGTTCCATCCCTCTACTCATTATTGCCTTCTGTGAGATGGTTGGAGTGGTGTATGTTTATGGAATAGACAGGTATGTAAGTGAAAGTCACTGATTTTCTTTAACAAAAAGAACATTCTTCCATGTCTTTCTGGGACTTCATTGTTCCATACCCTATCATCTTTCATGCCTTGTTGTAATAGCTATTATAATACCTATTATTATTATTATTATTATTATTATGGGTTGTGGGGTACTCAGAGAGAAAGACTGTGTTGTGAAAATTACAGCATACATTGCTTAACAAAAAAATCTAAATTGCTGCATACTAGAGTGACGTCAAATCTAAGACCATGTGCTCTCCCAACAGGTTCAATGAAGACCTGGTCTTCATGATCGGGCACAAGCCGAATATCTTCTGGCAGGCCACATGGAGAGTTATCAGCCCCCTCATCATGCTGGTCATCTTCCTCTTCTACTTTGTTACCACCATCTCCAAGGAGCTCTTTTATATCGCCTGGGACCCAGAATCGGTAAGGTTACTCATGAGGCTACATGTGCTAAGAGCTTAAAGTATAGCATGATCCAAGTTAATAAGCATTTGTAAGCTAAACTGCCATGTGAGCTCATTACATGAGTGGCTGTGGTGAACATTACCTGCATTTACATTTAATCATTTAGCAGACACTCTTTTCCAGAGTGACGTATGTATGGATCACAAACGTGATCTACACGTCTCAACTGGTCAGGGAAGAAATGTTTCATACACAGCAGTTATCCTGACAATCTCTGCTCATCTGTTTGTATTACAGCCTAAATTTCCTACTTTGGAGCAGAAGCCCTACCCATCATGGATCTATGTAATAATCTTCATATTGGCTGGGATTCCTAGCCTTGCTATACCTGGTGCTGCCATTATCAGGGCTATACGGAAGCGCTGTTGTTAAATGGATGTTGGTGTGTAAATTAAGAGCACATTTCTTAATTCAGTAAGCAATTCTTATGAATGTACCAGGGTGAATTATTATTATTATTATTATTATTATTATTATTATTATTATTATTAGTATTATTATTATGTTTTTTTTAATTTTTTTTTTCCTTTGGTAATTTGATAATTGGTATTATTTCTTTGTCACCATTTTAAAGGATTTTTTTTCCTGACAATAATAGTAGATTATTGTTAGAAATACACCCCCCGCTGGTTTTATGAAATTACAATTATACTTAGTAACTGTATAACTACAGTGTATCAAAAATGTTCAAACACCCTTTGTATTAGTTTGTGGTATCATATATACTAGAGAACCTTATTTATTTTTTTACCAAACATTTTCACTGTATTATAGTATTTGCATTATATGGCAATTGTAGTTTTGTTAATGGACATGTTGAGTTATTTTATTTAATTAATCAATACTTGTTCAAAGCACTTTACATGTTTTCCTGTTTTCCTGTTTTCCTAAAATAAGCAATGTTTTACTAAAATAAAAATATCACTCTTAACCACTCTTAACTCTTAATACAGTAATTCTGTAATACAGTAAGCCTGTCTATAACTGTTGGAGAAAGCCCATAGTTAACATCCTTCAGTTTTGAAGTCATGGCAATGAGTAACCAGTTAACCTGTAGATTAGATGTTCTGTGTAACCACAGCTTGCTTAAGTAACCAACTGAGTAGGAGTGTTTGCCACTGTAAATGTCTGCAGTACTCTGCAGCATAATGTGGGATTGAACAAGAGTGCCAAAGCTCCTCCCCTTCTTCTGAGGAAAAAAACCCTAGAAATTGTCAAGGTAAAGAGAAGCGAGAGTCCCCCGAAGAGGAAATGAAAGTCAGATCTGGCCTGTAAATCACAAGTCAGCTGCAAAGTAAATTGAAGGATGGATGGAACTCGGAGCACCAAAGACATCGAGCTGAGCCACACTCAAGAGGAGACCACTAAGACTGATGAACGCCCTAAATGGGACAATAAGGTTCAGTACCTGTTGACATGCATCGGATTTGCTGTTGGCTTGGGGAATGTATGGAGGTTCCCTTATTTGTGTCAGGTATATGGAGGAGGTAAGAGACTTTGGCAGTGTATTATGTTTAATTTAATTAAAGTGGGTTTTTTTTCATGTTGTGTTGTGTACTGCTTTATTTTTCTCTAGATGAAAATGCATGTTAGTTGGTTTCTAATTCTTTGAACTCTACCTAAACTAAGAGGTCAGGTTTATAGTTTTAATTAATCAGACACTGACTAGGAATTCATTCGATTTTCTTCCTAGTTAAGGTCTTTAAATGATACTTCCATCCATATAACTTGTAATGTTGACCTAAATAGTCTTAATCAATCTGTAGCACTTAGCAATTTTGTAATTATATTATATCATGTATATTGTGGCGCTCATATATAGTTATTAGCCTGGTCATTTAAATGGAACTAAAAATAATTAGGCCCATAAATATGTCAACGTAGACCTAAGTGTTCTGTGGGTGGAAATTTCATATATTAAAAAGCTATGTGGCTCGAATAAATAGTCAAAATATTACTGTACACATTGAAATAATGAGCCTAATATTCAAATAACTGGATTATGTTCATAAAATTAACTTGCACTGAGGGGGTCCCTGGCTACAAAATGTTTGAGAACCCTTGTGTTCTCAAACATTTTGTAACAGCAAAACATTTATACATACACATAACCATGAAAGCAACTGACACCTGAAAATTTGGAATCCATGCTTCAGATATTGATATAATCCATTTTGCTGATGATCCATATTTTAAAAAGATTAAATCGAATTATATAAAATTATATAAAACAGATGTGTAAATGCTTTGGGTTTTTTTTTTTGTCGTTTTTTGTCACATAATGTCAGCTCATCCTGAGTATATAGTCTGCTATGAGGTACAGTGGTGATGGTGTGCTGTGCTGAGAGGAAATTGTGGTTTAGTGAGTGTAGATGAATCTATTTCAGTTACAACAACATGTTGCAGACATTTTGTACTTGCTTCTGAGAGGCTGATGATAAAAGGCTCACATCAGATATATTTCTAACTTCATTCAAAAAACCTATTATTCATTAAAAAAAATTAAATAAATAGGAATGGAATAAAAATAAAAGTTTATTTATAAACATTATTTCAAATACTGTTGGAGATATTAAAAGAAATTGACTTTCATAGCAACTCCATATATTATGTTGCTTGCTTGATGAATAACACTAATTTTTGTAGCTAAAAGAAAAATCAAATCAACTTTAATATTGCCACACACACACATGCTTTATTTATACTCTGTTTATAAGTGCAGAACTGTTGGGGAAAACCCACACACATACACACACAAACCTCGGGGGGTTTTTTCAATATACTTTTCAGCATAGAAAAAGACATTATCAGAACCTTTTATATAAAGAGATATGGCTCTAATGCATGTGCTGTTTGCACTTTCAGGACCTTTCATACATGGATTAACAGCTTTTTGTCAAAAGTAAATATAAGTGTACATAGGTAAATATAGAAACCAGGTTCACCCACTGCACGATGAACAGCACATTAGAAAGTAATAAAACAATCATTATTGAATCCATTCATACTGTAGTATACTGTATTTATTATACTGAAGTCAAATCATTTACATGGTAAAGATGCTCTGAGGTAAAATTTGGTTATCTATCAGGTCAAGCTGATATCTTGAAATGAATGTAGCCTTTAAACGGAAAATGTTCCCATTCTAATGTTTTACACCACAGAGTTAAAGATAAGCTCAGTAAGATGGTGGGTAATGAGAACACATGAGAACTTCCAAAAATTTACCATTCTTTACAACACATATGGTGTACTTAGTGGGATGATGACCAGGATAACACAATTGAAAATGTCTAAGTTAGCATGATAGTCTAATATTAATTGCTTCTCTAAAACTGTTGGTCATCTTCTGATGTGCTAATATTCTTAAGAATCTAGAAGTATACTAATGTATTGTGTTTGTGCTTAGGCGCATTTCTGATCCCGTACCTCATAGCGCTGGTGTTTGAGGGGCTTCCGCTGCTTCATATGGAGCTAGCTATTGGTCAGAGGCTCCGCATGGGCAGCATAGGAGTCTGGAACTCAATCTCACCTTATCTAGGAGGAATAGGTTGGTATGGAAGGACTATGTGCACAATGGTTATGTACACACTGTATTAGTAACTGAAGTGTAGTACATGTTTGGTGGTAGTGTGTGCTGCATCCAGCAGTGATACACTATGGACATGTTTGTGTCAACACTTCTGTGTAATGGTGCTGGAGTTCCTTGGTTTGTTAACTGTAGTGAAATCATTCTTATACTGTTGTTGTACTTATTGGACAACCTCTTTCTTCTGTGTGTGCTTGTGCAGGTGTAGCCTCTATGACTGTGTCATTTTTGGTTGGTTTGTTTTACAACACTATACTGGCCTGGATTCTGTGGTATTTCTTTCATTCATTCCAAGATCCACTGCCATGGCAGTCATGCCCAGTCAACGCCAATCGCACTGGTAAGACAAACAGTATCACATCAGTTCATTAAGGCAAGCCAGACATTTTTCATCTAGTTCTCTATTCAGTGGTGGTCTATGCCGCACAGAGATGGAGTCTGTGATTTTTAATTTTTGTTTACATTGGTGGAAATCACAACCATTATCAAAGTTATTATAATTATTATTAAGCTCTTATAGATATTAGCCTGTTTGGATAATATCTATAATTGGATGGGTTTAAACCAAACCTCACTATAAATAATGTCAAGTCGGAAATTTCCAAAACAAAAATCTCTGTGGCTCCTATAAAATTATTATTGCACACAATTAAAAGAAAGAGTCTAATATATAAATATAAATTATATAAATATATATATTTATAAATATATAGGAATCTCTATATAGGAATATCGTTAAAAAATAATTATTATAGGATGTATGATTATAAATATTGCATTAAAATTTATATTAAGTGGAAATTACAATACAATACAATGTTATTTTGATTAGAAACATTTTCAACAATATTGAGATAATTAATAAAAACTAAAAAGTCTTAAAACACTTCATAGTGTTCAGTCTAGGTTATTTGGATAAGTATATTATATAAGTTTCTTGTGAATTAACTTGTTCCAGACTTTAAACCTATAAGCTCACCGCTGTCCAATCATACCTCACTCAACACAACCATCTCATTTCATCACCACCTCCTTATATAATCACAGTGCTATATCAGTGTCTCATTAGGCTTCATAAATGCTTCATGTTCTTGCAGGGTATGTGGAGGAATGTAAGAAGAGCACTCCAGTGAACTACTTCTGGTACAGAGAGACACTGAATATCACTCCGAACATTTCAATTAGTGGGGATCCTCAATGGTGGCTGGTGGTGTGTCTGGCTTCAGCTTGGTGTATTGTCTATATCTGCTTCATTCGGGGCATCGAGACCATCGGCAAGGTTGGGACCCTCCTGACAGTCCATCTTACTCATATTATTCAATTAAGCATTTATTTATTCATGAATCAGACCATTAAACATTAAATGAATCTGTGGGTGTAGGCGATATATATCACAGCTACCTTCCCATATCTTGTGCTCACTATCTTTCTGATCCGGGCATTGACTCTGCCAGGAGCTACTATTGGATTGCGCCACCTCTTCACACCAAATGTAAGTTGTGCTTTTTTCACAGTTACCATGCACTTATTTGTTTGCTAAGTGGTAACTCGCTATAAAATGAGGAGCCTAGCTAGTTAGTGCTAGGTAAATTAACCTAGAACTTACTCCTTTGCCATGTAACTAGACTGTCTAATTGGTTATTTAATTGTTGTCTAATTGTAATCTAACAGTCTAAAAACTGAAGCATTACATTTACTAATTTGGATGATGCTTTTATCAATGCATGTATCCAAAGCAACTTACAATGAAGCAAGGAGTTGAGGGTTGAGGGCCTTGCTGGTACTGATACTGGGGTACTGGTATTGGGGGTGGTGGTATTCAACCTGATCAGTAGTCCAGAGCTGTAACTGCTGAGCCACCACTGCCCTTAGATATGACTTTTATCTCATTATCTCAGTGACTCAGTGGCAAAATTGTAGCTCAGCTCATATGGATCACTGACCAAGATTTATCTAAGTTTTATATATATGCATTCCAAATGTTTAATTTGTTGACCTGTTAGAAAAAGTAGAGAAGAGAAATTCATTGCTGTGAAAGTGGGCTATAACCACATCTGCTACAAAGAAATATTTGATGGAAATTATGTATGTCTCTGACCTTTCAGTGGTTTCTCTTCTGACAGTGGGAAACACTGAAAAACCCAACAGTGTGGTTGGATGCAGCAACCCAGATATTCTTCTCTCTGTCTCTTGCATTTGGAGGCCTCATTGCATTTTCCAGCTATAACCCACAAAAGTAAGCTATTGTATCACACAGAAAAGTATGCTCTTTACTGTTGCACACAAGCCAACAAAAAAATGCTTACATAATTTATTACCTATGCATTGTAATGGTGTAATATACTTCATGTCATTGTAATAGAACAGATTGGCAAATATTCTTATCTGCAGAGATAAAAATGTACAGAAAATGTGATAATCTGTGGAACTAAATAAAGAATTTATAACCTAATACTGGAGTTTTTTAAAGCTAAAAATACTGCAAAGTCTAATAGTAAAATAACAGTAACAACAAATTAAATAAGTTTCCCCCCCCACCCAGAAACAACTGTGAGCGAGATGCTCTTATTGTTGGATGCGTCAACAGTGCTACCTCAATCTATGCCTCAATTCCCATTTTTTCCATCCTGGGATTTAAAGCACTGTCAAGCTATAATGACTGTGTAGACAGGTAAGAATTGCACTGCACTAAGTGATCTAGGAAAAAAGTGACAGAGAATGTATTTGCTATATATTTGCTTGTTTCTTGTTTTCACAGTAATATCTTGGCCTTGACAAATGCTTTTAATATTCCGGATATGAATATAACAGAGGAAAATTATGTGGCATGGTTGACACATCTTAATGAGACATATCCACACGAGGTGCAGAAACTTAATCTGAAGACATGCAATCTCCAAGCATTGCTTGATCAGGTATTATTACACACATAATAATAATGGGTTCGAGATATATATGTAAGAAATAAAATGCTGTGCTGTTATAGGATAATCTTCAACGAGGAGGTATGATAAGGCCCGACACAAAGCGGATAATTTTCTTCTAGCAACATGGCCAAAAGTGTTTTATTACCCTTAAACCACAGCAAATTACCGACAATTGCAAATTTTAATTTATTACTGAATGACATGTCATGCTTTTTAACCATTTATAGTTACATTTAATGTTATGAAACAAGAGACAAGTTATTTCTTGTTATCACTTATGTTATAACAGCTATAAACAGTCACTCACTTACCAGGATCTCCTTTTCTATTTTTTGAAGTTATTAAGAAAAAAAAAACAGTTTGTCATTTTAGAGAGAAACCGGGAAGCACACAGTCTTTTATCCAGAAGACTCTCCCGTGGTCAAAACTTACTGACTATTACAAAGTGCTGACCTATGAGACTCCTTCCATCAATGTTAAATAAATGTCTCCTAAGAGAAAGCTTCACTACATGGATGAGTATAGGTTTTTCTTTGTTAAATAACTTTTTGTTATCTGTATATTAATAGACATCTGTCAAACAAGTTCCTGGGAATGAGTTATTACTCTGGAAACAAGAATGTATTAGAACAAGTGCATTAAGTATAAACCTCTCATTTGAATTACTACTGTCAGAGCTGCTGTTAAAGAAAATTAATTAACATCTGACCAATGAGATTTGAGAATTAAAAAATGCTGTGGTATAATAACTTTGAGCAGTTTCCTAAAAAGAGAACTCCTACTTCCCAGGCCTTCTCTTTAAACTGTTCTCTAAATTTGTAATTCATTTCGGGAAATGCTTTTTAATTTAAATACAGTGCATTAAATCTATTAGATCCCTGGCCTCTATCAGCCTCACTTCAACCCATACAAATTACTACTGGGCATTGACATCATGCCATATAGTTAAAAAAGAAAAAAAAAAAAAAAAGTACCACTGCTATTACCTCAGTAGACCTTCACTTGCTGTGATAAATGTGCTTTCAGGTTCTGTCAAGGTGTCTTTCTGTTTGTTGTCCCTCAGAGTGCCTCAGGCACAGGTTTGGCTTTCATTGTGTTCACTGAGGCGGTAATAAAGTTGCCAGGGTCCCAGGTCTGGGCTGTGCTCTTCTTTATTATGCTCTTCAGTCTTGGCCTTTCGTCAATGTTTGGAAATCTGGAGGGGGTCTTGACCCCTCTGCTGGACCTGCACCTCGTGCCAAAGTGTATTCCTAAGGAGATTTTTACAGGTAAATAGAGAGACTGGGACAACACAAAGTGGACCATCATTTGACCTTAAATGGGCTCTCAAGCCATGTTATGAAAAGTTCTGAATGGTTAAAGTTAAGATAGTGGTGGGTTAGGGTAATCTTTTCTTACATCATTAGGAAATCCTCAAAAATTGCTTTAGCTTTTTAATTCTGTATGAGATCAGGTCGATTTTACCAACTTAATCGTCTTTTCTTTGTAGGGCTGATGTGCCTGGTTTCCTTTACTGCGGCACTCATATTCACTATGGGATCTGGAAACTACTGGCTAGCCATCTTTAATAACTATGTAGGTTCCTTGCCTCTGCTGGTCATTGCCTTTTTCGAGATCACAGCCGTGATCTACATCTACGGTGGCAACAGGTGCTTGTTAACTTGTTAATGGAATGTACTGTAGGGTCCAAAGTGAGTCCAGTACTAAGATGTGGTTCTATTCCTTACACAGGAATATCATGCATGTAACACTTTTTGTGAAATTATGTCTTGAGCAAGACTTCATACACTAAATTTTTCACTAATAAAGGCAAAAAAAAAAAGCCAATATTGACTCTAATGCCTAACACATAAAGAACTGTACTAGCCAAGATCAAGAGACAATAAATATAACATCACAATAGCATTGTGGGCTCAGGGTATATGTACACATGTGCTACTATTTGAATGACTTCACAAACAGGATCGTGAGATATAATATTTCCCTGTTTTAACACATTTATGAATATGTTAATAACATATTCCTAAATGATATTAACTGATTGTATAGAAACCCCTCTTGGTAGCAGATTCAGATTCTGTAAGCCACTGTATGAAATTAAGCTGTATGGAATAAGCTGTACTAGGTTATCCACTATTGTGGTATAGGACACTCGTTATTCCGCAGATCGTCAGTTTTATACCATGTTTCCACCCTCTCAGATTCAGTGATGATATAGAGTGGATGATAGGACACAGGCCCAACCTGTACTGGCAAGCTACATGGAGGGTGATCAGTCCTTTGATGCTGCTAGTGGTCTTCCTGGCTTATGTAGTGGTACAGGCACAACAAAAACCCACCTATGAAGCATGGAACCCAGATTATGTAAGAACCTCAAACACTGTTATAACTCTTAATACAGGGCTAATATGTTAGGTCTATTGTTATGCCTATGCCTAAGGACTGTGACATTAACTATTAAAGAGATAAATGATATGCTACATGGAATACAAATAATCTGATGTTTTTCTAACTCTCCCAGGTAAATTTCCCTGCTCCAGAAACTCTGATGTATCCAGGCTGGGTCTATGCCATTTGTATTCTCCTAGCCGCTATTCCCTGTTTACTTATTCCGCTTTGGGCACTCTATCAGTTTATTAAATTTTTATGTAAACACCTGGCAGACAGACAAGCTAAAAGATGTTATGATAATGAAGGGTATGAGGTGGAAACATAAGCAAGGTAATTGGATATAACTTTTAGTATGCAGATTATTTCTTCCTGAAGTAAAACTTACCTGTTGAGGAAACATAAAATGTCACCTGTACATTTTGCTTAACTGTAATTAAGATTATATTGGCATCACTATGCTGTAATCATGTACTTTATCTATTGGTTTTAAATCTGACATAGATTTGACATTACTAAAGTAATGTAAATGGACTGCTCTCTGTAAGAGAATATTTTTAATTCTCACAATAAATAGAATATACAATATACTATATGCTTTATGATTAAAAAAAATTGGTTTGTTTTTTTTTTTTTTGTTTGTTTTGTTTCTCTTCAAACTATCAGCATTCTGATCTATTTTTCAAATATTTGGAAGTTTATAATGTTTATGTGTATGTTTGAATTACACGGTGAGGTCATTTGAGGTGCTCAGACAGTATTGCTGTAAAAGAGTAATAAAATATTTGGTCACTAAATAAATATATCTTGGTGTACTTCCTAGTCCGATAAGATGGATCTGTTTGCTTTGGTTATAATACAAGCTATGACTGCTATGATACAAGGAAAATGTAGTCCATAAATGATACCATTAGTTCAAATCCATTAAGTTTTCTCACTACAACTTTAATACATCGGTCTGAGCATCATTTACTTTAGATTATTTATTGAAACCATTTTAATTTGGGGTATTAGAATAAACCTATTTAAGAATTACAACCTTTAAAACTATCCATTTTGGTTACAAGTATTAGAATGAATGAAGTCACTGATTCACAGGCCAGAGAGAAGAAAAACAGGATGTGGGATATCACCGTATGTTGACAAGATTACTGATCCATCAGTAGTGCATGTATTGAGTGTTGTGAATAACAGATTGTGGAAACTGTTTGCTGTGTTCCTGATAATTTAGATAACACGTTTCATTAGACTGTAAAACAGTAGAGCTGTATCGTTACATTCCCAGTGTTATCTATTAGTCTTTGTCAAAGAGAGATTAGAATGAGAGCTATGAGTTTAACTTACATTAATAATAAGCCATAGCAGACAATAACTAGTTCAAATAGTTTGATTGAAAGCTGTTGCAAAGAGTTACACAAAGTGAAGTTACAAAATATAGCTGAGTTTCACAATCTTTCCCAGTGTATGTGAGAGAGGGAGAGTCACCCGAATGAAACACTTATCCAGAGAGACTTACAAAACATGTGAACAGTTGAAGGTGCAGTGCTCCAAAGCACCTAGCAAATCTGCAGGGAATCATTATCTGAAAGATGTGAGACAAAAAACGTTAGTTTGTAAAAGTGCTAATTGGTTACAAAAAAGACCATTTTACGTTTGCATTTCCGTTTATGACGTTTGGCATATTACATCCTGATACTAGCTGACTAGGTCACAGACTAATTATAGCATCAGTCTAAAAATTCTGTTGGGGAGGTAATATAGTAAGAAAAGCACACAGACAACACTTGAGGTAAGTGGGTGCTGGTCTGTTTTTGGCTTTGTAGGCAAGTATCAGTGTTTTAAAGCTGGACGGAGCGTAGCAATGGGGTGGTGTGGGAAAACTTAGGAAGGTTGAAAACAAGTCATGCAACTGCATTCTAGTTGCAGAGGTCGAATGGTGCTCAGAAGCAGACCTGCCAAGAGCAAGCTGCAGTAGTCCAGTCTCAAAATAAAAAGGGACTGAACAAGCACCTGAGTGGCCTGTGTGGATAGAATTGGACAAATCCTTCTGATGTTGTAAAGGAGAAATCAACATGAGCATGTCAGATTAGCACTGTGAGAGGATCATTTCAAACATAAGCACTTGCACAAAATAATTTTTTAACTTAAGTGCATAAATGATAATAAAATTAATTAAAAAAAAAAAAAAGCAATTGTTGCAAGGTAAGTACCGAGAAAATCAAGCATTTTTACAGATACTGCCTGAAGTTGAAGGTCACTAGATCTCTATGGAAGGAATAAAGACACAAGGTGACTCTCATTCCACCACTTGTTTGTAACGCTCGGGGGTCATCAGTGACATTGTCCCTTCTGGTGGTCACATGCTCTGGTGGATATTCTGCCTTTGTCAGCCTGTTTTGCTTTTCTGGCACTTTCATACAATGACGTCCTCATACACTGTTATGTTAGCAGTCCTACTCTGACTGCAAATTCAGGTCTGTGGTCATGTCCCTGTAACAGAAACACATGGCAAAGACACTACAATCTTGACACAGGACTTGGATGTAAAGCAGGAACAAGCCAGAGCACTCCTATATTCAAAAGGTGACTTGTGTTGGCTTCAGGGATTGTTCCTTGGTTTTTTATGCTTGAGGTAAATGAGTAGAGATATTTTAGATCTGGAAACTGTATTATTTATTTGGTAACACTGTACATTAAAGTTCACTTAACTAATATTATTTATTGCATTGGTTAACATTAACAAATGTTAAACTGAGCATTATAAACTGTACGTAATATTAACAAAGTAACCTCCATCAAATAACATTTATAATGTATACAATATTCAGTGTATTCAACAAAAAACTACCCATAAATTAACTAATAAAATACAGGATGTTACTAAAATTTGATAACGTACTAAACTCTGGTCTCCAAGTTTAAATATTGGTTATGTATTTTGTCAGTTAACAACTATATATAATTATTACATAAAGTAAGTATGTAAAAATGCTTCTATTCTATTCTATCTATTACATATTGCATATTATAATGCATATTGCATTTCTATCTAATATGTTATTATATTACATATTGCAGTTTGTGGTTTATGCCTTGTTAGATTAAAAGCTGTATTTGTCTTCTGTAGCATGTCTTTGAGAGCAGATTTACCTCAGTGTGGTGATGTAATGATAGAGAATGAGAACAATGACATCAAAGTGGCACGAGAAAAGAAGAACAGGGGTAAATCAGGTGAGAAACTTCAATCAGTCAAACAAAAGAATACAGTAGCATTCATCAAGCATCTCTATTACTCAGAGTTTCATGTGGGTTCCCTGTGTTGCATGGGTTTCCTCTGGGTCTCCAGTTTCTTCTCACCACACAAAACACAAAAACATGCCGGTAGGCAGGTTGAATACTCTAAATTGCCCTTAGGTGTGAATGTTTGTGTACATGGTGCTCTGCTGTCCCAGTTGGGGTGTATTCCTGCACTACATCCAATCTTTACTGTGATAGGATTCAGATCCTCTGTGACTCTACTGAATATTGATGGAATGAATACTGAATTGGCTGACTTAAATTGTTAAAACTCACAAGACCCATAGGCATGTCCAGGCTTGCATTCCTCTTGTAATTACATACTTTTCTAGTTATGTTCATGAATAAAATAATTTTAGATGAATAACTGAATAAGTTAAGACTGTAAGATGTTAGTAAAAAAAAAAATCCAAACCTCCCTGTCTCTCAGGACCAGCGCTCAGCTACCTCACAGGCCCCAAGTTCCTCATATATGTCAGTGGAGCGTTGTCAATGTGGGTAAGAAGCCATGTTAAAATGAAAAGAAATGTTCAGTGTTTATTCTCTGCTGTATTTTTCATTATTTTGTGGGGTGTGTCTCTCTGCTTCCATGCCAGGGTGACCGTATGTGGCACTTTGCCATTGCTGTCTTTCTGATTGAGCTGTACGGACATAACTTACTGCTAACTGCCATCTTTGGTCTGGTGGTGGCTGGTTCTGTGCTTTTATTAGGTGCTCTAATTGGAGACTGGGTGGACCGTAACCCAAGAAACAAAGGTAGTATATTTGTTGGATTTGTTGTTCTCTCATTATAGCTTGCACTTGAAAAAAAAAGTTTTTCAGTCATCAAGCTGATGTACAGTGCCTTGCATAAGTTACATAGTTATCTGAATAGAGTGTTCAGTTAAAGTGTCACATGATCACAATATAAATATACCTGTTCCTTAAATGCCCCTGAGTTTATTAGAGAACATATAATACCTAAACAATCAGCATCATAACGACAAAGGAGCTATCAAACCAAGGGATAAAGTGCTGAAAAAAAATATCAGTCAGGATTGGGTTATAAAAACATATGTAAAACTTTGAACGTCTTGCAGAACACTATTAAATCCATTACTTAAAAATATATAGAATAACCACAGGAGGCAATCCACCAACAATCAGTGACAAAGTAAGGAGGACATTAGTCAAATAAGCAACCAAGGCCAAGGGTAACTCTGAAGGAGCTGGATAGCTCCATAGCTCAAATGTGATCACAGCCCAGAGACTCCAAGAAGCTAGACTTTATTTAAGCATGGTGAGAAGAAAGCCAATTTTGTATAAAATAGACATTGTAAAATCCTGAGTTGGAGATCCAGCAAACTTGTGGAAAAAGGTTTTCTGCTCTGATGACACCAAAATATTTTTGGCCTTGGCACAAAGTTCTACATAACCAAACAATGCTCATCACCCTGAGAACATAAACACTCACAGTGAAGCATTGTATTGGTAGCATCGTATTGTGGGGATGTACTTCCTCAGCAGGGCCTGCAAAACTGGTCAAGTTTGGGGGATAGATGGATGAAGCCAAATACAGGGCATCTGAGAAGAAAACCTGTTCCAGTCTGCAATATACTTGAGACTGGGGTGGATGTTTGACTTCCAACAAGACAAAAACCCCAGGCATACTGCCAAAGCTACACTGGAGTTGTTCAAAACCAAGAACCTCACTGTGGTAGAATTGCCAAGTCAAATCCTGGACCTCAATCTGTGGTAAGAAAATGGTGCTGGTGCTGTTCACCAGTGGTCTCCAGCCAGTCTGACAGAGCTTGAGCCATTTGCCAAGATGAATGTGCAAAAATATCAGGATATAGATGTGCAAAGCTAATAAAGACATATCCCAGAATACTTGCAGCTATAATTGCAGTCAGAGGTTATTTTACCAAGTATTGACCTCTGGGGGTGAATACTTATGCAACCAACCAATTTTTTGCTGTTTTGTTTAATTAACGTTTGTGTGACATTTGCTTGTGTTTCATTTAAATGTCAGGTGTTACTAAACGTTTGATGTGCTTCTGTTTTTTAAACACTGAAACAATCCTCCATGTTCTTCACTGCAGTGGCTCACGCATCCTTGTTCATTCAAAACATCTCACTGACAGTCTGTAGTATCGTGCTTATACTGGTATTCTCATACAAAAAGCGGATTGAGCAAATCTGGGATGGTTGGTTAACTGTGAGTAACTGTTACTGTTTCTTCACATATTTATACGAACTCCATGTTTTAATACTAGTGTTTTTTATTTTGCTATCAGTACTTTTAATAAGAATTGCAGTTGCCGTAATGTAGTATGTGTTGTAACATGTTGAATCACATGACTCACACAAGGTGGTTTGTTATACGGTGGTGATCGTCCTGGCAGATGTGGCGAACCTCGCCAGCACGGCCCTCAACATTGCCATCCAAAGAGACTGGATAGTAGTCATAACCGGCTACAACCGTGGCCACCTAGCTGGTAAGATTAGTATTCTAATCCACATGCATTCAAAATGTTCATGATGGAAACATATACACTTCAGAACAACCTAATATGCTGTGTGTGCATCATTCCAATAACATTTTTGGGTGACATCTGTATCATCAGTATTAGCTGTTTTTTGGTCTCATACAAAGGAAATTGCTCTAATGCCGCTGTAGGGATGAACGCTACCATGCGACGCATTGACCAAGTGACCAACATTTTGGCTCCGCTGGCTGTGGGTCAGGTCATGACCCTGGCCTCAAATGTGGTGGGTTGTGGCTTCATCCTGGGCTGGAATCTAGTCTCCTTGATTGTGGAGTTTGTCTTCCTCTCTAGAGTGTATCGCATTGTACCAGCACTTTCAGTCAAACTGCCCATAGTAGAGGAACAGTGCCATCTGGAGAAGAGGAGGGAAAGGAAGAGTTCACAAGGTAAAGGGTGTGATCTGATATGCTACAATAACAAGACTTTGAAGTCACCCTACACTTAATAAGACATGTTTTTCATTGTATGTGAAAATGTATATACTGTATCTTTACATAAAGCAAAGTAACAAAATGATACACATCTTGTTAAGAATCAGCCAAATGATTCAATACTATGACATAAGTGGCCTTTTTTAAAAACAAAAATTGTAAGGTGGCTGAAAATCCAGATCAGGTGAGAGTCTGTAGCACTGATTTCAATAATGACATCTTGACCATTTTTATTTTCAGTAAAAAAAAGAAAAAGAAAAAAAAAGGCCATTATTTTACTTCAATGTAGCTATCTACTTAGACACTAAGCTGTGAGCTTACAGTATATTGTCAATGTCTTTTTACTTATTCCTAACTTTAGATAAGGTACTTACATTATTATATATATAGCCACATTGACTGATAGCTTGTCGGCTAGCTGAAAGCTTCCCTTTTCTTCTTCCTTTTCATCTTTATCTGATGAGCTTCCAGTGATGGTTTTGCTACCTCTACTGTAGTACCGGTTTCAGTGGGACATAAGAGTAATGATACAAACAGTGAAATATCCCAGTGTATTTTGTTATTGCACTCTTGGAACCCAATTCATCCAAACAAATTAGTGGACTATACTAACTGTTGTATAATCATATTTTTATGGCTTGTATAATATATTATGAAGGGAACTGCTGCAGTAGCATCACAATCACTAGTCAAACTATGTTAAAATGCTTTTATAGAGTGACATAAAACTAAAAATTATGGGCCCTTTGGCCATGTTCTCTGTTATATACATTAGACAGACCACAAAGTAACTTAAGTCAAAGGCATTCTTAAAATTTGACAAACCTACAGTGTGAAGAATGGAAAAATTCTTTTTTTTTTTTCAAAGAATTTGTGAAATCACAGCATTTCCATAAGATTAGTAAATATTTTTCTTCTTCATCATGCAGGTGAGAGTTCATTAAGGCAGACAGTGTCCTTCACTGAGGACACCAGAGGTCTGCATTTGAGAGGGAGTACCAGCCTGCCACCATGTTTGAAACGCCTACGCAGGCTCCTTGGCACCTGCAGGGAGGGCTGGAGAGCTTATTACAGGCAGCCTGTGTTCCTGGCAGGTCTGGGCCTGGCCTTCCTCTACACCACTGTGCTGGGCTTTGACTGCATCACCACAGGTTATGCCTATACACAAGGTATCAGTGGTTCCCTTCTCAGCTTGATGATGGGTGTCTCAGCCATGGCTGGCCTGCTGGGTACGGTTCTGTTCACCAATCTCCGCAAAGCCTATGGCCTGATCAAAACAGGCTTGATCTCCAGCTGCCTGCATCTGTTTTGTCTGCTATTGTGCGTGTGCTCTGTGTTTGCCCCTGGCAGCCCTATGGACCTCAGCATCTTAAAAGATTCTAATGCCTCAGACATGGGAGGGATGAATGGAGGAGGACACAGCAAACATGGATACCTGCTGCAGTGGGGCAACAACCAGCCTTTGCTGCCTGACCGCTCCTCAATACATTGGACCAACAATACAGTGCTGTTTGAAAATGCACCAACAGGGCCAGCACCTGAGTCTTATGTGTCCATCTCTCTGCTGTTCCTAGGAGTCATCACAGCTCGAATTGGTGAGAAGACTGGATGTTTGGAGCATCCACTTTAAGCTCAAACTTGAACACTTTGCATTTAGAGTTGGTGTTAATTGGTGTTGATATTGCTAAGACCTGAGATAAGATACAGTGGATATAGAAAGTGCACACTATAGAAAGTCTTGTTGAGTTGCAGGTTTTTGTGATGTAAAAAAAAAATGAAACCAAGATAAATCATGTCAGATGTTTTTCCACCTTTAATGTGATATAGCAACCAAGAAAATTCAAGTGAAAAATAAATAGAAACATTTTAGGAAAAGAAAAAGAAAAAAAAATTGTTTTAACCTAGTTGCAAAGGGTTGCACGTCCTTTTATAATGGGGCATCTGACTGTGCTCAGAATTAACCACAATCACATTCGAACTCATGTTCAGAAGTAAATATCATTCATCTTTCATCAATGAAGTAATTCTGATTAACCCCAAATACATAAACCAACTGTTTCTGTAGGATTGTCTTGACATCTTCTTGATTTCATCTGACTGAAGCCATGGTCCTCAAAGACATTACAAAGCATGTACAGAATCGCTCTAACAGTATCAGAAGTATCAGAACATTAGATGTACCAAGGAACACAGTGAAGGCCATCATCAACAAGTGGAGAAAATGGGGTACCACAGTGACATAGAACCAAGAACAGGACGTCCCTCCAAAATTGACGGATGAACAAGAGGAAAACCAGAGAGGCTTCCAAGTGACATACGGCAACATTAAACACTTCCTGCATATGACAACAATCTCTCGTATTCTTCATGTGTGGGCTATGGGGTAGGATGAATAGACAGAAGCACTTTCATATGAAAAAGAAAACATACAAGTCCATCTAACTTTTGCCAAACCATGTGGCAAAATGTGTTATGGTCTAATGAGAACAAGGGGCATAATTCTAAAAGATATGTTTGGTTAAAAAAAAAAAAGACAGCTTATCACCCAAAAGACACCATACCCATGGTGAAGCATGGTGGTGGCAGCATCAGCTTCAGCTGCGACTAGGGCTCTAGTCAAGATAAAGGGAATAATGGACAGCTCAAAATACCAGTCTATTCTGGGACAAAATATGCGGACCTCTGTTAAACAACTGAAGATGAAGGAAAAATTGTACCTTCCAGCGCAATAATGACACAAAGCACAATCCAAGTGAATGAAGGATTCCTTTTTGCAAGGATGAGTGAATAAAATGGCCAAATCATGATGTGCTAGGTTGGGAGACTCTAACTGAATGCACTCAATTATTAAACCTAGATATAATCTTGGCCATTGCAATGTTTTGGCCTTGCATGTGGTCTATGATGTTCATAACTCTATCTCTTACTCTTCTATTTATAGGCCTGTGGTCATTTGACCTGACAGTAACTCAGCTGCTGCAGGAAACCATCTGTGAGTCTGAGCGTGGCATTGTAAATGGAGTCCAGAGCTCAATGAACTACATGATGGATCTGCTACACTTCCTCATGGTGATGTCTGCACCACAGCCACAACACTTTGGTATTCTCGTCATCATCTCTGTGTTGTTCATTACTGCAGGCCACATCATGTACTTCTTATATACCCGGAAGGCTAAGAGGAAACAGTGCCTCGATACATAAATCACACTTCTGTATGACACAAAGGTGCAGACACCTAAATTGATATGTGTCTCGCATGCTGCAGTGAATACTGAACTACTACAGCTGTCTCAATGACAATTCATTTCACATCTCCATATCCATCTGCATGTCTTTGTGCCATTTATAGGTGTTTAGCCACAGCTCCCCAGCTATGGTGACTCAGAACAGGAAACAGTGCCACCTCGTGGATGTTGATGGAAGCACCTGTAACTTTGTGTTTTTTGAGAGCCGGCGTGTTCTCAAACGGTCAAGGGTGTTCTCCAATTTAAAGTACCATACACAAACATATATAATATCAGGATCAATGGCTGGATTCTAAAGGAATAAGGAATTCTCAGTGGATAAATAGGATGTGATCCTTAATGGATTTGTGACTCAACCCTCAAGTGTTTGATGTTAAATATCACCAGTCACAAAATGAAAAGCCGCACTGTACATACATGTCATGTAAGGAAAATCCCAAGATTTCATACCTGTTAAACAACATATGAACAATAATGTTCATATGAACTTTTCTACTATTTCTTTCTATCACTTGTGTTTTATTCTTGTAAAACAGGTTTGTATGCCTCTGTGAAAAAGCAGTGTTTATCCAACAGTCCACTTGTCTCACTACAAGTGATGTGTTTCTTTGATGTTCTAGACTGAACATTACCTCAGCTCACAATTCTTATGTTTAGGACACATACATTTCAGAGTTTGCTCAATTATGTTACATTCATTTATACAAATCTGTATTAATTTATATAAATACTGTATCTGTATAGAGATACAGTATACTATATTAATCCTTGTTAAGAATGGTATTACTGTGGACTTTTTACTTATTAAAAGTTTACTCATTTAGTGATGTGTTGGCACATACTATAGTAAATCTTACCAGTGTCTTTAAAACTATTATTAACAAGAGTTATTGATGTGAAGCAGCTCTATTACACAGCCATTTGTTGTTTTTATTTGTTTGTTTGTTTGTTTGTTTGTTTGTTTTTTATCTTTGGATATCTTCACAAGGTGGCATATAACACCTGGATAACATCTCCCTACAATATCATGAAGAAAACCATTTCCCTGAAAAGTGCTGCCCTTACACCACTGAGCTATAATGTGTTTTATGCTGATGATTTTGCCCGAAGTTACAAACTCTCAGCTCCTGGATTATTGGTTTTCATCTAAGCCATGTCTGCATCCAAATCATTCATTCATACTAAGCTTCTTGTGATGTTTATGGGTTGTTACCAGGTCTAGATGTTTATTTCTTGGGCCAGATTCTACTGTGAGCTAGGATTCAAATCTGTCGGCTGAGCATGTGTGTCGGCACTGGAATCACTACACAGTCTATGCAAGGGATATCATATTTGGATGATCAATGCCTTGGAAGTAGCCACATATTTTATACCCACCATTTTTTCCCAGGTAGGGGAAATCCAATCCCAAATGCAGAAGAGTAGGCATTTGTATGGAGGGAATACCCACACCAAAATGAAAAGCTGCAAATTATCGAGAACCCCAGCTAAGAATATCAGATTCAGCAGTCAAAACTGAAAAAGCCTTCAACTCTACAGAGCCTGTTCGATGTGAACATCAGAAACACAAATAACAATGAGTGCTAAGTGCTGGGCAGTCAGTGACATGAGGGATAAAAAAGACAATTCAAACTGGTGAATTCTATAGGGGTTAGTAGCATCTTAATATAATGCTTACAATATTAGAAAAGAGCACACATTCAGCAAATTACAATGCATAAAAAAGGGGCTTATTCACTGCTTACAGTGATCAGAATAACTGATACCTGTTGCTCTGACAATAGACACAAGCTTCTAAGCAGATTTCTCCATATCTCTATATACAGTTGCAATCAAAATTATTAAACCCCCATTGAATCAGGTTTATTGTCAAAATTTACAGACTTTCAGCTCTTTGCAATGAACAGATCAAACAAAAGCAACTGAAATAGTTCAACACAATGAATGCTTTAAGTGGTTTCCCCAAATTCAACTGAAAATGCAATTTATAATGACTTCTCCAGTCTCAAAATTATTCAACCCCCTGAACTGAATCCCTCACAACAGCACAAATATGCAAAACAGGAGTTGTCTCAAGCACACTGGATGCAACTAATCAAGGGCTTCATTAGTTGCACCAGGTGTGGTTGAGATGGAACACATGAAATACCTAAACTGGCTAGGGGCAGAAAATACATGAAATATCTGGACGGGGCAGAAAAGCTATCAATGGCTGCAACCAGATTTCTGAGAAGGCAGTGATTGCAAAAGACCTGCAGAAAGATTTGGTGGCAACAGGCACTGAGGTTTCAGTGAGCACAGTTTGGCGCGTACTAAAAGCAGAAGGTTTCCATGCCAGAACTGTACACCACTACTGACCCAAAAGCACAAGAAAACTCGGCTCAAAATCATATAAATAAGCCACAGAAGTTTTGGGATTCTGTTCTGTGGAGCGATGAAACAAACCTGGAACTTTTCACATGATGGATCAGTGGTATGTCTGGAGAAAGAAGAATGAAGAATGAACACTCTGTCCACAGTCAAGCATGGTGGTGGCTCAGTGTTCTGAACAGTGTTAGTTCTGGAGCTGCTTTGCATCCTCTGGCACTAGAAACCTGTGGAAGGCAAGATGGATTCATTGAAGTATCAGGAAATCCTAGGAGAAAACTTCATGCAGTCTGTGAGGAAGCAGAAGCTTGGGCGGCATTGGACCTTCCAACAGGACAATGATCCCAAATACACCTCAAATTCCACCAAGGCTTGGTTGCAGAAGAAGTCCTATGGCCATCACAGTCACCTAACTTGAACCCCATAAAAAATCTCTGGTGGAATTTGAAGAAGGCGGTTGCAGCACACAAACCTAAGATTATTACTGAACTGGAAGTCATTGCTCATGAGGAATGGGATAAGATTCCTCAGGAATGCTGCCAGAAGCTGGTGTCTGGCTATGCATCTTGTTTGCAGCAGGTCATAATAGCAAAAGGGTGCTCTACTAAGTACTAAATATGCTTGCCATGAAGGGGTTGAATAATTTTGAGACTGGAGAAGTCATTATAAGTTGCATTTTCAGTTGAATTTGGGGAAACCACTTGAAGCATTCGTTGTGTTGAACTATTTCAATTGCTTTTGTTTTATTTGTTCATTGCAAACAGCTGAATGTCTGTAAATTTTGACAATAAACCTGATTTGCAATGGGGGTTGAATCATTTTGATTGCAACTGTACATCAGGTAGTCCAACAGGCAAGCAAATGATAAGATAAAGGAGGATGATTGTTGTATGACAGTTGTATTTGTTCTGAATACTGCATGGGTGACATTGTTGGAATAGCTTGTATGCGTATTTTAATCATAAAAGAATAAAAATTACAGTTTAGTTAGTCAGACATTCAGATTTGTTCATGCATCGTTTAATATTTATTGAAATATAGAAATTTCTAAGTGATTGTCATCCTTTTTTGGGTCCCAAAAAACCTATTGCCACTTGAATGAGGCTGAACACATGTTAAACGAAAAACAAACAAACAACAAACAATCAAACAAACAAGCAAACAAACACTTATTAGACATTACAGGAAGAACCTGTTATTCTGTCCAAGATAGGCTTTGCCAAATATTAATTGTGTGGTTGCCAATAAGTTAAAATAAAACTTTGTCTCTGTATAAAAGTATCCTCATATGTTTCATTTCAAAATATGATTGCATGTGTTACCTAAAAACGCCTAACATTTTATGCTAAAATTAATTTTTGCCACAAGATATCACTGAACCAGTTTCATCTTTGAACTTACATATAAAACCATTTAGAGCCTGATGCAGGAAGCAGTATGCACAGAAGTCTGTTGTTGGGGAAGAAATATCTGTAGCAAACCATACTAAAATAAAGGACTCATTCAGACATTTAAAGGCATTGAGAACAACCTAAACAATTTTTTTTGGCCTGAAATTTGGTGACATTTCCTAAAGTAACCCAAAATGGAAAATAAATAAATTTTTTTTTTTTTTTTTTTTTTCATTTTCAGACAGGAGCTCCACATTTTTTGTACCTGGGTCAGTTTTACCAAGATGTATTGAATGAATTACAGGTTTAAAACAGGGCGGAAATATCAAACCTGTAAAAAGCTCCTGTGATAAAGGTCAAGGTACAGTACTGTGCAAAAGTTTTAGGCAGTTGTGAAAAAATGCTCTAAAGTATGAATGCTTTCAAAAATAGACGTTAATAGTTTATATTTATCAATTAACAAAATGCGAAGTGAGTGAACAGAAGAAAAATCTACATCAAATCAATATTTGGTGTGACCACCCTTTGCCCTCAAAACAGCATCAATTCTTCTAGCTACACTTGCACAAAGTCAGGGATTTTGTAGGTATATAGTCAAGTGTATGATTAAACAATTATAGTAAACAGGTGCTAATGATCATCAATTAAATATGTAGGTTGAAACACAATCATTGAGTGAAACAGAAACAGCTGTGTAGGAGAAATAAAACTGGGTGAGGAACAGACAAACTCAGCTAACAAGGTGAGGTTGCTGAAGACAGTTTACTGTCAAAAGTCATACACCATGGTAAGACTGAGCACAGCAACAAGGCAGAAGGTAGTTACACTGCATCAGCAAGGTCTCTCCCAGGCAGAAGTTTCCATATGTGCTGGCCAAGCTCTTTTGAAGAAGCACAAAGAAATGGGCAACGTTGAAGACTGTAGACGCAGTGGTTGGCCAAGGAAACTTACTACAGCAGATGAAAGACACTTCAGGTTTATTCCCTTCACAATCAGAAGATGTCCAGCAGTGCCATCAGCTCAGACTTGGCAAAAACCAGTGGGACCCTGGTACACCCATCTACTGTTCGGAGAAGTCTGATCAGAAATGGCCTTCATGGAAGACTTGAGGCCAGAAAGCCATACCTCTGACATGGAAACAAGGCCAAGCAACTCAACTATGCACAAAAACACAGGAACTGGGGTGCAGAAAAATTGCAGCAGGCTCTCTGGACTGATGAGTCAAAATTTGACATATTTGGCTGTAGCAGAAGGCAGTTTGTTTGCCGAAGGGCTGGAGAGTGGTACACGAATGAGTGTCTGCAGGCAACAGTGAAGCATGGTGGAGGTTCCTTGCAAGTTTGGGGCTACATTTCTACAAATGGAGTTGGGGATTTGGTCGAAATCAATGGTCTCCTCAATGGTGAGAAGTACAGGCAGATACTTATCCATCATGTAATACCATCAGGGAGGCATCTGATTGGCCCCAAATTTATTCTGCAGCATGATAATGACCTCAAATATACAGCGAAAGTCATTAAGAACTATCTTCAGTGTAAAGAAGAACAAGGAGTCCTGGAAGTGATGGTATGGCCCCCACAAAGCCTTGATCTCAACATCATCAAGTCTGTCTGGGATTACATTAAGAGAGAGAAGCAACTGAGGCCTAAATCCAAAGAAGAACTGTGGTTAGTTATTCAAGATGTTTGGGCCAACCTACCTGCCGAGTTCCTTCAAAAACTGTGTGCAAGTATACCTAGAAAAATTGATGCTGTTTTGAAGGCAAAGGATGGTTACAACAAATATTGATTTGATGTAGATTTTTCTTCTGTTCACTCACTTTGCATTTTGTGCATTTTGTTAATTGATAAATATAAACTATTAACATGTCTATTTTTGAAAGCATTCTTACTTTACACCATTTTTTCACAACTGCCTAAAGCTTTTGCAAGTACTGTATGTCTTGACACTTTCTTGAGAGGGCATGCTACTACACTGTGAGATATGCTGGGATTCCCACCACAATATATTTATAAGTAGACTCATATAAGGTATTGGGCAGTTATGGGAGAATCTTTTAAAAGCGAAACAGTAAAACTATGCCTGGGCATATAGCTATGTTGTTTGCAAGCATGATATTTGCTGATGAATGAATGAGTGAATGAATCATTAATCATAACTTCACTCCTTCTCCACCGAACCAGAGAGTGAAGTTAGTGTTAATGATTCATTCATTATTCAATCATTCTTTTATTCATCCATGTTCTCTGGACAGTGACAGGAAGAACCTGGAGGAAACCCACATGTGAACACAGGGAGAACATGTAAAAATCCAGAAAATACAATAAACCCAAAGTCAGTATCAAACCCAGGACCCTGGAGCTGTGATGCAGCAGCAGCATTACCCACTACACCACCACACCCCCTAGTATTCATGATGTACACTATATTGCCAAATATGTGCTTTTTGAACATTTAGTCCCCCTTTGTTGTTTTAATAACCTCCACTCTTCTGGGAAAGCTTTCCATTTGATTTTGGAGCATGGTTATAGAGATTTGCCCATTCAGCCACAAGAGCATTAGTGAGGTCAGACGCTGATGTCAGACGAGGGCTCCGTGCAGACCACTCAAGTTCTTCCACTCTAACCTTGGCAAACCTTGTTTTGTGCACAGCACCATTGTTATGCTGGAACAGGTTTAGTTCCAGTGAAGGTAAATTGTAATGCCACAGCATACAAAGGCATTCTATACAACTGTGTGCTTCCAATTTTGTGACAACAGTTTGGAGAAGAACCACATATGGGTGTGATGTTCAGGTGTCCACATACTTTTGGCCCTATAGTGTAGCTTTTTTCCCTTTCCTTTTAATTTTCAAGTTCAAGTTCAGAAATGTTTATGGCATGCTTACCAATTGCTAAAATTCATTAAAATGATTATTCTTGTCATTTTCTGTATGCAGGCCTGAGAACAACAACAACAAAAGACATTAAATCAGGGATGAGTGACTTCAGAAACATTTTTTGGAATCATACACCCATTAATAGCTGAGCTTTAAAGGTGTTCCTTGATAAGAAAAAAAAAAGAAAAGAAAAACTGGAGTAAGAACAAAATGTGGCATAGGGACCAATCTCAAAAAATTACCAGATCCACAGTGACAGAATATCAACAGTATGCGAGTGTTAAAACGTCATGAAAACATGAGACAAACGTTTTTTACTTTCTTTCTTTTTTTAATTGGTAATTCAAATGTGTAACACAATACAATGAGCCAGTACATCAAAAATTAAATCGTAGTAATACGCAAAGTAAAAAACATAAAAAGGTAATAAAAACATTTGAACAATGAAGAACAATGTAAGGCCACATGAACAATAAATTAAATTCTTTATAAATATTAACAGCTTTTATGGCTTTGGAGTTATTAGAGCAGTATATAGTTTGGAGTTCGCTTTCAAAAATAATAAACATAGGTGCATAGGAGACAAACGTTGCAGTAATCTAGGGGGCCCCGAAAAGAAGTCACGTGACTTTACCTTTGAAGCCAGAGCCACGCCTGTATTTACTTACTCACCGGTTAATCCCGCCCACTACTCTGTCATTTTAGACATATGAGGATTACGCATGACGCTGTACCATCAAACAAGGAAAATAAGTCATACAGTATATTTGTAGCCTATATATCGAGCTTATTTCAATTGATTTTGCTTCCCGTTGAGACAAAACGAATGTGTTCGCTTAGAACCGAGAACCATAGTGGCGGTTTAATTTAACTGAGTCTGATTGTTGTTATGTTAAATGGATGAAGACGTTACCGCCTGGGGGTTACTGGCGTAAATGTGAATATGGCGATGCTAGAGAAAAGTCCGCTATCGGTCAAGAGTGACCTTGTATACCTGCGCTGGAGTGAAGTAGTGAAAGAACAACAAGCTCGGCTGAGTCCAAGCAGAGAGGACGCACCTGTGCTGAACAAACACACATCGCTGTTTAGAAAGAAAAGCTCTGAGGTGGTAAGTGTGCTCTAAAACCTATTTATCCAAGCATTACAGCACTGCATGCAAATAACTCGGCTATAAAAAGTACTAAAGTTCCTCTACCCGTCTCGTAAATGTCGAATGAATGACACTGAGGGAGTGACCGAGTTCCTGCAGTCATATTCTCCTGAGACTGTCCTCGTATTTTATCAAACAACCTCATGTTTGGCTACACATGAGCATATCAGCTGCTGCTAAACACATATCAGTATAGTTCGCTTCTTATTAAAAGTTACAAAAGTAAGTAGCACAAACAGCAACAACTGCAAGTTTACCCTTAAGGAAAAACTCCACCCTGAAACACATTAAATGTGTGCCGCCCTGACGTCACAGGGGGACATTGCTAGTATAGGTACAATATAGTTTAATAAGAGACAAAGATTTCTCTTTGTTTCTGTTTTGTTTTTAGCCCCTAATAGCAAAAGAGCAAGAGCTTCTTTTCTCACTCGCCATTTTCCAGCAACGTTCAACATCATACTGTATTAATGAGAGTAGAATTAGTGGAGACAGCAAACGCTAGACTCCAGAATGCAATGCAGATGTACACGATATGGCCAAAAGTTTGTGGGCACCTGACCATCACACCCACATGTGCTTGTTGAACATCCCATTCCAGATTTTGTCCCTTCTTTGCTGTTATAATAACCTCCACTCGTCTGGGAAGGCTTTCCACTAGATTTTGGAGTGTGGCTCTGGGGAATTGTGCCCATGCATCTACAGGAGCATGATGATGTCAGGTACTGATGTTGGGCGAGGAGGTCTGGGGTGCAGTTGGCGTTCCAACTCAATCCAAAAGTGTTCAGTGGGATTCAGGTCAGGGGTCTATGCAGGCCATTCGAAGTCTTCCACACCAACCTTGTCAAACCGTGTCTTCATGGACCTCGCTTTGGCCCCCTTAAGTCCAGTGAAGGAAAGTCTTAATGCTACAGCATACAAAGACATCCTATACAACTGTGTGCCACTTTTTTAGGGAAGGCACACATATGGGTGTGATGGTCAGGTGTCCACATACTTTTGGCCGTGTAGTGTTTAACACAGTTGCACTGAGTTAGGATGATGCTGACTGCCAGTCTGTTTGACCAGCATACACAAGAGAAGGTGAGAGAGCTAGAGAAAAAGGACTAAAGTGCTGCTCTCTTTAGGCAGCGATGAAGAATTTATAATATTTATAATATTAAAGGATAAAATATATTTATTTTGTAGTTACTGAAATGTTGGAGTAGGCTAGTTTACATCAACTAGTAGGTCCTCAATAGGTACAGTGAGGGAAGAAATTATTTGATCCCGTGCTGATTTTGTACGTTTGTCCACTGACAAAGAAATTATCAGTCTATAATTTTTATGGTAGGTGTATTTTAACAGTGAGAGACAGAATAACAACAAAAAAAATCGCATTTCAAAAAAGTTATAAATTGATTTGCATTTTAATGAGTGAAATAAGTATTTGATCCCTTCGATTTAGTACTTGGTGGCAAAACCCTTGTTGGCAATCACAGAGGTCAGACGTTTCTTGTAGTTGGCCACCAGGTTTGCACACATCTCATATTTTGTCCCACTCCTCTTTGCAGATCCTCTCCAAGTCATTAAGGTCTCGAGGCTGACGTTTGGCAACTCGAACCTTTAGCTCCCTCCACAGATTTTCTATGGGATTACGGTCTGGAGACTGGCTAGGTCACTCCAGGACCTTAATGTGCTTCTTCTTGAGCCACTTCTTTGCTCTTTGCCTTGGCTGTGTGTTTTGGGTCATTGTCATGCTGGAATACCCATCCACGACCCATTTTCAATGCCCTGGCTGAGGGAAGGAGGTTCTCACCCAAGATTTGACGGTACATGGCCCCGTCCATTGTCCCTTTGATGCGGTGCAGTTGTCCTTTTCCCTTAGCAGAGAAACACCCCCAAAGCATAATGTTCCGGTGGGGACGGTGGGGATGGTGTTCTTGGGGTCATAGGTAGCATTCCTCCTCCTCCAAACACGGCGAGTTGATGCCAAAGACCTTGATTTTGGTCTCATCTGACCACAACACTTTCACTCAGTTCTCCTCTGAACCATTCACGCAAACTTCAGACGGGCCTGTACATGTGCTTTCTTGTGCAGGGGGACCTTGCGGGCGCTGCAGGATTTCAGTCCTTCACGGCGTAGTGCGTTATCAATTGTTTTCTTGGTGACTATGGTCCCAGTTGCCTTGAGATCATTAACAAGATCCTCCCGTGTAGTTCTGGGCTGATTCCTCACCGTTCTCATGATCATTGAAACTCCATGAGGTGAGATCTTGCATGGAGCCCCAGACCGAGGGAGACTGACAGTTATTTTGTGTTTCTTCCATTTGCGAATAATCGCACCAACTGTTGTCACCTTCTCACCAAGCTGCTTGGCGATGGTCTTGTAGCCCATTCCAGCCTTGTGTAGGTCTACAATCTTGTCCCTGACATCCTTGGACAGCTCTTTGGTCTTGGCCATGGTGGGGAGTTTGGAATCTGACTGATTGATTGCTTCTGTGGACAGGTGTCTTTTATACAGGTAACAAGCTGAGATCACCTTTAAGAGAGTGCTCCTAATCTCAGCTCATTACCTGTGTAGAAGACACCTGGGAGCCAGAAATCTTGCTGACTGATAGGGGATCAAATACTTATTTCACTCATGCAAATCAATTTATAACTTTTTCGAAATGCGTTTTTCTGGATTTTTTTGTTGTTATTCTGTCTCTCACTGTTAAAATACACCTACCATTAAAATTATAGACTGATCATTTCTTCATCAGTGGGCAAACGTACAAAATCAGCAGGGGATCAAATAATTTTTTCCCTCACTGTAGATAAGACAACATTTGAGAAACTGATGTGATTAGTAAGTAATCCTTAGTTAATCTGTAGCTAATTATTGCTTAATACAAAAATGAAATACCAAACCATTACATTATTATTGTGTACCACAGTTGAAAATTTAAACTATGTGGCCTACAGCGGAAGGGAAACCTGCTTGGTGTGTGCCTTAGTGATTTCTAAGGCAATGATACTGACACTATATAGTGTGAAGTTCAGTAATCCAATATTGTATTAACAATATGAGCACTACATTAAGAGGTAACACACTAAAAGAAAACGGTGAATGAATTACAATGCATTACATGAGAGACAGAGCAGTTAGCAAACTCCTGGATCATTATCTTAAGTCTTATTCTGTAACCGTAACCAGCCTGAATCCATGGATGCAACCTGCCTTGTGCATATGCAGTTACAAGAGTGAGGAATGTCGAAAGGAAAGTCTGACCCGGTTGACAGGGTTAAGGAGTTTAGGGGTTAAGTCTAGTTATTTTGTCTATGAAGTATTACTGTATGTTAGCTAATGTGACCTGCAGTAAAACTTTTTTTGTTGTTGCTGTAATTCATCATTTGTCACATTAGTGAATAGATAGTTAGGCTAAGCTGGCTGTGTTTATAAATAAACTAATGTATAATGCTGAGTTTTAAGAAAAGACACAGCAGACAGTGTATATTGTTCAAGGAGACAGAGAGCCATTGTTTATAGGGCTTTTAACCTCTGTTTCTCCTTGATAGATTGCATCGGAGGAGCAGCCACCTGAAACCATCAGCTGTCTCGTCTCGGACACCAGACACAAGGTAAAGCAAGCATTTTTGTACACTTTCATTGTTTCTGGTCCTCGTGTGACTTGAAAATCTGGTTGGCTTTCTTGGGAATGTCCAAATGCATGTCAGCGAGTTTGGACTCGTCTTTGTTGTGTGTATCATGTTAATCAGCAGTGTTTTTTTTTTTTTTTTTGATGAGTTGTGAATATCTCAGAATGAAGATGATTATCTCACGTATGCTTAACGTCAGAAGAACTAACTTCAGTATTTGCATGTGTATGTGGGTCAGACAACATTTAAAAATCACATCTTCAGAGAACATGACATTTGTTGTCTTTTGCTCTACTCATATTTTTCAGTGTAAACGTTCTTTCTCTGTGTTGTAGGTTTGTGTCCAAAATGTGTCTTGTGCTGGCCATGCACTCAGAAATGCTTTTTTATCTAATGGACAAGAAAACTGGAAAGCCCATGTGAAACTAGCCAGAATCATCAGGTAAGTTTAGACAAGGCTTAAACCTTAATCAGAATGTTTTTATTTACTAAAATGTGTTACAAATGATTGTTCAGTTTCATATATGACAGTTCAGCTCTTTATAATACCTCATAATAAAGTTGCCTTACATACTTTTAATAATTGCCTTAAATTGTAAGAATTGTAAATCTAAAACTATATTGACCCCATCTGACACACAGGTTTAAGTAACCATGTGGTGTCTCTTTGATTTGTAACCCTCTTGTTATCCTACAGAAGGAGTTTTATAGGACAGGATCTGGTGCAGTGGCTGACGGAGCAGTGTGTGTTTGTTGAAAACAGAAATGCAGCTGTTAGAGTCTGGAATGTTTTGCTGAAGCTGGGCATCCTTCTTGCAGGTATATGAAGGAGACTTACTTCTAATTATTACGAAAAAAAAAAAAAAATCAAGGCAGTGGTAGATGGGTTCAAATGACATTGTAGTGGAACTGCAAGATGTACCAAATGCCAGATAGTTGGCTAGCTATCCAAGCCTGCTAATGTAAATGCCTAATTAGTGAGGCATGGCATAGTTCATTATTAAGACAATTAATTATGGCTATAAGCTGAAATGAACTTCACAAGATAAAGTTAGTTATACTTGTCCACAGGAATGTCGGAATGTTAAAAGTGTGAAAATGAAAGGTGTAGGGTGAATCCAGATAATATGAGGCACATTAAAATAGCTTGTTTACTTCCTTGTCTTGAAAAAAAACATGAGACTGGTAGAATATTACAGAGGGTTTCAGAAGAAAATATGATGTCATGGGTTATTGAGAGATATTTCCCCTCAGATGGGTCACCAAAGGTAAATAATCCAAAATATAATATCTAAGATCAGCCAGCAGTTCTACCTAACCACTTCCTCAGTGGACATGCTTTGACCCAATCATACACATCGAAGATAACTTGGAATGAAAATATTTATAATAGTAATGTTACATAACGATGACTCAAAGCAGATGGTAATGTCAGTTTTTACCATTGTGGTGAACAAGAGGGGATTGCATCCCCTTCTCATACAGAGCTCAATCATGCAAGATTTGAATGCCTTTTATAAATATTTATAAATGTTTAAAATTATATAATTATGAATTATTATAATATATAACATTTATATATGATAAACATTTTAAATTCTCTGAACATAACTTTAGATGTCTTAGGCACACACTGTGTAATACTGTGTTCCAGTGGAAAGGCAGGCAGTGTTTGAAGACTCTGAAACGCTGTACCAGTTCTCCTTTGAGGAGTGTGAAGCCCAAAGCTGTGAATTTAGAAATCAGAGCCAGTGGCAAAATGGAGTGAATCTTCTCTTACGCGTGGCACCTCATACTCAGCTCCGTGCTGCCACCCCTAAACTGTGAGTATTAGATGAAATCGATAGATATATTATCTTTTATTTTATTATATTTTCTTTTTATTTTATATCAATTATATTATCTTTCAGTACAGCGGAATAGGAATTGCTCCAGCATATACAGTCCCCTCCGAAACTATTGGAACAGCAAGGCCAATTCTTTCTTTCTTTCTTTATTTTTTGCTGTAGACTGAAGACATTTGGGTTTGAGATCAAAAAACGAATATGAGACGATGGATCAGAATTGCAGCTTTCATTTCCTGATATTTATAGATATAGTATAGGAACTAAAATAAATTACTTTAAAAATAAAGTAAATGAAAATCAAAAACATTTATTATTTTGTTGCATTTCTCTTGCCTGCAATAACTGCATCATTTGTGATGCTTTCCCAGGCTTGTACCGCAGCTTCTTTCAATTATTGTGCGTTTCAGGGGGTTTCTCCTTTCAGTCTCCTCTTCAGGAGGTGAAATGCTACTCAAATGGGTTAAGGTCTGATGATTTACTTGGCCAGTCTAAAACCTTCCACTTTTTTCCTCTGATGATGTCTTTTGTTGTGTTGACAGCGTGTTTTGGGTCATTGTCTTGCTGCATGATGAAGTTAGTCCCAATTAGATTGGATATATTTCTCTGTAAATTGGCAGACAGAATGTTTCTGTAGACTTCTAAATTCATTCTGCAGCTAGGATCATGCATTACATCATCATCATCAAAAAAAAAAAAAAATCCATAAACAAGGGCAAAGTGTAAGTGCAGACAGTGTCTCTATGATGTACAGTACCATTTGTATTGTAAGATAAAGGGGGGATTTTGGAGTGGATGATATCCATACATCAGACATGTGTGTGCACTACAGTGACTTGTTTCCTAAGCAAGGGCTGGGGAAAAAGAAGAAAAATGTGTCTCCCTTATCCAGTGCTCAGATCTCTTGGTCTAGTGTCAGGAATTTCGTGTTCAGGAAATATGCTATCAATCACGTTAAATCAAAGGTACGTCTAAAGCCACTTAAAACGAGCTGCTAGACAGTATGCTGGATGACTGTATGTTGTTGACTCTCAACTGCCTATTACATGGTTAACATTTACTAGATAGTAGCCTATAGTGTACGTAAAGTGTAATTGCCTCTTGAATTAATTTAGTTTGAGGCTGTGTCATTATTAATGTCGTCCTGCCCCACCGAAGCCTATGGTCATGAACTGCTGCTGCTGCTGCTTCTTGTGTCTTGTATTGTATTAACACCGGAGGTGTCTGGGTCATGGTGCTTCACATCAGTGACACTGTGTGACTTCTGTGTTTCTGTGAATATAGCTCCTGGTTATCAACATTTATGAACATTAAGTGCCGGTAACAGCTTTCCCAAAACGTATAAAAGCACAGTAATCAGTAACACTTTTATGCCTGGAAATTAGGATGCAGATTTGCAGTTACAACACTCACCAGCAGGTGTCTACAAGTGCATGCAGCCTCATCTGACTTTTATGCTTTTTATCCCTTTTCTCTGTTTCTCTTACACTCTTTCAATTTGTATACACGCTGTTCACGTGACGATTTCCTGTTGTTAAATACTTACTGGTATAAATTAAAGCCCTTTGTGTGGATATACAGTTTATTACTGGTAGCTGCACATTTTTGATGCATCTCTTTTGGACTGAGCATATATAGGCATTAACCTAAGACTGAGCCAACAGTGTCTCACCAGTTGTGTTTTTATGCCTAAGCTAAGGACTTCACTCATATAAAGTGTTCTAGCTGAGCTATTAAAAAGATTGGAATGTAGAAGCACAGGTTAACTGTTGTACAGACAGGAAGGAATATACAGGAATAGACCTAAATTAATGTTTTGAGCACATGCTGCATCTCTCTTTCTGTCTAGAACACATCCACTTCCGGTTTAAATCCAAATACAGCTAAAGATTGAAATATTTAGATCACCAAACAGATACAGATAATGGCATTGTGTTATACCCCTAATGTGAAAATTAAGATAAGTAAATGTTTGCCTTTACTATTGCTCTAGTCAGTGGTCACCAACCCTGTTCCTGGAGATCACCCTTCCTGAAGACTTTAGCTCCAACCATAACCGTGCCCACCTAACCATCGAATCGTTGCCTTAAGAAGTTCTTGATCAACTAAAACCGGTGTGTTAGATTTTGGTTGGAGATGAAACCTGCAGGAAAGTAGGAAGAGGGTTGGTGACCACCGCTCTAGGTATAATGTTATTATATGATGGTGTATGCTTAAAAACTGAACAGTGAGGCATCTTGTTAAATGATTGTGTGTATTTTTGTCTCTGCAGGTGTGATGGAGATCATAAGAGAAGTTCTTCTGCTTGTAGTCCAATAGATGTTGTCCAGATGAGAGCTCTGGAGCACCTCACATCAAAGGTAAGGAAAAACCACAACTCCTAGAACGGTTGATCTATATAAACCTAATGCTTAAATCAGAGCTACAGTTAATGTACCAATTCAATAGATTCAATACACTCGTTGTTAAGAGATAGTTAGTATAGAAAAACATCAAAAGCTTTAAAAATAAATTTTCATTTTATGAATTACCAAGCTGACCAGAACACCATAAGCGTTGTTAATACAGTAATGGATTATCATTATTATACTCTAGGCCTAAAATGAGTTTTATGCAATGTATTACAATATGTACATGTTCCTTCTTGAATGAGTGCGTAATGTGTACTTGGTCCATCTTGACATCTGAGTGTCAGCGTGTTCAGTGCACTGATTGTACATTACTGAGGCAATACTGAGCCCACTTTGCGTCCAGCCATTAAGCTAATGTTGCAGAATTGCTTCTCGAGGTGGGGTTGTATACTGATAATCGCCTTGGCAACAGACATAGAAAACCTCGCTTGTCCACCTTTGTGAATCCAGAATATAATGGAGTAGAATATTTATTTAATTATTCGTCAATGTATAAAGCTGAGTTGAATTATATAATTATATTGATATAATTGAGTTAGTGCGTCTGGCATGTCTACGTGCTGTGTGTAAGAGACTATTATACATCAATATACTGTACAGTAAATCTGTACTGTGATAAATAATATGAAGTATAAATGTAAAAGAAGGGTAAAAGTAAAAAGTAAGAAATAATTAAATTGGTAAAATAAAATAATGTTGAAATAACTATTTAAAAATAACATGATTAAATGCTAATTTATAAAGCAGGGTGTTGCTGTTTTTTTTTTTTTTTTTATTTATTTATTTATTTTAACTGTGTTTTTTTTACTGAGAAGCTCCTTGCTTCTCCACTTTTCAATTTGCTTTACCTTTTAATATAATATAATGTATTGATGACAGTACCAAGCAATTAAGAGCTTCAAAAAAGCGGTTAAAGATTTTGAAATAAATTCTTAACGAAACAGGCAGCCAGGTTGGTGATGCTTAAACAGTGCCGTCTTGTTCTGATGTGTAATCTTCAGTGTTGTGTAAGTTACTTCAAAAAAGCAATTAATTACTAATTACATCATTAAAATTGTATTCAATTTACGGATGAATTACTCTGTCTGAAAAAAAATCGCATTACTAATTCCTTTTTAAAATCCGTATCAACCTTGACCACATGGACAATAGAAATGAAACTCTTCTTTTAATTATTTAAATTTGAGTCGAACGTGGAATAGTTTAGCCTATTAAGCATAGCTTTATTAAACAATTTTTAATACAAAAATGTAAACAAATGATACAAACTTAACAATAAGAGCTACTACTTCAGAGAGGGGTAGTGTTCTTTAGATAGTGGTTTTTTTTTCCCCCAGGACAGGATGTTCTTGTCTACATGTATCAACAAAAAAAAATAAAGTCATGGGGAAATTTCCATTTAGCAAAACAGCCACTCTTTTCTGCCGACACCCTTGAACTTGAGCGACTTCATAGCCACCTGGCGCGAACTCGCACGCTAGACAACAGCTAACAAATTTAAAAGAGCCGAGTTAAATAAAAAAAAAATTGTGTTGATAAATTTAGATTTTAAATTCAATATTGTTTTATACAGAATTGTTGAAAGTCTATACAGTATGTAATGCAAGTACATCATAAGTAACTGTCATTAAATTACTTAAAAATCAAGAGTAATCCCTTACTTTACTTTTTTCAGGGGAAAAGTAATTTAATTACAGTAATGCGTTACACTCTACACTGGTAATCTTACTGCATTTTGAATAAGCTATAGTCCATTTAATACATTTTAGGTACTCATTAAAGAAAGCATTAAACAAGGGTAAGTAAAGTTGAAACCATGATTCAGCTTACTGGCTTCTATGTGTTTCTGTATAGTAGCTTGTTGTTGATATGATGGTAGATTGAGGATGCTCTATATATGGATTTTTTTTCTCTTGCTCTGGAGTTAAAAGGTAGCATTAAGTAGAACTTCGCAGACAGGGTAACTATGGCATGGTTCCCAGACCAGCTCTATTTTTCATTGGCCTAGACACTTAGGCTAAGGGATGCCATGCTGTCTGGCCCCTTGGGAAATGTAGTTTTCATGGGCCACTAAGCAGAGTTAAACGCGTCCATTAGTTGCCGTTACACACCTGGATTCACAACTCTTTGTATGTTACAAGAAGAGCTCACTGTTGTAAACATGCATTATCTCCTCATTAGTGTGATCGACCAAATATATAAGAGCAGTGAATAAAAACAGCCCCAGAGACTATTTTACTAAAATATGATTTATTCTTCAGTCCAATGCTTGCCACAGGGGTGGCAACCTCAAGTAGACATGTTTTGTACCTTTAAAGTTGTATCTTTCTCCTGGAAAAGTGAGTGTACATTTCTATCTCATAACATATAGGACCTTAAAGCTGCAGTACTGAACTTTTGCCGGAGTTTTCGCCACCTCTCAAAAGCCATGCCGATATTTATTCTTGTTTTAGCGTGGGCTCTGTCGCTTTCCCTTTTTGACTGCAGTCTCTCCAAAGTTCGAGTTTACTTGGCTTTGACAACAGCTGATTCCCCAGATGTCAATGATGATTGCGTTTAGAAATATCCAGATTAAAAGCAGCCATTAAAATGATAAATTTGAATTCTAAGCAACTGTCGTAAGAACAAGCTACAAACTCTCCACCATCCTCAGCCCCCGCACACGATATAGTAGCCAGCTCTTCTTCTTTCTTCTTTCTGTTTATGGACATGACGTAACCACAAGGTGACGTCAAAGGCCATGCAAATAACGTCAAAATGATGTTTCCCTCTAAATCTGACCAGACAGCTCAAATTATAAATCATTGATACAGTGGGTATAGAAAAGAATCACCCCCCCCCCCCCCTTTAAAATAATCACATTTTGTTGCTTTTCAGTCTGAAATGAAGACAGACACAGTTTTTGTTTTATCCAGCTGTATTTACTCAGTGCAACTTATAACATCCAAGTGAAAGATATAACACCAACATGTCAGAAAATGTTTTAAAAAATAAAAATAAAAAACAGAATCACTGAGTTGGAAAAAGGATCACCCCCTTGCTTTAATTTGCCTTAATTTTTTAATTACAGCCTTTAGTCTGTTGTGATATGTCTCTACTAACTTTGTACATCTAGACTTTGCAATATTTGCCCACTCTTCTTTGCAGAACTGCTCATGTTCAGTTAAATTTGATGGTGACCGTTTGTGGACTGCAGTTTTCAAGTCATTCCACAGATTTTCAGTGGGGTTTAAGTCTGGGCTCTGATTAGGCCATGCAAGGACATTCACCTTTTTCTCAGTTGGTCAGTTTTGCTGTGTGCTTTGGGTCATTGTCATGTTGGAAGGTAAACCTTCTTCCCATTGACAACTTTCTAGCAGAGGGCAGCAGATTTTCCTCAAGAATTTGACGGTATTTTGCCCCATCTATTTTCCTTCTATCCTGACAAGTGCTCCAGTCCCTGCTGCAGAGAAACACCCCATGACAGGATATTACCACCTCCATGCTTTACTGTAGGAATGGTGTTATTTGGATGGTGAGCTGTATTGGATTTCCACCAGACATATCGTTTGGTGTTGAGGCCAAATAATTCAATTTTAGTCTCATCTGACCAGAACACCTTTTCCATGTGGCCTCAGAAACTTCAAGGTGCGTTCATGTGGCCTTTCTTGAGGAGTGGCTTTTTTCTTGCAACCCTCCCATACAAGCCACATTTGTGGAGAATTTATGATATTGTTGTCACATGCACAGTTTGGAGCAACATCCTGATCCAGGGAGGGTCTGTGTTGTACCAAATACCTTCCAGTTCTTAATAATAGACTTCACTGTGCTTCTAGGCATTGATAAAGCCTTTGAATTTTTTTTGTATCCATCTCTTGACTTGTGCCTGTCCACAGCTTTATCCCGGAGATCTTTTGACAGTGCCTTGCCTCTCATAGTTGATTGTTTGCTTCAGTTGCACTATAAAATGCTCCAGGAAAACTCTTTTCATGCTGAGCTAATCAAAATGACCACAGCTGATCACAGTTGAAAGTCAAATGGTTTTGTGTGCCATTGAGAAGGTGATTAGCTACACCTTATTGAGTTTACGAGTCATTTTTAGGAGGGGGGTGATCCTTTTTCCAACTCAGTGATTCTGTTTTTTTAAAAAAAAAAATTTCTGACATGTTGGTGTTATAAGTGGATGTGACTTGGATGTTATAAGTTGCACTGAGTAAATATAGCTGGATAAAAAAAAAAATCTGTGTCCATCTTAATTTCAGGCTGAAAAGCAACAAAATGTGATTATTTTAAAAGGGGGTGATTCTTTTGTATACCCACTGTATATGCTTACTGTTCCGAATCGGGGTAAGGTAAGGAGACAATTTTGAACACTCATTTTTTACGTACTTGCTCAATAATTGATTTTTATTCATTTTTAACCAAAAAAAAAAATTGATACTGCAGCTTTAAGGACCACAGGTAAATAAGCTTTAAAGGTAAACTACATTCACTCTCTCTGGTAATAGACACATACTAGTGGTACAAAAGCTTTGCCACCCCAATGACAAGCAGTGGTGCAGTGCAGTGACTTTTTTAATGAGATGTATATATTTTTTTATAAATTGAAAAATGAGGAAATATTCTGTAATTCCATTTTTTAAATTAATATCCTTTTAAACATAACTTTAGTTCTAGCTTGACAGACTGGCCAGACGAGTGACTTGCACCATTCAGTTCTCATGAGAACGGAACGAAACAATGGAAACAAGGACATGTTTATCTTCAGGGTGGCATGGTGGCACAGCAGGTCGTGTTGCTACCTCACAGCTTCAGTGTCTCCCATAGGTGTGAATGAGTGTGTTAATGTGTGTGAATGGTGCTCTGCTGTGGATTGGCATTCCATCTGGGGTGAATTCTCCTGTCTTGCGCCCCATATTCCTGGGATAGGCTCCAGATACACCGCGACCCTGGTCAGGATAAAGTGGTTACTGAGCAGAAAAACACCCCCAAAGCATAATGTTCCCACCTCCATGTTTGACGGTGGGGATGGTGTTATGACTTGGGGTCATAGGCAGCATTCCTCCTCCTCCAAACACGGTAAGTTAAGTTGATGCCAAAGAGATCTGACCACACCTGACCACAACACTTTCACCCAGTTCCCCTCTGAATCATTCAGGCAAATTTCAGACGGGCCTGTACATGTGCTTTCTTGTGCAGGGGGACCTTGCAGGCACTGCAGGATTTCAGTCCTTCACAGCATAGTGTGTTACCAATTGTTTTCTTGGTGACTATGGTCCCAGCTGCCTTGAGATCATTAACAAGATCCTCCCGTGTAGTTCTGGGCCGATTCCTCACCGTTCTCATGATCATTGAAACTCCACGAGGTGAGATCTTGCATGGAGCCCCAGACCGAGGGAGACTGACAGTTTCTTCCATTTGCGAATAATCGCACCAACTGTTGTCACCTTCTCACCAAGCTGCTTGGCGATGGTCTTGTAGCCCATTCCAGCCTTGTGTAGGTCTACAATCTTGTTCCTGACATCCTTGGACAGCTCTTTGATCTTGGCCATGGTGGAGAGTTTGGAATCTGATTGATTGATTGCTTCTGTGGACAGGTGTCATTTATACAGGTAACAAACTGAGATTAGGAGCACTCCCTTTAAGAGAGTGCTCCTAATCTCAGCTCATTACCTGTGTAAAAGACACCTGGGAGCCAGAAATCTTGCTGATTGATAGGGGATCAAATACTTATTTCCCTCATTAAAATGCAAATCAATTTATAACTTTTTTGAAATGCGTTTTTCTGGATTTTTTTGTTGTTATTCTGTCTCTCACTGTTAAAATACACCTACCATAAAAATTATAGACTGATCATTTCTTTGTCAGTGGGCAAATGTGCAAAATCAGCAGGGGATCAAATACTTTTTTCCCCCACTGTAGTGGCGTATCGGCTGCTGTACTATGAGAATCACACATGTACTTTAGCTACAATCGAAATGACTTAAGAGCTGTGAACTCTCTATGTAAGAAATTACAGCACTAGTGGTAGACAGAGAAAGAGACTCTAAATAGACCTAAACAATAAGACACAGATTTAGACCAATGGCATGTTTTTATTCATGTTGAGACAATTAAGACTAGCTACAATTTAAACAGTTGAGAGGTAAGGGGCTTTTTTAAGCACCCAACAGTCAACACCCAGTCCTGTGATCACTTAACCACTGACCCACAACTGCCTCGTTATCGTTATTACAAGTAGGTTGATCCGTCATGCATACTGTCTAACATACAGTACATGCATGCACTTCCACACTGAGCTACATCCCCTGCAAGACTCCAGCTCTGACTTATAAAACTGTGAGGAGACTTCAGCCTCCTTATGGAGCTGCCTGTATCTTTGCCAGGCAACAGAGGCTGATTTTCTACATGATATGGTGTTGAGCAGTATTATGTCCTAACTGTAATGATTCTGGTCCAGCAGTCTGGCTTTCGTTTGCATCATGTTCTCTATGCTTGCTTAGAGTGGATAATGTCTGACATGAGCCGTACATGCTGCTGGAGGCTCCTCTGCTAAAGTGTTTCATTTTAACAGGTGCAGAATGAACTGACAGCAGCACTGGCTCGAAAAGGAAAGTGCAAATCAAGTAAGGAATCTTTACATTGTTTATTATACCAAAGGAAACTCAAGGGGTGTTTTTTTTTTTTGGACGTTCAAACTTGGTCTGCACTTTTAAAAGAGTACTATTATTAGTATTTCAACAGTAGTGTAGCATGTATTCCTCTATCATATTCTTTGGCACTGTAATCCATTGTCACTGCCACAAAACAAAGAGTTCATTCTTGATAGATAGATAGATAGATAGATAGATAGATAGATAGATATTTTATTATTATTATTACTTTTTTACAGTGATTGAGGACACTGTCCCAGAGCACGCTGTTGACCTCCAATCCTGCACATTGTCTTCCAGTGAGCAAAAGGTATGGTACAAATCTGGACATCAGTGTGACCATATCTGTGTCGGGGTGTATACTGTAAATCTACTGAACTCATGTCATTCATGTACTGTATGCACCAAGTCTGTATGCAGTACCTGAGTGAACATTACCTTATTCCAGGTAATGTTAAAAAGCTTAGATAAAAAGCTTTACATGGGAGAAAAAGAAATGAGCAGTTTTGGGGGGATGGTTTGAAAAAAAGTTCATTAGTTGTTTGTCTGCAGATAATTCTTTTAGGTTTGAGTAACGGTTGATGGTTCTTGGCAAATGGACTGTCAATGGATGACTTTAATATTTTCAATACAGTCAAATGGTGTGTAGTTTTCATAAGTGAATCATTACATGATTTTCATGCCATGTTAAAAAAACACTGAGTTACAAGCTTTTTAGGTAGACCTACCTTCACATTCACAGTCACATTATACAGGGTGACCCAAAAGCCTCTATACATAGGAGACTATGTTTGCCAGCACCACATTGGTTGTGCCTTCGTCAGTGGATGTTGGTGGACGTCCACTGCTCGGTTGGTCAGCAACACTTCCAGTCTTTTTGAGTTTGTTAATAAGTTTGGCAACAGTGTCGTGTGTGATGTGCTCACCATGTTTCCTATTAAAGTTCATCGCAACCTTGCGACAGATTGCTGATCCAGCCATGAGAATGATTTCAGTACATTCTTCTTTTGTCAAAGGCATTCTTAAAGGCTATAAAAAAAATTGGAAGACATTTTGCTAAAAAGTGTTAATTTGCCCTATGTATGGAGACTTTTGGGACACCCTGTAGAATTGCTGACTGCAGCCCATTTGGTGGTGGACACTTCTCACTACAGCTAGACAATTAACCCAAATGGTATACAAAAAAATTAGCTAAAGTCTCTAATGGTACGCTTGCAAAGATATATATATATATACCAACAAAGTTGGTGTGTTTTATAGTTTAAAGTGTTCAGAAAGTGTACACAGTGCTAAAACTGCAACGACACTGCTGTGCCTAATACACTTGTATCAGCACCACACACACTACCATGTCATTGTCACTGCTGTGCTGAGAATGAATTATCGCACAAATAATATTTACTCAGTGGTGCTTGTTTGACTGAATGATGTATTGCTTACCCTACTTCACTTTTTGGAATTGGATAGCAGCTTGATAGATGTAGGTACAAAAGAATGAAGTCATTAGCACAGTGAAATAACACGGAAATAATATGGGATTATGCAGTGAACTAGAAACGTGTTAGAGAAATCAGAATGATTTTATATTGTAAAACCTTAACCGTACACCTGTTGAAACTTTGTAAAAACATAGCATCTTCTCACCCAGGTGGCTTTTCAACTGCTTCTCACAAGTTCTAAATTAAATCTTCTTATTAAATACATTTTAATTAAAAAATGTATACACAGGCATTAACTTCACTATCTACACTATTTGTCTTAGAAACCCATAAACCTTTATCAAAATCAATCTAGTATGTCCAAGCTTATGACTGGTAATGTACTTACAACGTGCATCTATCGTAAATGTGTCTAACAAATTGGCCGCTATGGATGAATAGTGTATGTGTCTGCTTATAACCATAGTGTTATCGAGTACATCAGAATAGTTGAAATAAAATGCTGATCCTCCTTTATCTTTTACGCATATCAGGTTGAGAGCAAAACTTTAAAGTATTTTCCTTTTGTCACTAGATATTGTTCATTGTTGTCCATATTCAGATGTGGTGTTAGACAAAGTGTCCTGGAATGTGAAGTGTTCCAGTTATGTTGAACATGTCTGCCCAGTATGAGGTTACCCTCCTTTATATAAGCTGTAGTGACTGTATTCTTTTTGTGTGGCTTGTTCAAATTCCTTTCTGTTTCCGTCACACTAAAGGATGAGGTCATAAGTGTTGTATCCTGGAAGCCTACTGTTCATATGTGTATGTGTGGGTGGGGGTATATGTGCAGGTGTGCATGTTGATGGAGAAGCACTGGTTAAGGGAACAAGCCTGAATTACTATATAGATTACTATAATACCTCCACGATTCAAACAAGTGGAGGCAAACTTCTGTAGTTATTCTTTACAGTTATTAGGTCCCAGTACAGCCATGTGACACCAAATATAATCTTGGTTATTGATACCTTGATTATTGATACACTATGTTGGTGTGTTCCTCTGAATGAAAGTGCAAAGTTTATCCACTACGAGTATTTTAGTAATTCTGTAAGCCACAGAGAATATTATATAGTGTAAAGGACCACTGTCCTGTTCTACTCAGACTTTTACAAATACACAGTAACATACCCTCCTGGACTCAACGTTGGTCAGTCTCCCACTTTCAGGACATTGTGAAACTTCCTGTTCATGACTGGAGCCACTGGCAGATGTTTCCTGGCCACCCCCACTCTTGTTTTGTGAATAAGAGAGAGAGGGAGACTAAAGCAAGCAGAAATGCAGGTTCCCTCTCATGAAATGTCTAGAGAGATTCTCCTATCCCAAGCTGTATACCATGACACCCTGCACTGGATTATAGTAGCCAGAGCTCTCTGTCTCACCTGAAGAAATAGGAATCCGTGTACTGGCTTGTGGTGTGCGCTGAAGCTCCATGGCGTGGGACTGTGGTCTGAGATATGTGTTCTCTGTGTCCCCTGCACTTCAGCAGGGCCCTGGGACTGGATTACGCAACAGAGAGGACATGAGTCGCGTGGAGATGGTCCAGCGCCTAGCCAAGGACGGATGCCGCCTCCTCCACAGCCCGCTTAAACCCACTGAACGACCAGCTGAGGTGAGTCAGCGTATGCTTACACCGCACAGACACACTTTGACATCAATATACACTGTGAATGGGGTTTAATGTTTAATAGTAATTGTCTAAAATCAGAAGTCCTAATGATTTTCCTGCTTGCACCCTGAAATGTATACATGAATGAATAGAAATGCAGTTTGGTATATTTAATCATATTGAGGAAAACCAGTCTTTTCTTAAGAAATAAGTCAATACTATTATTATTATTATTATTATTATTATTATTATTATTATTAAAGTTCTCACTAGAGTAGACATATACAATATAATAAAAATCATGAAAAATAAAAATCAATTCAGTCCTACACTATTATTATTATTATTATTATTATTATTATTATTATTATTATCATCATAGTCTACCATTAGGATAGGAAGGAGCTGAATTCCTGAGCTCAAATATGTGCCAATTATTGTATGCCTCTTTCTGATTGGCCAATTTCATTGAGCTCCAACTTCCTAATTTCTTGTCATTTGCTAGTTATTTTAACAATGACAGAAAAGTCTGCCTAATTGCCACAAGACTGGATCAAGCCAGTCTACCTACTAATATACCCAGGCGTCAAATTGCAATTTACTTTATACAAATGCCTGTGTCTTGCTGACATTTCCAATGCAGAGATTCATTGTACACCCTGACAATAAAGACTTGTTACAAGACATGTAAATCACACCAGTGCAGACAGGTCTCCTGCCTTGTTGTTACATGCCGTTTTGTTGTTAGCATGTCATTGATTTCAGTGGTTATTATGGGCTCGGCCTGTAATATCGGCTCTGCATTTATTTAGACTATTTTATGGCACTAAAACACGGAAGTCCCAAAACATTTCTTCACCCATTTCTAACCAACTATTTAATCATAATTCTAGAAATCATAATATTAAAATGTTAGTGTGACATGTATTACAACTATACATGCACTTGCTGTCACAACTATACATACACTTTATTAGGAACACCTCTTCACACTTGCAATTATGCAATTATCTGCTCATTCATGCAGTCAGCCAAACATGTGGCAGCAGCGCAATGCACAAAATCCTACAAATACAGGTCAAGAGCTTCAGGTAATGTTTACATCAAACACTGGAAAGGGGGGGAAAATGTGATCTCAGTGACCTTGACCTTGTCATAGTTGTTGGTGCTAGATGGGTTGGTTTGAATATTTCAGAAACTACTGATCTCGTGGGATTTTCATGCATAACAGTCTGTAGAGTTTGCATAGAATGATGCAGAGTGGCAGTTCTGCGGGTGTAAACAACATAGGAAGGCTCCAGTAACTCAAATAACCACTTCTTACAAACATGACGAGCAGAAAAGCATTTCAGAATGAACAGCAATGCCAAGTGGTGGATAAGCTACAACATCACCAACAGCAAAAACAAACCTGGAAAGTTAAAGATTGAAAAAAATATTTTAATGATTTTTTTTTTTTTTTTTTTTTTAAATATTCAGCTGTTCAGTTTCGGTGTGTCAGTGCCCACTATAGACTCAGATTCCTGTTCTTGGTTGTTAGGAGTGGCACCTGAACCTAATTCCTGTTCAAATATGTAGCGCACAAATGATCTGTTCTGATCTGTTCTTACTTGTTCAGTGCCAACACATTATTTCATAAAATTGTGTTATTTGAAGCAGGTTGTTGACTAAAACATGGACATATGATGCATAGCAAGAAAGTCAAACAGATTATTCTTTATTCCTTTCAGAAATGTTTCTAGTTCAAACAATGTATATTAGCTAGTTTACACAGTTTATGATGTGATTATATGAGCTGACTGGCTGACCTCATCTCACTTTCTGTATGATGGCAAACAGGATACTTGAGGTGTATAATTTTTCCATGTGGTTAAAAAAAATGCATCAGTTATCATTTAATACATAAAATCATATTGAACCAGATACAGTATATGTTCTGTTATTCAAATTTGGTGTCTCTGATTAAAACATGACAATGCTCTGGTGTATGTTGATGCCTATAAGCAAGTACATGGCCATCTGGATGCAGTCTCCTCTTTTGATTTAGACTCCCACTTTAAAAGTGCATACCATTCATAGTGAATGATGTCTTGGGACAGCTCTGCTTTTACTCAAACAGCTAGAGCTAACATGGCTGTAAACGCTGGAATTAAACAAATGTCGAGGTTTACTCTTGCCTGTACAAAGGTTGACCTTTGAGTGTTCTTCAGTTCTCATTTCACACTGGCATGTATCACGTAATACATTTCATATAGGGACAGTATATACTTTAGTGCTGCTTCGTATGAAATGTTTAACATAAATGTGTACAATGCCTATATTGATGACAACAAGCCAATGTCCAGTGTCAATGAAAGGAGATGATTACAGACTGGTATTTGACCACTTGATTTCCAGAAGCTTGTGTGCTGTAGGGTTTCCAAACAGTTATATAATTGTGTTTGGGTGAATATCAGCATTCTGTTTTTTTAATTTTAACATTTTTAATTTGCATCTCAAAATGATGTGGAGGATATAACAAGGAACATGATGCAACAGTGCTATTAGGTTTTAGATGTAGTCTATTTTCCTGCCTATATAGACATATATAATTTCACTGTGTTATGGAAGTGTACATTTTAATGTCTTTACCACAGTGCCTGACCACAGTGGGAAAGATAAAGAGCTCCTCATGCTTAGCTTCTACATAGCATAGCTCAGATAGTTTACATGTTTCTTCCTTTTACGCCTGCAGAAAGCAGACATCATAAATTAGTCTGGTCCAAACTGACTAGATACCAGAAATAGCCATAGGCTATAACATATCAAACTAGTCATAGTTATGCAGTCAGTCAGATATCTTCTGCAAGAGCCTCCAGGTAGTCAGGGCATGCGTGACCTCTCACTCAAACGACAGCTTTAATGATGCTGTTTTACTGTGTACTGATGAAGCACAATAAGACCAATGGAGAGGTAAGTGCTTCCCTAGAGGTATAGCACAGGCATGACCTCTGTGGTCATTTTTATTGACCTTTCTCTGAATTGATCTTTTGGATATTTCAGATGTCACAGGGTTTAATTTGTTTGCCTGTTTGGCCCTGATACCTTACACTGACAACATACTCTAAGAATGATCAGTTACAGTGCCTTCCAGAATTATTGGCATGCTTCCTGAAAATGAACAAAAAAATAATATATAAAAAGAAATATGTTATGTGCTATGCAATTCAAACATACAGGACATAGTATAAATTTATTTAAAGGTGTTTTTCAAGCAAAACTTTTTGAGTAGTGTAATTTATTTTCCAAAACAAAACCAAACACTGGTTTTTAAATTATAATTTGTAAGCCCTACCATTGCCCTGTGATAGTTTGGCACCCTGTCCGGGATGTCTCCTGCCTTGTGCCCTGAGTTCCCTGGGATAGCCTCCAGGCTCCCTTGCGACCCTGTTTAGGATAAGCAGTACAGAAAATGGATGGATGGATGGATGGATGGATGGATGGATGGATGGAGCCCCTACCCTAGAGATAACAATACTTTGTCTCTTTCTGAAATGTCTAAAACATTTGAAGACACTTGTAGGATCCTGGATGTTTGGGAGTATACTTGGTTAATCATCTTGATGAAAGCTTTACCTTTAGCCAATTCTGAACCTCCTGGCAGAGGCAACCATGTTCTTGGCCGGAATAATTCATGGTGCTATTACATCATCTTTATAAGAGCCCCTGAATCACCAGTGATGAAACAACACCAAAGCACTGATCCTAATTCCGTATTTTATAGGGGGTATGAGGTACATTTTTAGGTACATTTCCTTTTAAACATACTAATGGTGTGCATGACCAGAATGATTGAATGATTTTGGTCTCAGGAAGCCAGTTCTAGTTATGCTTGGTGAAGTGTAGCCACAGCATTTTGTGAGATTCTCTCATTGTGGGCCCACTGTATTGAAACAGCAAGGTCAATTCTATTGTTTTTGCTATACACTAAAGACATTTGGGTTTGAGATCAAAAGTTGAATATAAGATCAGAATTTCAGCTTTCATTTCCTGATACTTACATCTAGATGTGTTAAACAAGTTACAACATTGCATCTTTGGTGGAAGACTACACAATTTTTAGGTGAGCAAAAATATAGAACAGATAAATGAAGTAAATAACACTTAATATTTGGTTGCATGTCCGTTGCTTTAAATAACTGCATCAAGCTGACAACCCACTGACATCACCAAACTTTTGCATTCTTCTTTTGTGTTGTTTTTCCAGGTTTGTACTGCATCGTTTTTCAGTTGTTGTTTGTTTTGGGGTCTCCTCCTCGGGAGGTTAAATGCATGCTCAATTGGGTTAAGGCCTGGTGATTGACTTGACCAGTCTAAAACCTTCCACTTTTTCCCCTCAATACTTTCTGAGGGGACTGTATCCGAGGGTGAATCAAATGAAAACCTTAAAAGTGTAATATAAACTAGAGAAACAGTACATTACATTTGTAAAATTGCACTACTGGTCCATTGTTCTCAGTAGCCTTCTCAACTGCTACCTTAACCATGATACATTTTTGTGACACCTATGTGCAATAAACAATGCAAACTTAAAAAAATTAAAAAACAAATTTTGATTTGACTCATCCTGAAAGATGCTTTTCTAACAAGGTTCCTATACCTTTTGAGGAAATAATGAGGTCTGGAACTATCCTGATATTATTATTATTATTATTATTATTATTATTATTATTATTAAAATAGTTCCCAAACAAGTTCCTTGCATCTCCAAAACACTGCAGGGATTAACCCATTACAGCAAAATTGACGTAAACTGCCAAATAGGTCTGACATTTCAGCACACAACAAAGTACAGCAACACTGTTCATATGTGGGAAGCTGAGATCGTTGTATTCCCAGTGAGCACAAAAACGTTTAAACAGCATCTTTGCCAACATTAGTGGGACGTCTAGATTTTGGACACTTGCTGCTTGCTGCAAACAGCATGTCACTAGAAACACACTCCTGCAACATTTGTGATTTTATGGCACTATTTGCAGGCACTTTTTTTTTTTTTTTTAGTTTTGTTTCAAGAAACTTACTTCCTCTGGATCAAGAACTAAAGCCATTGCTGGAGGGCCCACGAGTGGCGCAACAAAAAAAGCATTCACCCTATCATGAATTTGAATCTTGAAGATGCCACAACCATCCATGGCCAGGGATCCAAGGGAGCAAAATTGGCCTTGTTTTCTGGGTGGGTGAGATGATACAATCTCTCATGCCATCAATCAGAGCAAAACTAGCCAATCATGGACATCTGTGAGTTTGTGTATGCGGAAGAGAGCAGAGAGATCTTTCCTCAGTGTGTGTTACGGTGCCCTGTGACGTATCATGAGCAGCAGTTCGAAATGGTGCTGATTGGCTGGTTTCACATTTCTTAGAAGAATCATGTTTTAGCCTTTAAGAGTTCTTTAAAAAAAATTCCTGGGCTGTGTAAAAGGTTTCTCGAGTGTATTGGTGCCAGTGGCCTGTTTACTATGGTAGTGGTGTGTTCTCTTTTAAACAGTTTTTCTTGTAATGCAGAAATGTGTAAAGCTGTGGGCTTGTGGAGTTGTCCTAGATTGTGTTTTTTAATAGTGTTCTTTTCCTGAGTAAAAGCTAGACTGAGCACAGTGTCTATAGCATCTATAGACATCAGTGTGTGTCTGTGACAGCTCTAATGGAGTGTGTTTGGAGGGGAGAAGCTGATTGCCCCAATAACAGCCACTTTAGTAGGTTAGTTGTCGTTGCAGTTTTTGCTGTTGATTGACTGGATGCAAGAACCTCTCATCAATATGTCCTGTGTGTGTGTGTGTGTGTGTGTGTGTGTGTGTGTGTGTGTGTGTGTGGGGGTGTGGGGGTGGGTGTGTGTGGACAGGTGTGATTAAGGTCTTCAGTTCAATTGGCAATTAGGGCAGAAAAGTGCAAGCTCTTCTAGCCTGTCTGCCTGCTTAATTATACGTACCTACAGAGACACACACACACACACACACACACACACACTAAAGTTGACTGAAGGGCAACAATGGTTCATGAGCAGGATGCGTGAAACAAGAGCACATTAAAATGCAAATACACACACACACACACACACACACACACACACACACACACACACACACACACAGTGGTGCATCAATGACTGTCAGTTTTAATACTGGGCCTGATAATGCAATTGTGTAAGAAATAAATTCCTCTTTGTCCCCAGCACTGGCACACCCACATTTACACACCCAGCTGAATAAGGTTTCTAATGCAGCAGTATAACAAACCAGTTTATGTGCTGTACAAAGCAGTAATCTCCTGAACTAGACCACACTGGTTAAGGTTTCGATATAAACGGTCCTCTCTCTGCTATATAAACATGATCAACCACACAGGACTTGGCTAGAAGCAGAATAGATTAGACATTGCCCCAAGGCACAGCACACATATAAGCACTTCCTAGCAATTTCTTCATCTTAGAGCACAGCAGAGAAGAATTACCCTAAAGAAATCCTCCCATATTTGTCATATTTGTATGTGTGGCCAATTATTATTATTATTATTATTATTATTATTATTGTTATTGTTGTTTTTGCTGGATATCTGCAGTAGTTATATCAATGATTGGGTGTCTCTTCATTGTTATAAGGGATTGATGATCTAGTAAGTAATGGACACATATAAGCGTGTGTGTGACGGATTATACGAGTGTGTAAGATTGATAACACCCAAGTGATGAGGTGGCAGAGTTATAGCATGACCCATACACCTCCTGATTCCTTTGTTCCAAAGGCACCGCCTCTGATAAATGCACGCATACACACACACACACACACACACACACACACACACACACACACACACACACACACACGCATACACACATACACACACACAGCTTAGAAAACTACACAGTGCGTGACACTACAAACTGAAGTCAGTCTACAGTGATTAACTGACACTTTTACTATTGAACTCATTATAAAAATATGCATAAATCCATGCATGAATATGAATGCAGATGCCTGCATTGTGTAGGCGGATGATAAAATAAAAAACTGTTTGATGTGGCTGGTGTTATTTGGGGATTCGGAGGGGGGTATATATTGATGGAAATCAGGAGGAAAAGGGAATCTCCTTGGTGATACACTCCACCTCCCTCCCTCCCTCTCTCTCTCTCTCTCTCTCTCTCTCTCTCTCTCTCTCTCTCTCTCTCTCTCTCTCTCTTTCTCTCTTGCTCGTTCTCTCTCTCTCTCCTCAGCCCCTCGGTGACGCAGCAGTCCGTGTGTGTGTAAGAGAAAGAAGCCGAGAGATGCTGCTGCTTCAGAGGACTACGTCAGAGCAAGCACCCTCCTCCTCCTCCTCTCATGCCAAGAGGTGAGCTGCATGAACGCGCACACACACACACACACACACACACACACATGGGCGCGCACAGGCTCGTGAGTGCACACTCTTTCCCTCTCTCCCACACTCTCCCTTTCTATTTCTCTTTTCTTCCCTCCCATCACTCTTTCAATCTCTTCCCTTCCCGTCATTCTCTCTCTCTCTCTCTCTCTCTCTCTCTCTCTCTCTCTCTCTCTCTCTCTCTCTCCACACACAAACCAAACACCCATTCACTGAGTATGTGCTGCATTTCCACTGGCTCTCTCACACTGAGCGCTTTACACTGAAGTTGGTAAGCAGCGCAGGGCTTGCAGCTTGTCCTCAGGGCTCAGCGGGCACTCCGGAGCTCCCAAGTCAATGTGGTAGGTAAGAGCCGGTGCTAGCATGGGCAGCAAGCGTCTGCTGGAGGGCAGGGTAATGCTGGCGGCGCTGGTGGAGCAGGAGGAAGACGAGGATGAGGACGGCGGATCGGACAGCAGCAGCGGTGACCGGGTGACGGTACCCACCTTCGACGTACCATACTTCCGCTACATCGACGAGGAGGGCACGGAGGACGAGGAGTGGTGCAGCAGCAGCCGCTCACTGTCCTCCATCGAGGAGGAAGACTCATCCAGTGACTCATCTCTGTCTCACAGGTACGCCAGCGTGCCTGCCAGCCCCGAGAAGGTTCTGGAACACCTGCTGAGCCACCTGACATTGGACGAGGACAGCGGGAGCCCTCAAGCAAGAGAGACAGGTGGGCTCTCATCTCACACTTTACCCTAGAGAGCGCAGTGCTGTTTTTAGCCAGATGGAACATTGCGCTCAGTTTTAACTGCTGTCAGTTTACTTTTGCTTAGTTTACAAATGAGGAGTGTGCGCATATAAAATGTCAACAGAGCAAAGGTTTGCTATTGTTTGATGATTCCCAAGTGTATCTCTAGGCAGAATACGAGTAGTGTCTCACGTGTACAGTTAAAAGACAAGCAGATATACATGTGCTGCACTACTGATGCTAGGTCTCAGCTTCTTATTTAGTTATTTAGCGTAATATTTTTATGTAGCAGTGGTATAACTATTAGGATGTGGAAAAAGTTCTACAGAATCTGCTGACAGCTCCTGGGAGTTTAAAGGGTTAAACCGAACAAAGCGTTATTAACTGGAAATCTTCTGAGAAATGACACGATGTCTGTCTTAAAGGAGGATTTCACCCCTGCTGGGACCAGCTCCTTAACTCTGCTCTGTAATGCTGGATTTCACTAATGTTTGTCATGAAATTACAATCCTATTTTGTCACCTGGTCCCCTTCAACCTAAATGATCATTTTCCCGCACATACCAGATTTAGACTTTAAGTAAAATTAAAACAGAAACTTTCAATAAATGTTTCTTTGCACTTTGTGAAATATTGTTATTATTCATTTCTTTTTTTATTATTACATCCCAAGCTGGGGGACATGGTGGCTTAGTGGTTAACACTTTTGGCTTGCACCTCCGGGGTTGGGGGTTTGAATCCCACCTCCGCCCTATGTGCACGAAGTTTGTATATTCTCCCTGTGCTTCATGGGTTTCCTCTGGGTACTCCGGTTTCCTCCCCCAGTCCAAAGACACGTGTTGTAGATTGATTGGCATTTCCAAATTGTCCGTGGTGTGCGAATGAGTGTGTGTGCGATTGTGCCCTGCAATGGGTTGGCACCCCATCCAGGGTGTCCCCCGCCTTGTGCACCGAGTTCCCTGGGATAGACTCCAGGCTCCCTGCAACTCTGTGTAGGATAAGCGTTATGGAAAATGGATGGATGGATGGACATTCCAAGCTGTTATAGTGTCATTTCATGTCATGTCAACTTCATATCATAAAATCTATACCTTATACTTAACATTCTGCAAATGGTATTACAGCATAAAAAAGATTGGACGCTTACACAATATTTTTACATTGTATGGTGCGCATTTAAAGTTCTTGAATATTGAACTGCTGAAGTTAATGAAAAAAAGAGTGAGCCAGAAAGAAGAGTTGACAGAGGCCATGTGTGTCAGTTCTGCTGATCACCTTGTTCCCCTGTGGTGATGTTTAATCTAACAGTATTGATCCCGTTTCTGTCTAGCAGAACCCACTTACTTTAGACATGGGCTCAACATAACTGAAGAACACACAGATGCGTGGACACATAATTATAGGAAATGTAATACTACTACTACTACTACTACTACTACTACTAATAATAATAATAATAATAATAATAATAAGGGAATTGTTAATTACTTTTGTTATCGTTAGTTATTACACATATTGTTTATCATATCTTCATAATTTTATTATGAATTTTATTATTAATATTACAATATTGAACAAATAATTATTGTGTTTTATACCACACCGCTGTTGAAGTCTCGAATCTGATTGGTCAGGAACTCTGACAGTCGCATAGGCTTCAAGACAAATCACAGCTTTATATTAATGTGTTCGTTTTAATACATTATCAGTTCTATAAAGTAGCAGCTTACACAAGGACTTGTATGGTGGACATTCATATAAACAGACTAAATTATTGATATGGTGAAGCTTTCTTTGGGAGGAGTCTCCAGTGTCAGCATGTTGTAACTCTACGTTTTCTGCCACAGAAGAGTTTTCAAGACAGAGGACTTTGTGGTTTCTCAGTAACATGACAAAGTGTGTTTTATTGCCTTGTTAACTGCAAGAGAGAGAGAGAGAGAGAGAGAGAGAGAGAGAGAGAGAAAGAGGCTGGTTAGGGAATGACCATTTATAGCTGCTGTAACGTAAGTGATTACAGGTTCTATCCTGTTTCTCAGATGGTCCACAACACTGAACATTACTATATATGGATAAAACATAAAAAACATGAAACATGAGGTCAAAAACATGATGTATCATTCTTTAATTCATAAGAGGTCATAGGTAAATTGCTTTAGTGTAAAAGGAATAAAATGCTTCATGATGTGCTGTTATTGGAAAATAATCAGCTTTAGGGTATTAACATGTTGTTAATTATTTTCCTATAACAGCATGACCTGAAGTGCTTTATTCCTTATTTCTTATATTATTGTGCATGATCATGCAGTACAATATTCATCCTTGGCTCTTTATTTTCCATGTAGAACGAATGAGCTCGCTTTAGCTTGCATGACTGTGCTAGTCTCAGCATCACTTCAGCTGAGTGAGTGCTAACCTCATTAATGCCATCAATGTAATCACTGTTGTATTCTCTCTCTCTCTCTCTCTCTCTCTCTCTCTCTCTCTCTCTCTCTCTCTCTCTCTGTCTCTCTGTCTGTCAAATCGAGTCTCTGTGGCTGCTGCTCTCTCTATTTAAGTGCTTTATGGCTGCTGATGATTCAGTCTTGACTGCTCTTACAGGAACTGTCACATTCTCCCCCACATTACACTTTTAATTGATGTAACCAAATGTCCAGATTAGCCAAATCATATGGTCTGTATGGTATGTGGTATATGGATCGTTGTGTGTCTGTATGTACTGTGTGCATGATGCAGTGTATGCGTGTACTAGATTAGTGTGTGCCATTTCATCAGTTGCATGTATTTTTTCCATTTATTTATAACTGAGTCTTGGTGTTGCTAGGGTGTGTGTGTGTGTGTGTGTGTGTGTGTGGGAGAAAGACAGAGGTAATTTATGAATAGTCAGAAGAACTGATTCCACTCTTAAGTGCCTAATGAGCTCTATTTTTACTTCTAGCAGGGGTTTATATGCATAATTTAGAGATTGTGGTGTGGAATAAAATAAATTCATAACATCTCTATTGCATTTGGATTATATTGGAATATTATATTATAGCGGGGATTTCTTAGTTCAAATGAGTTCTAAATGTTGGATGTTGAAGGTGTAGAGAGACAGAATTGTTCAGTATTAGCAGTTGACTGACTAAGGAATGAGAGAATTGCCATTATATTGTGTGTGATTGTCATCCTTGGTGTGCTTGCACAGGAGTATTGATTTCACACAGCTGAGGATGCGCTTTTGAGAATCAATCAGCTCACATGCTGTCATTGTTCATGTTCTTACAGGCAAACTGGATTGTGTTCAAAGGAATATGTTGGGTAAAGGTACATAGGAGGGTTTTCAGGCATTGATTGACTTGCAGTGGAGCAACGCTGTATTGGTCCTCCTGATGAAGCACATCTTTCCATCATCATGGTCAACATTACAACACAACAGCACAAAATACTCAGAAACTAAGAGTGGCACAGAAATACACAAACAAACTTTCTTTCGCTGGTGGTCCATATCTTGCTTTACCATGGATAACAATTGCAATAAATGCACTAAACCTGTTACTGTTAAGAATTTTATATATATAGCAGTGGCACAGTGCATAAAGTCATGCAGATACAGGTCAAGGTCTTCAGTTAATGTTCACATCAAACATCAGAATGGAGAAAAAATGTGATCTCTGTGACTTTACCCATGGCATGATTGTTGGTACCAGATGGGCTGGTTAGAGTATTTCAGAAACTGCTGATCTCCTGGGATTTTCACACACAACATTATCTAGAGTTTACACAGAAAGATCGAAAAAACATCCTGTGAGCGGAGGGTCTTTAGGCTGAAACACCTTGTTGATGAGAGAGATCAGAGGAGAATGAACAGACTGGTCTGAGCTGCCATGAAGTCTATAGTAACTCAAATAATCACTAGGCATCTCAGTAACATGTCAAACCTTGAGGTGGATGGGCTACAACAGCAGAAGACCACATTGGTTTCCACTCTTGTCAACCAAGAGCAAGAATCTGAGGCTATCATGGGCACAGACTGGCTCAAACTGGACACTTGAAGACTGGAAAAAGACCAGGTGATTTTTATTTTTTTCCTAATCTTCAATTGTTCAGTTTGGGTGAGTCTGATAGCCTTAGATTCCTGTTCTTGGCTGACAGGAGTGGAACCCACTTGTGGTCTTCTGCTGTTGTAGCTCATCCACCTCAAGGTTTGGTGTTTTGTGCATGCTGAGATGCTTTTCTGCTCACCCCTTGACAGGTGCCATTGTAACGAGATAATCAATGTTATTCACGTCACCTGTCAGTGGTTTTAATGTTATGGCTGACACTCACCATCCACTGTACAGGTGTTCCTATTAAAGTGGATGGTGAGTGTCAGCCATAACATTAAAACCACTGACAGGTGACGTGAATAACATTGATTATCTCGTTACAATGGCACCTGTCAAGGGGTGGGATGTATTATGCAGCAAGGGAACAGTCAGTTCTCAAAGTTGATGTGTTGGAAGCAGGAAAAGTCGGCAAGCGTAAGGATCTGAGCGACTTCGACAAGGGCCAAATTGTTATGGCTAGATGACTGGGTCAGAGCATCTCCAAAACGGCGGGTCTTGTGGGGTGTTCCCGGTATGGAGATCTGGATTTACAGTCTCTGTATAAAGGAGTATTGGCTTTATTGTGGGCTGGGATGCTGCTACAACATATCCTTTATCCTCCTGTAATGAATTCAGTCACCATAGCAGCAGAGTTCAGGTTGGATGGCTGCTGCTCAAGGCCTGCTGAAAATAATTGGTGAGCAGCAGTCAATGAACAGCAGTAATCCAGGTCCATATGGATGTCAGCGGAACGTAATGAAATGCTTAGGTCAGACTGGAGTCACTGATTACACACACACATGCACAAACACATTATCTGCTGGGAAAATTGAGATCATTTAAGTACAATCTAAAACTAGAGGTGTTGTGGGTTTCCATGTGCTACATGCAGTAGATTTTTCGTCAGTGACCAGACATACCTTTACCTGTACTCTGCACTGTGTTCAACACTGTCTCAGTCCCTCTGAGCTTTACCTTCATCATCACTCTGTCAGTCTCCAGTGCTCCTCACGTCCTGCTGTTTTTTTTTTTTTTTTGTTTTTTTTTTGCTATTTCCAGATTTTGCGCTGTTGCTGTCTCAGAATTGTTGCATTTTCACAGCAATGTTTTGCTGAGTGGAAGGAATACTTTTTTTTTTTTTTTTTTTTCAAATATGGTAGCATCTTTTCTTTGTACTTTAGGCAATTTATATTTAAAAAAAAAAATTAAAAATATTAAATTTTAGCTGTGGTCAGATGTAGTATCTAATAATATTTAAACAGTATTAGAACCTTAAGTATTCTTCATAGTGCTGCAAAATATTTGGTAAATATCACAGTATTGGCTAATATTGGCTTGATATTGGCTAAGATTGGATAAGCTGAATTAGGAACAAAATCTTTATTTTCTTTCTCATAAAATCATACTGTATATTTTTAGTTACAGTAATTGAGTGGATCTAAAAATGCTAAATATACAGTGGGGTCCAAAAGTCTGAGACCACACTGAAATTCTGTTGCTTTTTTTTTTTTCTTTTTTCATTTATAA
>CM042544.1:17654255-17736755 GCA_023630585.1 Cranoglanis bouderius
CATAACCTCATAAACAAAGACACAAAGCAGGAACAGCAATAAAATCTTTGCTTACAATGGTATTTTCCACTTGGTTTTGGTGTTAGTGAGTAATTCACAGTGGCCTGTAAAGCTTTGTGAAATTAAAGACGCTTTAGTCTTGTGGGGGCTGGAGACATTGCAAGAACAAGCACAAACACTGCCATGCCTAAACACTTTCCCTCTAAAATCCATTCTAATATCCTGTAGTCCATGTACTTTGAGCATCCAGAGGAGTAACATCTCAAGCGAGTCTGCAAAATTGTTTTTACTGCATGTAATCTGTTATCTGTCCTTGCAGCACACAGATGCATGCTTAACTGGATTCTTATCTGATGACACTTCATCCATCCTGCATGGTTTACATCCATGGTACTGTATGCTTGCTAACAATCAGACGTTGCTGACAAGCATACGTTTTCCAATTGCCGCTCTTACTTCGCTCTTAGCTCCGCCTTCATGAGAAGTTTTATTGGCTTCTAAATTTAAAACTCAGCTTGTTGCCCTGATTCTGTCCCATCCACCCTTAAGCCAAACTTTCTCCTTAGCATCTCCCGGCATGCATTCTTGATCGAGATCACTTCTGGCTTTGCAAGACTAAACAGAGCCTCAGTCTGACTCAGGGTCACTGCTGAAGAAGGGCTCATCCTTTCAGGCACAAAGCAGCCACACATTCAGGCTGCGTTCTTGTACGGACCAGTCTTTGATTAATGCTGTGAAATAGGACAGTGCAACTAAATGAAGAGAGTTGAAAATAAAAGCATGCGCTAGTCTTCCTCTGCTTCTTACAAAAAAATGAATAATAACTTCAGTCTTAAATTGCTTATAATCATTTACCATCTTGTAAAAATATAAACAATGAATCTTATAGACAATTCTGTGTAAACTTGCCTATGCTGTACGATTCCAGCTTTCCTTAAACAATTAAGTAATCATGACTAACCATTACTTAAAATGTTGTGTTTTGGACCCAGAAATCCCCATAAATCACAAATCTAAGTTCGTTTAACTCATTTACCTACAAAATACATAAACTTAAGATTTCAAGTGTTATGAACTCAAAATCATGATTTATTAAAATAGCTCACGTTGGTCTTTCTTTGATGTGATTGGCCATGTAAGGAGTTCCACCTGGCAACAAGAGAACCAATGCACTGATTGATAGATAATTACAAAAAGACGTCCTCTTCGTCTCGTCTGTTGCTGGTATACCGGTGTAGTGAAGTGCAAGAGTTCATCATGAGTAGGAGAGACGTCTCCGTGTGTGTTTACAAAGAAATGGCAATTATGTAAAGGATGTTTTGTAAATAAAGTTACTTTTTGCTAAAAAAAAAATGTTCATTTCCCCTACGTATGGAGACTTTTGGGACACGCTGTATTTAAGTATACCTGAAATGAACACCAAATTAAGTGAACTTAATTATTTAAGGACACAGGTTCCCACAACCCGAGTTTGATTCTTGTTCTGTAAACTATAAAGTACACTATATGAACGCCACGTTAAGTGAACTTAATTATTTAAGTACACTATATGAGCACCAAGTTAAGTGAACTTAAATATACAAGTTTTGGGAGACCCCATTACTCAATTAAAGTGAGGGCACAAGTTATGCCAGGGACACACTAGACGATTTTTAAAAAAATCTTAACCGATTTTAAAAGCGTGGGAGACCGCAGACATAAGGACAGTTTCAACCGATTTTTAACATTATAATCCTCCGAACGCACACACTAGACGATTGTAGTAACGAGATCTCACAAAAACTTGCGTTTTATCAAACGTGACTTCAGAAGGAAATATCACTCACACTTCATTTTGTTTATTAGCCGCATATCACACAGCCTCATTCACACAGCAGAAAGTTATTTAACACTCTCTCTCTCTCTCTCTCAAGAACCAGAGAGCGCAGCATCCTAGGCGCAGCATACTATTAAAAAATTATTGGGTTGTCTCTGTTGCGGAACCATACTCCACTTTCGTGGCATGTTTGTGTCTGCCATGTTTCCGCTATAAAAGCACGCAACACCTGGTTGGTGACGCTTGCTCGCTCTCATTGGCTATTGCAGGTATTCCGCCTCCGGCAGTCGGGAGGCTCCGACTCGATCCAGAGCAATAAAATAATCGTAATGACACCACACAATTGGGGATTTTTTTTGGACAAAAAGTCAGTAGCGACAAGCCTCGAATCAGGCCACGCCCCCCTGATCCTTGGGGGGGTGCAAATCGGGCTTAAAATCTTCAGCTGTGTGGCCCTTACTCAATTGAGTACAGTCAAATTGTTAGGGTTTTCAGTGTTCACTGGTATGGAGTTTCCTGTTTAACAGGTGTATGTTTGGTTTGTTTTCAGAGTCTCTTCTTGACGACTTTTTGCTGACTTATCCAGTGTTCATGTCTACCAGTGACCTCTGCCAAGCACTTCTCGGACAATATCCTTTTCTTATCCTAATACGCTAACAATCTCTGTAGCTGCCTTTACTCTTATGCTTTAGGTCCTTAGTATTTTAATGGAAGCCGTCTTGTTTAAACACTATTTGCATATCTAATTAGAGCGCATAGGGTTTCTGTCTGAGACACCGTGTGCATATCTAATGACGCATAGTTTTTCTTCCAGGCTTTCCCCACTTCCAGTCTGCAGTGCTTGTCTGAAAGCATGCCATTAAAACTGCACTCTTCTCAGTAGTGTAGTACACAGTATGTATCCTCAGGCTCTTCCAAATCCTCGCTTGCTTTTGTGTAGAATCACGTCGCAGCTTTGTGACACCTTTCTGCTTTGATGCCTTAACTGCTCTGTCGCCCACCTATTGTTTGAAGCGAGGCAGGATGAAGGAAGAAGGGAAAGAGGCTCTGCTGAGGAAGCGCAAAGTCCTGCACCTGCTTTCCCAGTGGATCGCACTCTGTCGTGACACTCTGCAGGAGGGCGAACACACCAAACTATTTATGAAGGTACAGTAGGAGCCATCAGTGAGGTTAGTCAGACAATGTGGAAATGTCATAGCTCTGAGAGTTCAGAATTGTTAATGCCAGATGATGTGCCGGAGACACAGCATGTTTTGCTAATGAGGTGAGGCGATGTGGAAATGTAAATGTAGCTTGGGGTTTCAGTCTCACATTATTTGCCAAATGAGTGTTACAGTGCTAAACAAACAGCATGCCACTTCCATCGATTGCAGTCACGCCTAAAGGGGGGTTTGTCTCACTATTACAGATGCTGTATCGCTACGTTCTGGATGACCTTTATGAATACCCAACTCTGGAGAAAGAGGTGAAGGAGCTCCAGAGACTTCTCCGTATGCAGCGCAGACAGTAGGTGCTCTCCAATCCACTGAGCTAGTATGTAGAACACAAACAACGCCTCCTGTAAGATTGTATTCATGACTGGCGTTTTTAAAACCAGTCTAAATCAGGACAGATGTGTCTCTCTGTGTTGACTACATAATTAACGGCAGAGCAGGGGCACTGGAAATAGATTAATGTCCCTCTTCATCAGGTTTGGAACAAGTGGGCCTATTCATATATCAGAAAGAACAAAAATGACTCTTTTTCTAAGAGAAGCATCTCTGAATGAATCTTGCTAAGATGTGAAGATTTCCAGAATTCTCTCCACGTCTGTAGTCTGGGAGACACAATGAGAGAAAGCAGAATTTCACTCAAGAAACAGAAATAGCATGCGAAAAAAACACTATTCATTCGCTCTTTTTTTTTTTTTTTTTAATCCAGCATGTAGACAAGGCAGACTGTCCTCATTCAACCCGTGTGTATTTGTACTCAGCACGGGAATTTTAAAAATTAAAACTTTTAAATCATGCTCCTGTGTTTTTACACATTTTTTAATAAGCACAGGTGAAGAGCAGCAGGACTATTCCATGTCTGCTTATTCTCACACTTAACAGTGTGTGTTTCAATAACTACAGTACATTACTCGAAATGGATGGATCTTGATTTTCAAGTATTTTTTTCATTCTTTTCCAAAATGCATTGAAAGTGCTTTGGTAGATATTGACGATGACATAATCCTCTGCTGGATTAACATCCTACACTCCTTTTTGGCTGCACCAATTTCTCTCCGCCCCTTTCCACCAACACACCACCAAATCGCTGGCTTGTCAGCTGATCCGCAGCCAATCGCTCTCGGCTAACCGGCAGTCAGCGGCTCCACAGAGGCTTTGTGTTTATTTGAAACATGTCAGAGACAGCCTTAGTACACCCATTTCCTCTGACTAGTCAGGCTGTGTGTCAACCTTCAGAAGGTTATTGATAAGAACCTTAAATAAAGCACACTTATGTCTTATGCCCCTAAACTAAAATCTAGCATACTGCCAGTTATTTATGTAAGAAGTAATTCTGCCACTTAATTGGGGATGATATGAACATATGTCTGTGAGTATATACTGATTAAAGTGTCTTATAACACAGAGCTGTTGAATGCTTGATTCTAAATGGTCAGATTAATAAAAACAGCATGACTCCGTAGTTTAGCTGCAAGGTGTATATCCGTGTACTCAGGCTGAATCCCAATTCACCTACTTATACTATGCACTAAAATGATGTACTCTTTTTGTGAAGAAAAAGTACATACGTTTGAGTGTGTATCAAAAGAGTGTGCAAAAAAAGTGCAAGAGAACGTTGTTGCCTAGTTACACACACTGTCACCGTAAACAATCTCCTCGTTGCATTTCAGATTTTCTTTATTCATTATTCCTTATATAATTTATACTATATAGTTTAATTTACGATTCCCTTGATTTATTTTTCCACATTTAGTTTACACCTCTCTAAAATGCGTCTTTGAATTCGGTGAAGCAAAACGTCACAAAACAACTCCTCCCACGCGCAAGGAGCTGTGGGCAAGATCAGCTGAAAAAGTGTCCATGGATCCACACTTTGAAAATCTACCGGAAATAGTAGAGCATCCAGGCACCTTTGGGATACTCATTTCTACATACTACGATTTGGGACACACTAATTCTAATCTCGTATACCATTTAGGATGGATAGTAGGCAAATTGGGATGCAGCATAATTCTAATATGTTATCGATTCTATAGTAACAACTTACAAATACAAGCATTTTGGACAATCCACATAAACAGTTTAAAAAATGTGTGTAATTACTTAATTACTAAATGTTCCGTGAGGAGATGTTTATTTAACATTTATGGAAGGAGGCTCCACTGCCAGTGCATTATAACAGTCAGAGGTAAAGCTGTAAATGTAAGTTTTCTGACACTGCAAAGTCTTCAAGACTTTGTGGTTTCTCAGTAACCAGACAAAGTTTCATTTCTGTCTTGCTAACTTCAAGTGAGAGAAAAAGAGACGCTGGCAATGAACGATTGTTTATTGCTGCTATAACGTAAGATAACAGGAATTAATGTTTTTTGAGGACGTTCCACAACAATATCTATAAATGAATAAAATGCATGACGTGTTGTTCATGAACAGATAAAAACTGATTAGTGTTGGCTAATTACTGTGGGATAAAAGGAATAAAACACTACAGTGCATTCAGTTATTGTAAAATAATTAACTACATGGTGGTAACAGTAACGCAGATTCAGGTTCACCACCCCATCACTGATTACTTTCCTATAACAGCATACCCTTTTATGCTGTATTCCATAAACATGTCCTCTTCCAACACTTCAGTTATGATTAACATACAGATTTGATTCTTGTGTGTAAATTGCTTTGCTTGCACACTGCAATTCCAGTGATGATGATTATAAGGCTAATGATACAGTATATTCACAAAAGTATTGAGAAAAAAAAACATTGTTGGGCTTTACATTCAATGATGAATGTCTTTTTTCTGATAATCTAAAGACCCGGTATGTAATTTCATGTTTTGTCATTTTTTTTCCCTCCTGCCTCAGCACGGTGGATGATTATTCTCCACAGAGGAAGGTGAGTTAACCTACATGTTTGTTCTCTGCTCAGCTAAGACACTAATAAACATAGATGAGGTAGATGAGGTAGTCGAATCTAAAGGTTTATGCTGTGTGTTTGTTTATGTACTAAGGTGTTTACACTTGAACTCTTGAAATGGGGCTTTGAATGTGGATTAATAGGGTGATTCCATGATTGGGGTGTCATTTATCACTTGTAACTCAGTGGTTAAGATGTTGGAGTACCATTTGGAAGGTCATGAGTTCAAACCCCAGCACCGCCAATCTGCCACTGTTGGGCCCTTGAGCAAGGCCCTTAACCCTCAACTGCTCAGATCGATAAATGAGATAAATGTAAGTTGCTTTGGATAACGGCGTCTGCCAAATGCCACAAATGTAATGTAAATATTATTATTATTATTATCATTATTTTCTTTTTTCAACATTGGTTCCAAGAAAACATTCATTTAACCACACGAAAATGTGTTAACTCATCTCAGACAGCAATATCTTTTTCTACAAGGTTTCTTTGCTAAAAAATGGCTACATTTTGCTCCTAAATGAGGAGGTTGAGTTTTCTTAGCATAGAATTAGCAAATAGACAAAATGTGGTTAACTAGCATCCATGATAATTACATAATGATAATAAGGACATTCTAATGATAATTAAAATTATCATTCTTTTTTTTTTATTTCAAAGTGATGTCATCAGTCAGTATAACAATGTCACTGAAAATTAAGGGGAAAAATAGAATGAAAGGGGCTTGCTTTTCTTCTTCCCATGATCTTCAGGATTCAAATTCAGAATGTAGGGCTTCTTATTGAACATGTGTCTTGTTGAAAATTCTAATAACATTTCATAGGGACGAATGTGTTTATACAACAGGGTTGAGTGAATGATGGGGGACATTACAGTGTACGTTTTCATAACTCTCAATAGATGACTGTTGGAAGATGTTTCAAGCATGAGATGTTAAATGGATTCACACTATAATGATGTTATATTTTAATGAATATAGTAAAGTGGTAAAATGTTTATAGTGGGCTGGGACAGACAAAATAGCTGTTTTCTAACATGCTGTAGATGTTGTAGGATTTGTTTACTTTTATATTTGTTTATATGAAACAGGCACAAAGGTTGTTCTGAAGGAGACGTTACCTGTGTTTAAAATGTCTTTCACCTTTACTTCACTTACCTGTTTGTAAATGTGGCATCAGTAGGACACACATGGGACCCCAACCATGGAATCACACAATAAATGGATTTAAACTGTCAGAGTATAAGACTAATCTCTGTAAAACTAGTTCTTAAACTATAAATTCAAACGAATTCATGAAATTTATGGTCTCTAATTTAAGTTTATGCCACATTTGACTTACATTACATTATGACTCTCTACCTAATTTCTTTAATGTGTCCCTGCAGCTCTCTTCCTCCGAGTCTTGCTTTGAGCTGTGTCTCGATACACTGACGTTTTTCTCACAATCATTATCCCCAATGCTGCTTTTTTCCCCCTTTGTCAGAATAAAGCACTGTTCCACCAGCTGAGCCTGAAAGAGAGCTGGCAGCCTACGCGAATGGCCCAGAGGCAGAATAAGGAAGGTAGGTTTATAAAATATTCCCTCTTATTTTTGTCTTCTGGCTCACTGTGTCCTTGTTCAACAGGGACAATCTATAGAGCTTAATATACAGACTCTGTAGATTTAAAATGAGTCAGGGTTCTCACCAAAAATTGGAACTGAACCCCAATTATGGATTCTAATCGACTTTATAATTGATTGTGCCTATGTAATGATGAGTGCTGTCTGGATGACGTGTGTGTGTGTGTGTGTGTGTGTGTGTGTGTGTGTGTGTGTGTGTGTGTGTGTGTTTATTTATTTATTTATTTATTTAATGACTTCTACAAAAAACATTTTAGATTTCCAAACATTAGTTTTCTAGCACAAAATTAAATGTTACAGAGAAATGTTTGTGTTAGGTTTTCTCTCTAATCTCTGGCTGGAGCTGGGGGCTGGAGGTTGCCACAGCGGAGCTGCTCAAGGAGGTTAACGTGGCGACCTCCAGCCCCGAGCTCCAGCCAGAGACCCAGCAGAAGGTCTCCACAGCGGAGCTGCTCAAGGAGGTTAACGTGGCGACCTCCAGCCCCGAGCTCCAGCCAGAGACTCAGCAGAAGGTCTCCACAGCGGAGCTGCTCAAGGAGGTTAACGTGGCGACCTCCAGCCCCAAGCAGCCGGCAGAGATTCGAGAGAAAACCTAACAGTTTGTATATCATTAAAGAAAGCAGCATATTACATAAGAGACATTTTTCAGACAAAAGACACAATGAAGGCTGCTGGGTTTTGCTGGAAAATAAGAAGCAAGTGTGAAAGTCAAAGTCTCCAGAAGAACTGTGTCTGGTTCTGCAAGATGCTCATTAAAACTTACCAGCTCATTTCCTTATAAAATGGCACAAATTGTACTATTTTTATTTAATTAAAATTTTTTTGTCATACCAAATATTGACTTTGTTTCATTTACGTTTGACTTTGTTTCGTTTACTGCTCTTTACGGTATTTTTTTTAAAAATGTAGAAACATTTAATTTCATTATTTTGAAGGCATCTTTGCTCTACAGCATTTCTTTGCATGTGCCTAGAACTTTTGAATCTCACAAAAGTGAGTACACCCCTCACATTCTTGTAAATATTTTATCTTTTCATGGGATGACACTTTGCTACAATGTAAAGTAGGGAGTGTACAGCTTGTATAACAGTGTAAATTTGCTGTCCCCTCAAAGTAACTCAACACATAGCCATTAATGTCTAAACCACTGGCAACAAAAGTGAGTACACCCCTAAGTGAAAATTTCCAAATTGGGCCCAATTAGCCATTTTCCCTCCCGGTGTCATGTGACTCGTTAGTGTTACAAGGTCTCAGATGTGAATGGGGAGCAGGTGTGTTAAGTTTGGTGTTATCGCTCTCACACTCTCTCATACTGGTCACTGGAAGTTCAACATGGCACCTCATGGCAAAGAACTCTCTGAGGATCTGAAAAAAAGAATTGTTGCTCTACATGAAGATGGCCTAGGCTATAAGAAGATTGCCAACACCCTGAAACTGAGCTGCAGCACGGTGGCCAAGACCATACAGCGGTTTAACAGGACAGGTTCCACTCAGAACAGGCCTCGCCATGGTCGACCAAAGAAGTTGAGTGCACGTGCTCAGCATAATATCCAGAGGTTGGCTTTGCAGAATAGACGTATGAGTGCTGCCAGCATTGCTGCAGAGGTTGAAGGGGTTGGGGGTCAGCCTGTCAGTGCTCAGACCATACGCTACACACTGCATCAAATTGGTCTGCATGGCTGTCGTCCCAGAAGGAAGCCTCTTCTAAAGATGATGCACAAGAAAGCCCGCAAACAGTTTGCTGAAGACAAGCAGACTAAGGACATGGATTACTGGAACCATGTCCTGTGGTCTGATGAGACCAAGATAAACTTATTTGGTTCAGATGGTGTCAAGCGTGTGTGGTGGCAACCAGGTGAGGAGTACAAAGACAAGTGTGTCTTGCCTACAGTCAAGCATGGTGGTGGGAGTGTCATGGTCTGGGGCTGCATGAGTGCTGCCGGCACTGGGGAGCTACAGTTCATTGAAGGAACCATGAATGCCAACATGTACTGTGACATACTGAAGCAGAGCATGATCCCCTCCCTTCGGAAACTGGATATTCCAGGTTATTTTGAGGGGACAGCAAATTTACACTGTTATACAAGCTGTACACTCACTACTTCACATTGTAGCAAAGTGTCATTTCTTCAGTGTTGTCCCATGAAAAGATATAATAAAATATTTACAAAAATGTGAGGGGTGTACTCACTTTTGTGAGATACTGTATGTATTTATGTATATGTGTGTGTGTGTGTGTGTTCTCAGTTCTGTGTCACGTGTATGTAACCATGGACTCATATGTAAGTGTGAGGACACATAATGAGGTAACGGCGCAGGAGCTGCTGGCTGCAGTGGCTGACAGATTAGAGTGTGCAGAGGATGACATGGTGCTGGTGGCCGTCACCTACTCCAGAGGTACAAATCTACAATAGTAAAACAGCCACGTGGACCATTAGTTAAACGTGTCATTAGTTTGCCCCTATATCAGTTTTCAGAAATGGAAGGTAGTATGCGTTAGCATTGAGAAATATTAAACGGGACTGCCCTCTGCTGGACAAAATTAAGTGTGTGTTTCTCCTTGGTGCGTGTGTCTCTATCTTCAGGGAAGGTGCTGCTCCAGCCGCAGCAGTGTGTGCACTCAGACTCCCTTGGTGCTGTGAGCAGGCTGTGTGTGTGCAGGAGAGACCTGACAGAGATCCCAGTAAGAGACTATTGCTTTGTGTTCCACTCTGAAGTACATGCTGTACATAACTCAGGCAGTTCTGCTCAGTGACCGTGTGCTACATCTCTCATGACCAGAACCTCGTCACAGATAATGGACAGATGCAACAGACAACGGTCAGGATGCTGAGTATGAACACGTGGGACATAGCTGTGGCTCTGACTAACTGTGACTGGAGTCTCTTCAGAAATCTGCAGGAGGTATGATGATCTCTCTCTCTCTCTCTCTCTCTCTCTCTCTCCCCCTCTCCCTCTTGTTAACCTTCTTGCCAGGGTACCAAGTGCATTAAAGAGCTAGAAATAGTGCCGATTGATTAAACACAATTTTCAGAAGATTAGCGTTAGTGATTTTCTGTACAATATTTCCTTTTTTTTTTCTTTTTTTTTTTGCTTTAGGAGACAATAACAATTTTATCATGCAATTCAAACTTCAATTAAAAAAGATTCCTTTTTTATTTTTAACGTACAGTAACATTTTCATTTTCCTGATATGTAACTTTTTTTCTATTTCTGTTATTTTTTTTAACCTGTGAGACATAAAATTTGCTGTCTTAAAGTTAGACTGAATAAGTGCCTTCTTATTCATTATGAGACATATTAAACATCAGCAAATTTAAGTTACATAAATAGACAGGGATTTGTGTAATGTAGTCAGATTTTTTATTACCTGTGAGCAGTTTTACAACTACAAAATTTGTGCACTTTAATTACAGTTTCTTGCACTCGGGAATCTATATAATTATTTATTTATATTTAAAATATGTAGGTTTTTCATCTATACTGCTCACTACATTAATCTGAGGGTGAAATATTGAGACCGTGACAAATAATCAGTTGGTGGTGGACACCTCTGGCTTTTGTGTATACCACCACACACACACATACACACTCACATGCCTGTCTGAGCAGCACCATATCTCCATAACTCCATATTTATTTCCAAGATCCTAAGTACTGATGTGCACAGTTTTGATATTAACTTTACTATTTGTGCTTAACCCAACTCTTAATCGTGTTGATAAAATACACTTGACAGAATGTCATTTGAGTCTCAAGAAAGGCGCGACTCCTTGTGTCTTAATATTGTGTAACTAAGTTTGCACTAAAGGTATTTACTCTAAGATTAAAGTATTGGCCCACTTGGATTAGTCTGAGTCACCATTAAAAGTGATCTCACTGTGTCTCATGCTCAGTATGAGCAGTAAGAGGTGAATGAGTAACAGCGTCATGCCCATTTTAACGTTAAATTTTCAACATGCATGCTTTTTTAGTCAAGATCTAAAAGAATAGTCAAGATCTTCATGTAATAACTTTACTAATAGTTAAAGTGGTGAAGCAATAACCAGTCATCACCCCACAGAACTTTATTACTAGGTTGTGTTTTGCTATAGAAAATGAACACAGGTACTTGGCAGGGCTTTTGAATTTGGATTAGTAACTGTACACAGAAGCTGTGTGGCAAAGTGATCAAAAGTACTCTGTTTGATGCACTCTTGACTAAGTATACCACGGCTCTGTTGAATTCTTGATTCCGATTGGTCAGAAAATTTTGATTAGGCTTTGACAGAAGCTTTGCGGCAAATCGCAGGTTTATATTAATGTGCTCGTTCTGATGGCACTCGGTTTCTATAGTGACAATTTACACAGGAATTTGAATGGCAGATACTCCACATAAACTGATTAAAAATGAATGAAGTTGTTAATATGGTGCAGTTTTCTATGAGGTGATGTCTGTTTAACATTTTCGGAAGGAGTGTCCAGTGCCAGTGCTTTGTAGCAGTCAGAGGTAAAGTTGTAGCTTTAAGCTTTCAGACACAGGAAAGTGTTCAGGACAGAGGGTTTTGCTGTTTGTTTCCTATTAAGTACAAAAGAAAGGAAAAGAGAGGATAGTGAGTGAGGAACTGTTTACAGATGTTATAATAGGAGCTAATGTGTTTTGCAGGTGTTACACAACATTTTATGGAACTATAAATGGATAAAACATATAATTACTAAATTGCCGCATCACACCAGCCCTTTCACATGCTTTTCCTGTAACAGCATGCCTCATCATGTTTTAATCCTTACATATTAGATCTTTGACATGAGTGTTTTAACTCTGTTTGAGCAGTTTGTATTCACTCGTCTTTTCCTCGTCTGTACAGCAAGAACTGGTTTATTTCACACTGAGCCGCGATTCTTGCTCTGGCCACACAGCGGCGCTGGAGCTGCTGCTTCAGCGCTGCAACGAGGTGCAACAGTGGGTGATGACTGAAGTGCTGTTGTGCCCCACGCTCTGCAAACGTGTGCAGCTCTTTAAGAAGTTCATCAAGATCGCAGCCCAGTGAGTAAACCTTCAATGCACATCTCTAGTGTTATTCAACCCAAACTCTATCTACCACATCTGCAACACATAAACCTTCAGAGCTTAGTTTACACATCGCTTTGACTGAGAATTCATTCAGTTCCGTCTCAGGGAGTTCTTTCCTTGCCACCGTCGCCTCTGGCTTGCTCATTAGGGATAAATTCATACATTTAAAATCTATATCCCGTGCTTTGGGACAATATCCATTGTTAAAAGCCCTATACAAATAAAATTGAATTGAATTCAAACATTCTACAAAAATTTATGTTTTACATCAGTGTTTAACAACTTCCCTTAGAGTTCAGTTATATGTGAGTTTTATTTTTTTTTTTCTCAGTAGAGGGAAACATACTAAAATTCTTTATTATATACGGTAATAAATTCTTTATTACATATTAATTGCACATACGGTATCGCTGCAGTTGAGGTAAGCATGAAAGAAGCTGAAGTATTGTGTTATATAATATTATCGTATAAGTCTTATGTAAGAATACTTTTATGCTTGACACATTTTGTCATCTGTTTCTCACTCCTAGCTGTAAAGCACAGAGGAACCTGAACTCATTCTTTGCCATTATAATGGGTTTGAACACTCCAGCCGTCAGCCGACTGACTCAGACGTGGGAGGTAAGGAGGCACATCTCACAATCGATGCCTACACACATGCTTTTCCATAGTAGAATTTAAATTTTATTTTAATTTATTTAAAGATCTTCCAATTTTTCCTGTCATTTTTTAAAATTTTTTTTTTTAGAAAGTTCCTGGGAAATTCAAAAAGTTGTTCTCCGAGCTCGAGAGCCTGACAGTAAGTAACTGTGTAAAATGTTCAGTAGCTTCACATGATAATATCAATGCCTCTGCTGTTGCTAGACAGTGGCACAGAGTGAAGCCATATGATGTTGCTGTATACACAGGCATGAATATGCTACCAATCACTTAATTACATAAATGAGTACATACACACGTCTAAATATAGCTTGTCACATAAAAATAAATAATGCTGTGTATTTTCAGGACCCATCCTTTAACCACAAAGCCTACAGGGATGCCTTCAAGAAAATGAAGTCCCCCAAAATACCTTTCCTACCTCTGCTACTGAAAGGTGCTTCTGTAACATTCATCTCACGCATTAGTAAACACCTTTGTCATAAAATATTGCTCTCTGGTGTAGAGTTCGGAGCCCTAAACAAACCTGTTCTTTCCTGCTAGATATTACATTCATTCACGAGGGAAACAAAACCTTTCTTGATAATCTGGTCAACTTTGAGAAACTGGTATGTTAATGTCAAACCTGTATTCACTCAGTTATTTACACAGACCTCAGCACTTAATACTGATGTGATACTTCTAAACTGTTCTTAACTCCACCTTCCAGCACATGATGGCAGACATGGTGCGGGTCATAAGGCACTGTCAGACAGACCACATGGGTAAGCATCAGTGCTGACTGTTGCTGAATGTTTCCATCTGAATATTTGGCCAATTTTAAGTGAATTTTAGCAAAATAATTTAGACTTCACTGTGTTTCCATCAATGAATGCTGATGGAACATCAGGCGGAAAAGGTGATGTAATGAAGAGTGCCAGCCAAAAACAATCCCAGAGAGACTATGACATTTAATGCCATCACTGGGGAATTAATCACTGCTATGTTTAGCTGTCTTAATAATAATAATATTTATTATTATTATTATTATTATTATTATTATTATGGCAGGGTGGCACAGCTGCAGAGCCTCAGTTGCTATCCTCAGGTTACTGTCTGTGTGGAGTTTCACATGTTCTCCCTGTGTCTACATGGGTTTTCTCCCGGTTCTCACGTCCGTCCCCCCCAATTAATAATTAATTGTATGTTTTGTGAAGGTCACTTTTCAAGTAATTATAAGTGAACAAGCATATAAAATCAAAATATTCAAATAATATATGCTGAAAGAGGATTCAATTAATATATAAGGTATAAGCAGAAGGGAAAATAATTATAAGGGGGAAGAGGTAGGAAGGATATACAGGTGCATCTCAATAAATTAGAATGTCATGAAAAAGTTCATTTATTTCAGTAATTCAACTCAAATTGTGAAACTCGTGTATTAAATAAATTCAGTGCACACAGACTGAAGTAGTTTAAGTCTTTGGTTCTTTTAATTGTGATGATTTTGGTTTACATTTAACAAAAACCCACCAATTCACTATCTCAACAAATTAGAATATGGTGACATGCCAATCAGCTAATCAACTCAAAACACCTGCAAAGGTTTCCTGAGCCTTCAAAATGGTCTCTCAGTTTGGTTCACTAGGTAAGCCACAAACATTCATTGCCAAAGAAGCTGGCTGTTCACAGAGTGCTGTATCCAAGCATGTTAACAGAAAGTTGAGTGGAAGGAAAAAGTGTGGAAGAAAAAGATGCACAACCAACCGAGAGAACCGCAGCCTTATGAGTATTGTCAAGCAAAATCGATTCAAGAATTTGAGTGAACTTCACAAGGAATGGACTGAGGCTGGGGTCAAGGCATCAAGAGCCACCACAAACAGACATGTCAAGGAATTTGGCTACAGTTGTCGTATTCCTCTTGTTAAGCCACTCCTGAACCACAGACAACATCAGAGGCATCTTACCTGGGCTAAGGAGAAGAAGAACTGGACTGTTGCCCAGTGGTCCAAAGTCCTCTTTTCAGATGAGAGCAAGTTTTGTATTTCATTTGGAAACCAGGGTTAGGGTTAGGGTTAAGAGTCTGGAGGAAGGGTGGAGAAGCTCATAGCCCAAGTTGCTTGAAGTCCAGTGTTAAGTTTCCACAGTCTGTGATGATTTGGGGTGCAATGTCATCTGCTGGTGTTGGTCCATTGTGTTTTTTGAAAACCAAAGTCACTGCATCCATTTACCAAGAAATTTTGGAGCACTTCATGCTTCCTTCTGCTGACCAGCTTTTTGAAGATGCTGATTTCATTTTCCAGCAGGATTTGGCACCTGCCCACACTGCCAAAAGCACCAAAAGTTGGTTAAATGACCATGGTGTTGGTGTGCTTGACTGGCCAGCAAACTCACCAGACCTGAACCCCATAGAGAATCTATGGGGTATTGTCAAGAGGAAAATGAGAAACAGGAGACCAAAAAATGCAGATGAGCTGAAGGCCACTGTCAAAGAAACCTGGGCTTCCATACCACCGTGCCACAAACTGATCACCTCCATGCCGTGCTGAATTGAGGCAGTAATTAAAGCAAAAGGAGCCCCTACCAAGTATTGAGTACATGTACAGTAAATGAACATACTTTCCAGAAGGCCAACAATTCACTAAAAATGTTTTTTTAGTGGTCTTATGAAATATTCTAATTTGTTGAGATAGTGAATTGGTGGGTTTTTGTTAAATGTGAGCCAAAATCATCACAATTAAAAGAACCAAAGACTTAAACTACTTCAGTCTGTGTGCATTGAATTTATTTAATACATAAGTTTCACTATTTGAGTTGAATTACTGAAATAAATGAACTTTTCCACGACATTCTAATTTATTGAGATGCACCTGTAGACATGTTTGGAAGAGAAAACATTGTTTTTTGTGAAGTTCTAGATGGATTTTCATTCAGGCTTCAAAATTTGCATAAAACAAGCAGATGGAAAGCCCACTAGAGACCGTATTACTGTAACATGGTTTGAAGAATAAGTGAGAAGTCAGTGTACTTAGTTTCTTATATACAAACTTACATGATATACTACAAATGCATCAAACAGGGATTGGGCCCCAACTGAGTGGTATTATGAGTATACAATAAATAATAACTAAACATAAGTAAGACTCAGAAAGAGTATGAGAGTCTACTGACTTGTTAACACTTAATATGTGTTTTCCATCTTTAAGGAAACATGTTGACCCAGAAGGAGAGTCCCGATGTCAAAGCCTACATCAACTATCTACACATCATCGACAATCAGCAGACTCTGTTTGAGCTTTCACACAGACTGGAGACAAAGGTCTAGGACACATATGTTTGTGTGTCTTAATTAATGTGTTTCAGTGACTAATTAGAGAAGAGCTGATGCCATGATCCCTCTCACATTGCCAAGACACTGTACAGGAGGCACAAGTAACATGGACAGCTACAAGGGGGAGAGACTGAGCCTCGCAGACTGCACAGAGGAGGAAAGAATCACGGCAAGGAGCCAAGGACCTTTAGCTTTTTAAAAGTGCATAAATGTGAAATGGCACTGAAGAATCTGGGATGGCTATTAACCTAGCCAAGGCAATAAGAAGGAATTACAAGTCAAATGATATGTCGGAGTACACTGGTCTCTTATTAACAAGCCTGAACCTAAGTCACAGGCATGAAAATGTTGCATCGAAAAGGTCTGAGGTAACGTAATGGTTGTACAGGAATGTGTGATGCTTTGCAGTGATCACAGATAACTATTTCCAGCCTTAGACAATCAGTAAATCACAAATCAGAAGACAACAGTCTTTGCTGCATCTAGATTATTTTCAGGACTTAGCAATAGTAGCAACAGAAGTAAACAGTATCTACATTTTTCGGCTCCAGTAGTTGCCTGGTTGCGACATACAAACGAGACCAAAACAAGAAAAATCAGCAGAGATTTTGGTTATTTGTATCTAATGAGATACATTACAAATTTAGCATAATGCTTTTAATCATGCATCAGGGTTACACTATGAGAGCAGAGCAGCATTATACGAAGCACATTTATTTATAGACTCCTTGTAACTTAGATGTGCATTTACAACTTCAACAAAATAACGGGAACACTGGTTAGTTCAGTATTAGTCGGTATAGTGAAGAGGAGGAAGGTCTTCACCTCGGAAATGCAGTGTGTGTGGTGTGTTTCAAACCATCCTGGTCTATATGATTTGGCAGTGCCGCTGAGTGACCAGTACTAAATGTGCATGTTTAATAAACGTGTAAACATTGTAAATACATTCAATTAATTTTCTGGGTTTTTTTAATTGACAGCAAAGCAATACATTTGTGTTCATGCCTTCTTTTTTTTTTTTTTAATCAATTTATTCTGAAACCACTGAAAAAAACATTAAAACTTAGGACTGTTACATCACCGCTTACGAATGTCTTTATTTTCCGTCTTGGTGATGGTTTCAAGCTTCAAAGGTACTCTCTAAGCACACATGCTAACTGCCTGAGTGGATTACAGAAGTCTATTATAGCTCTCAGTTGAAATGAAACACTTATAATGGGTACTGAATTCTCAAGAAGAAAAAAAACTCCTATGTGAGTGACACATCGGGGCTTGTAGGAGGCCACAGGAGGAAAAAAAAGCACATTCCATACGCATTGTAACAGTCAGCTTGCTTACTGTTTGTCTCAGCTGGAGCAGGAGCCTAAATGGCTGACCAGATGCTGTGACGGAGCCCCCCGCTGTGCCATTACTGCCTGCTGTGAGTGTGCTGCAGCTCAGTGAGAGAAGAGGCGCCGCGGTACGGCCTACTCAAACCTATCATTTCCTCCCTGCTCTGCTGATCTATCATTTCCCTGTCTTTTCAACAGAGCCTTGACACACTCAGCGACTGTGGGAAGATTGCACAAACAATCCACATCTCACACACACAAGCTAATGATCCTATTATATTATAATAGCTATAGAACTCAACGTTGTACTCGTTTAGTGAAATGTCAAATATTAAAATATTTGGTTAGAATTGAAGGATTTTTCTTTATTATTAAATGGCACAAAATTGAGTATATAACATTAAACCATAGCACATACAATAGACCAGAAAAATACTGCAAGTTAAACTGTTTCAAATAAAAATACAGCGCACTTCATCTCATCTCAGAAATGTTCTCAAATCAACCAGACCTTCTTCTTCAGCTTGACAATGATGCAATTAAGAAGCACTTAAGTACCTCTTAGTAATGTAGATAAAGTACCGTGGGCTGTTCACTCACACAGACAGCAACAGGGCCACTCCTGCCAGCACCCACTTGGCAGGCGGGTGACGTGTTTTGAGGTTGAAGCTCCAGATGAAAGTGGGACCACGGAGTTTGGTTCGGTACACCGGGCATGCGTAGGTGTTATTCAGCTCCAGCTTGTCAGCAGGTACTGCTCGGATATATAGCACTGGCATGGCCGGAGTTAGGTCCTTTAACACAGCCTCTGACAGCACCCCTGCTGACATGTCCCATCGAGCACCTGGAGGAGATGCAGAGAAAATCAGAGAAAAAACCGCACATTCAACATCAGCTATTATTAGATAGCCTGACCTTCTCACTTACCCTCCATATAGAGCCCATGAACGTAAGCACCCTCTCGAGGTGGGTGGCCATAATCATCCTTTGTCTTCTTAGTCACGTCCACGGACAAAGCCATCTTGTCAAGTGGCCACTTGTTCTTACGAGCTATACTCTGCATGATCGCTGGAACACAAAAGGCATGGCTGGAGCTTGATGTGTGTTTGTACTGTATGCACAGTATATATGTAGGCACGTTTTTTGCACTTTAGGATGAGCAAATGCCCTCCCAATGATAAGGATACATAACAATTTGGAGATTTGGGAAGATTTTTTTTGTGGCAGCCTAAAAAAAACCCTTCACAGGGTCAAATGTTGACATTTTGACCAGTTTACCTGACTTGAAATTGGTTATTTATGCATATCTCAACAAGAAGTAAAGTCCACATTTTAAAATCTGGTTTGCACCAAAACTAAAACAGGAGAAAACCACATTTAAAGATTCTCCAGTGAAGGACGACCTGTGCACCTCTACATTTATAACCTAATCTACTTGCAGAGAAACAATATTACTGGCAAACTTTAAAGAATTATGTATTTACTTTTTACATTCACATTTAATCGGTACAGCTTTAGTTTGGAAAAACTGAACCTAATTTTTTTTGTTTGTTTGTTTTTATCAGATTAAAGTTAAGGTTATAGTTAAGTGTTTAAGTCTAAGTCTTAGAATTATGTCACTACAGTAATACACAACATCTGGGGGGGTGTGCCACTTCTTTACCGGTCAGGAAAGACTGTGGGCTGAACAGTCCTGAGAGCCACACCACAGGCGGAAGCACAAAGTCTTGAGTCCAGGTGTCCAGCTCTCGACACTGACTGAGGACATCGCTGAACCTGGTGTACGCATAGTGTAGAGTAATGTTTCAAAACACACCATACTGAAACTGAAACATCCTCTCCTCCCAATCTGCCATATAAATTTAACAGGTTGAAAAACAGGTTGATAAAGTCTGTGTACCACTGGGCCAGTGTGTTTGTAGAGGGGTAGGTCAGTCGGATCCAGCTTTCAGGAACTCGGTTGTAGTAAAGAGCCATCTGCAGAGTCTCCATGTCAGGAGAGATGCTTAACTCACCCTAAGAGAAAGAAAATGCAGTATACACATTATATAAGAAATGCTATACCAGATTTTCAACATCATGCTTGTTAACCTATAAACTGTTGGCACTGACAAGTACACTCACACATAAGTCACAAATAATGAATGCCTATACTCAAAGATAAAAGGTTACATCTAGCACTTTTAAGGGTTCTTCAGTTCCTCAGATCCCGCTGGAGCAAATCTGTGACAGTTCTAAACAGAATCCTACTTACAGAGTGTTTCCTTGTAGAAAAGGTTCAAAGTGGAATCCCTTAAGAACCCATTTTTTCCAGAGTGTCTTTTTGAAAAGGTTTTTGAGGTACCTTCAGGGCCAGGTCCAGCTGTATAAGAGAGCTGTGGATCTCCGATATCAGCAGGTTCATGCGCTCACACTCCTGTAAACAGAGCAGAACCAATGGACTGCGCTCTGAGGTCTTAGCAAGCAGCTCTGACATGCTGTATTTCTCAGGCAGCTTCTCCAGAATGTCATCAAGCACATTTTTCACCTGAGGTCAGAACAAGTTTAATTAACAAGGTGATTACAATTTGGATTTATTAGATACTGAATTATTTAAAAATAGATACTAAAAGCAATGCAGTAAGAACAGGAAACATGAGTGTTTTAGACCTTCTCCTCCACACTCTGTGCTGCTTCCTCTCTCACTGAGTCTCGGCACTGCAGTTCTAACAGAGTGTTAAAGAGAGTGTTGGACGTGACGGTCATAAACCCGATCTCCGCGTTGGGATGCAAGCCGTAGAGACTTGGATTTTCCTCTGGCAACCTCTCGTCCACATAACTGTGATAGCCAGTGTAGTCCAGATCAGGAGGAACTGAGAAGCCAGGGCAGAGGAACAGCTCTCCTTCAAACTGAAAGATAAATACATAATCACCCACTACCACAATTGTATTCATATCCATTGTACTCTTATTTCTTTAGCCATTCACTAAGCACAATGAAGCATCAATTTGCATAATCAGATAATGGACTGAACAAATATAATGTATAAGCACATAAAGGGTACATGCACAAGACAAGCTCTGTTCGATTTTGTTCTCAGATCGGATCTCTCTGCCTCAGTGTTGCACATTTGTGTTTTTAAGTGACTCATAGGTGTCAGCTTTTATTTTGTTTTGTTTTTCCCTGGTAACCCTCCATTTCTTGTTCAAGTTAGCTTCTGATGACACTGGATGAAGACACCAGCAGTATGCACTTGCATAGTTAGTTTTGAAGTAAGAAAAACATGAATCCTGAATTTCTCATCATGGTTACATGTCCATATTGTATGCCAAACCAATTTAGGCCTACATTTGAAAGTGTATGATTTGAAAAGATCAGATTTTTGTATTCACATGACTCTAAATATAAACGGTAATACTATGAATATAAACCTAGCCAAAATGTACACAGCAAAATGCACTTTATTTACCTCCCCTTTTATCCCAAATCACACGTCTCAGCCAGTGGTTCTATTTTTATATCTTATACTTGTTCGTCATTCACAATACATTCAGCACATGTCTAATCTGGGTATGAGTCGCAGTTGGAATAATCTTTTACAGGATAAAAATTGCTGTGGGATTAAGGGATGATAGTGCAGCAGTGTGCACACTTTAACTCAGTGACTGATGCGTGCAGCCCCAGACTTAATGAGACCCAGTAAAGGGCAAGCAGGCTTGATCACTGCAGGAAAATAAATTGTTAAAAGTATTCTAAAAGTGAAGTTAAGTTATATGATCGGTCAAAGACATTCTCAGTTTGTGATACACATCCAGTAAATAACGATACCATCAATTCAATCACATTTAGAAACATGAGAAAAGGAGGCTTTTTAAAATGTAATACAACGAGACACCACTAGGTGCCACCAGGCAACCAACCAATTACACTTCTTTTTCCTCTAAACTTAAAAAATTTCCTCAAACTTTCTTGCACTTTATCAGCCCAAGCCAGGCCCGGACTGGCCATCGGGAGCATCGGGAGAATTCCCAGTGGCCTGACGACTGATTTGGCCCGCTGCCCTGCTGTTGTTTGTTTGTTTGTTTGTTTGTTTTTAATGAAATTATTTATTTAATCGTTATTGTTTTACATTATTGAGTGTCCGATGTACTCAAGTGATCCCACAATTCGATATTAAATCGATAATAAATCATGAATATTTTAGTCTTGACTTGCACCGCTACCTTATTCTCCTCAGCTCCGGCTAACGGTTAGGAACAGAGTCCTCACTGCACAGAGTGAAGATGGAGAGGAAGTAGCCAGGTGGAGCAGAGCAGAGAGGGAAAGGGCACACAAAAGGAAAGCCCTCCAAAAAGAAGCAGCGAAATGTAGCAAAATTACTGACCTGTGCAAGACTTCAAGTGCATGTCAGTCTCATCTGTAAATACTGTAGCTTTGTGTTCGCTAACTTAGCTAATCAAGGATTAACCAGTTTCACTACTAGCAAACGTTAGCACTATTACTATCATCACTCTAAATATGCTAAAGTATAGCGTTATCTGTATAGTTATAATACTAAGTAATTTAGCAGATAAATATCCGAATTTACCGTACAGTACATTTAGGGAGCCCTCCATGTTGTTATTTTAAATGTTGAAATTACAATTACTGCTAGGGCAAACAACAGCAACAACAACAACAAAAGAACACTTTTCCACTTTTCCATAAAAGGCAACATCATGTTCAGTATTAGGATTTTTCTAAATAGATATTGTCACGATGTAGTTAGTATTGTGCGAACAGATATTTAGGCAATTTAGAAAATTATGTCTGCCCATATTTGAGGTTGAAAAAAAAAATAAAAATCTGTTTTTCACAATAAAGTGGAGAGAGTCAACCTGGAACTAGCTTTGGTGCAGTGGTCACACTTCAGGGTCAACCTGAGATTTACAGGTAGAGGTAAAATAAGAGAAATTAAATATGCTTTAATATATTTGTATGAAATATAGTATAGTTAAATCTCAGGTATTTTAAGTATTTTTAAGTCTAAAAACAAACAAACAAACAAAAAAAACCACTGCCCTAATGTGATGTTTTAAAGAAATTTAGATTCTGTGCTCACAAACTACAGTGAGGTTAAAAAGTTGTTGTTTTCCAACAATGTGGAGACAGTTCTGTTCATAGCAGTAGACCTGGTAAAGAAGTGACAGGTACATGAATAATAGGGTGGGGGGGGGGGGTCTTTTGTTTACGTCTCTTCTTCATTTAATTTACTTTTGTGAGTGAAAAGTAGACAGTTACTGGCAGCTTTGCACTTCTGGTGTTTGTTAAATGCTTGGCATACCCATGTAAGCTGATCTAAATTAGGACTGCTTCACTACCTCTAAGTTGCTTGTTTCTGATTTTATGGCATGGCCATACTGTGTAATAAATTTAGGAAAGAAAAAAGGGTTGTCAGTGGTTTCAAAATTTGTTGTGGGTGTATGGGGTTGGCCTGGATGAGTGTGAGACTCGTCCAGCCCTGGCCCAAGCTGTATTTGAGGACAAGGAGTTAATTTTAATTTAAACAAAACAAAACAAACAAATAAAAATAGTATCACCATCCAAATCTAGATGTTACAAATATAAATAACGAATGAATAAATGAAAGACAGAATTAGTTAATTAAATCAAACCTAACTTATAAAACAAACAAACAAACAAACAAAATATTTAAAATACCAATGGACAAAAATGAATTGTTCATGATCTTAGCCAAGAGACCACTTTTCAGACAAAAAACACAATGAAGGCTGCTGGGTTTTGCTGTAAAAATAAGAAGTAAGTGTGAAAGTCAAAGTCTCCAGAAGAACTGTGGCTGGTTCTGCAAGATGCTCAATAAAACTTACCAGCTCATTTCCTTATAAAACTGCACAAATTGTACCAGAGACTATTATTTTTATTTTTTTTGTCAAAGCAAATATTGACTTTTTCATTCACTACTGTTTACTGCACTTTACGGTATATATATTCAAGAATTTACTGTGAATTATTGAAAGATTTATTTATTGATGGATTATATTGAAGTATTTATTGATGGATATATACTTATAAAGGTTCTGTAGCATATTGAAGGATTTCATATAAGGGCTGGGCTTCTTATAGGATGACTGGTTCTGATTGGACAGCAGGCCTGCATGCTCAGAGCATTGTGATTGGACTGTACAGCACATGGAGGAGCTTTTGAAAAAACAAGTTCCTATATAGACATTAATTCTGATAATGATTTTGCTACTAACAACCACAATCAGCACCTGCTGCTGCAGCTCTTGTACTGATGGTAAGTAGTCTAATCATACTTTGTTACATAGATATCTTGGTTAGCAGGAGGTTATCTATTTCCCTAGTTATTTTCTGACAAAATGTAGTCTTAGCTGTAATAGTAAAAACTTTAATGCTCTCTAATGCTTGTTTCTTCTCAGAAGTTGGCTAGCTAACATGCAAAAAAAAAATTTATTCTAAGAAAATATAAACCCTTACCACAAAATATATGCATTGGGTATAGTTATTGGCTCCCTTGCATTTAGTACTTTGTGCCTCCACCCTCTGCTCACATAACAGCTGTAATGCTTGATGAGACTGAAAAACACACGGAAACCAGAATGCACAAACTTTCCAGATCGTCCAGGGTCCCAAGTCCTCTCTTGTGGACTCTCTTCTTCAGCTCATACCACAGGTTTTAAAATATACTTGCGTTTATTACAGCTCAAGTCGTTTTAAGCTTCTTAATCATGTTCAACCGTGCAGCTAATTTTTCTACCCAATGCTGATTCATAAATATCAACACAGTTTTGTCTTTTGGGAATGGGAATTTAGCCTCTGTGTCACCTCATATTTATACCCAAGTGAAACAGGAAGTCATGGATCACTGTTTCACAGTTCCTAAACACTCAGGTGAAGTTAAAAAAAAAAGTAAATCATGAATGGGAACATGTTTCTCATGCATTTTGTTTATATGAATGCGAAGGGGTGCAAATAATTGTAGTTTTGTTAGAAAATCATTTTGATATGTGACATTAGAGCAAATTTACCTAATATTTTTTCAGTGTAAGATTTTTTCCACAACAGTATCTTTTCTTTTACCCATCTTTTCCAAGGTTACTAATCATTATGAAGCTGGGACTGTATGTATTTATTAAATTATATATTGAAGGATTTTTTGATGAATTTAATTATTTTTTTTATTCGGCATTCTCCTTCCTACATAACTGAAAGCAGTAACCATGATTTTACAGTAACCATGTATTCACAGAAGCCAATTATATTTTATAATTATTATATTGTTCACAGTGTGTGTATGTAACAGTGAAAGGACTTACTCCAAATTCCAGCTGACCATGAAAAATTAAGACCGTTATATCTGTTAAAATGTGGAATCAAAAAAACATTTCCAGAAGCAAAATGTATCTGCCGAATTAGGAAAGAAAAAAAAAAGTGACTGTTGTGAAGGGACAGAGTATGTTTTAAAATTAAGTTTGCGGTATATATTCTTTTTTTTTTTATCTTGATATTTTGCTGGGAGAACTTGTAAATTTTTAAGAGGTTCTTGGTGCAGCAATAACACCATAAACTATAATTTTTTATAATAATTCAAATAATAATTGGAATAATAAATTTTACCATCTTTGAATTAAGGAACTCCTGTATATACGTGCGGCAGAGTCTCCTATCCCAGTCATCAGTGATGTGTCCTCCATACATGATCTCTCCTACCAGATAACACAGGTCCTCCCATGGCACCTCAATCAGACAAACATAAACATAATCAGCATTAGCTTTCCGCAGTAAAAATGGGCCCGAATCTCTTTTATGCATTTACTTTGTCATTACAACCTGTGCATTTCATAAAATATATATGGTATAAATATATACAGTACTGTGCAAAAGTTTTAGGAACACATTTTAGATTCCCAAACATTAGTTTTCTAGCACAAAATGAAATGTTACAGAAAAATGTTTGTATGTCATTAAAGAAAGCAGCATATTACGTAAGAGACCATTTTTCAGACTAAAAACACAATGAAGGCTGCTGGGTTTTGCTGCAAAAATAAGAAGTAAGTGTGAAAGTCAAAGTCTCCAGAAGAACTGTGTCTGGTTCTGCAAGATGCTCAATAAAACTTACCAGCTCATTTCCTTATAAAACTGCATAAATTGTACCGCAGACTACTATTTTGATTTAAATTATTATTTTTTTGTCACAGCAAATATTGACTTTGTTTCATTTACTACTGTTTACTGCTCTTTACGGTATTTATTTATTTTTTTAATGTAGAAACATTTAATTTAATTATTTTGAAGGCATCTTTGCTCTACAGCATTTCTTTGCATGTGCCTTAAACTTTTGCACAGTACTGTATATGAGACAGGTTTACTGTTTATGTGGTATTTAAATTGCACACTATTATTTTTTATTGTCTCATGAGCAGTCCTCATACTTTCACAGTGTGTTGTGATTTGACAGCTAGTCATGTCAGATCATACTGGGATCGTGTGAGGAAAAAAAACAACCCGCAGTGATGTGGGCGTCTGGAGGAGAGGAAAGGGTGTGAGTGTGAACCTCAGAGCTGATGACAGAAGCTGGAAGTTCACAGTCATTTGTATCTGTATTGTTTTGCAAATTGCTTCCTTCATCAGGCCTAATTGCAGTGATCACTTATGGAGTGGTGCGAGATGTCACGCGCACTGTGTGTAATTACATTTAGCGTGACGCTTCATTGGCCGCCTAATGAATCCCCTGTATACGCATGTACAGGTTAGTGTTTGGTTAACATAATGAAGGACATTCGTTTCTTGGTTGTTGTTTTTTTTTTTTTTTTTTTTGAAGGGAGGGGGAATTGTGCTGGCAGGATAATTGTTTGTGACCAGCATGATGCAGAGAAGAGAAAAACATATTATGAGATCTCACAGAAACGGTGAGAAGTGAGACTGTCCTTGCTCTCTCTCTCTCTCAGGTGGGAAAGAATGAACCATGGTTTTTTTTCCATGTCAAATAATATCAAAGCCAAATTCTACCAATATCACAGAAATGACGCAACACATTTTTCAACACATTACTTAAAAGATGTATAACAAATCTTCTCAGTGTATACACTCTACTTACTTTTGAATTAACCTCCAGGTAATTATACAGCACATTAACGGAGATGGTGAGGTCTTCAGTGTTAAATGGGTAGCGGCGATTCCAACCCTGGGGCCCAAACTTCCTCCTCTCACTGACACAAGCGTGGAAATAGCAGAGAGAGAACAGGAGTGCTTTAAACTCCTGCTCGTGAGAACACATCTCCAAAGTTTCCTATCAGGAGACAGACATATATGAACTAGAGGTTATAATGAAATACACTTTACTATTGATAAGCATGTGCATAAACTCCTCCAATATTTAATATACTGTCATAATATAATAAAATCACCAAACATATAAACAAGGGAAGTGAATCTGAATGTGTGTAAATATAATCTACATGCACATGCAGCATTTTTCATATGCTATGATACATATGTGTGGCATCCTGGACCTTTCATGTGGCAAAATTTTGTCATATTAGACTACAAAGTCCTGAAAACTTAAATATGTTTCTCTTGTGCATGTATATCAACCAGAAGTAATGTGATTTAACATTTTAAAGTCTGTTTACCCCCAAAAATCTGATTACCCCCAATTCCACTGAAAGACACCCTGCCCACCTCTAATTTTATAACCCAATCTACATGGGAAAATATGGGAAAACCATATGGATATGGAACCATACCAAATGTTACAGAATTATAAATTTACAATAGGAAAAGAGTTATCATTTTGATTGTCACTCCCTGCATTTAAACACAAGCATCTCTTCACTCCACTGATCTCTGTTCATGCTAACACTGGTGGGGAAATAATTGCTGATTATTTATATACTGTTGGCTAAATTGCTTGTTGTTAATGTATTTTTATTAGGTCATTTACACATTTTAAAACATGTCTGCTATCATCTGTACAAAGTGTGTAAGCACTCTTCCGTTTTGAGGATGTGACAGTGCTTGAGCATCGTGGACATTTCGACAGACTGCATTTGATTACAAACTGAATGGGCTTATATATGGGCTTATATGTTTCACCATGCCATGTAAGTATTCAAAAACCTGATCAAATTGTGATGAAATCTGGCAGGATTTTAGACACCTTCAAGCAGATTGACTGGTATTTGTTAAAGTGGCTCCTTACCCAACATGATATCTGCAGGCAGCCAAGGCAAGGTTAGAATAGCATAAATAAAAAATTCTTAAAATAGAGATGAGTAGTAGATTATAGGGCCAGTAACTCAATTTTGGCTGTTTTCCAGAATTTACCCACAGTGAAATCTGACCAGTTTTCCTAAACCAACACACATATATCATATTAGTTTACATGGAGCTTTTGAGCCCTGTCTAGTGCCTTCTGACCTGGCTGAAGTTGTGCAGTGCGGCATGCAGGCTGGCATTCATGCCTGTCGGTGGTTCAATGGTCAGTTTGAGCACATTTTCCAGGATGCCTCTGGGAATGATGTGCTCCTCAGGGCTGGGAGCAGGTTGTCCGCTCATGAACACTCTGTACTGTGGGTGAGCTTTTCGCCCTGTACTCTCCAAAAGACCTTCCAGATGACCCAGCCAACGCTCCACTAAATGCACATTCTGTTTAAAAAAAAAAAAAAGGATCACTGCATAGTCTTTGAAAATGGCTCTATGCTAAAGAATCACATTTTCACTTTTTGCATTGAAACAAATTGGCTTATCCAATCTGATGGATTTATGAGACCTGCCATAAATACTACAAGGAAGAAGAGTGCTATAGTACCTGTAGAATGACCCAGTGGCCTTTTGAAGCTGCCATTTCTAGAGCCTTCTCAGCCACACTCTCCTGGCCCTGTCCCAGTGAGATGTTGTGAAGGTTTCCCTGGTCTATGGAGAAGCCCAGCTTCAGCCCTACACATCAGATTCACACACAACACATAGTTAAACAATGTATGCCTGACAAATTCCTTTTTAGGTCAAACATGCAGGCCTGACTTCTGGCTAATTCTGTTCATTTCCAAGCCAGAAAAACCCTGAAATGAAGCTAGACATATGAACTATGTACCAAAATTGTATGATTACCATAAGTCTGGAAACATTTTTTTAAATATTACAATTTGCACCTTTAAAGTGCTTCAATGTAAAATATCTGTTACTGTCTGTGATTGTGGAGATATCACATTCATTACAGCACATACCGAGTGTTTCCACATCTTTCAGTGGGTTGACTCCAGGAGACAGGATAAAGAAGACTGGTGTTGAAGGACTGCTCTCCTCATAAGACTTCTCAAACTCTATCCTAGTTGTTTCCACATATCTGCAGCCCAAACTCTCCTCCACAAAGTTCCTACCATTGAATAACCACATAAATACACACACAAAAAATACTGACCACTGATATATTTGTATATCACTTAATCAGTTTTGTATATATGTAGGCTAAAGTGTCATTCATTTGTAAACATGTCAGTCATTTACAAATAATATTTACATTCTCATGGGTATTGTCTGAGGCCTGTGCATTATAGAGATGTGTAAGTGGCACTGTCTAAAAATTCCCACCTGAGCGCATAGCTCATCCTGTCAGGCCGCATGGCTCTGAGGATAATGAGTCTCTGCAGAGTATTTTTCTTCTTCCAGTCCAGAGGGAGGCGCTCTCTCTCTGGACACTCAGATTCCACCAGCTTCCTCCAGCGCTTAGGTGAGCCTTCTACATCCCGGTCCAGACCACGAAATGCCTCCAGCACTGACAGAGCCTGAGGTGGAGGTTAAGATTATATTAGTACTAAATATAGGGTCTCGAGGTAAATTTTATACTTTAAACTTCTTAATACCACTTTTGGATTAATTTTATTTTTTCCATGTTTATGACAGTTCAACCTGTGAGTGATCCTGTATTATCCGGCATGTGGCAACATACATGAATGGTAACTGAATACAGATATACCATATACTAAAGTTATGAGTGGAGAGAATAGCAGGAATGTGCATCCAGCTACTTGATTTGGTTTCTTTACCATGTCATAATTAATTTATATAACACAGAGGAAGTCTCAATTCAAATCTGTTGCTGGAATTGTGGCCATGCTATGATTCCAACCCTAAATTCTAAGACAATGTAATTCAATTTTCAGACAATTTAATTCATATTAACACCTTTAAACACATTTTAAGCACCCACAGACACAGTGTGCCTATAAAGGTGATATTCTTTTAAAAAAATCTACTACTCTTTCAAAACTACTCTTTCAAAATTCCAAATCCAGAAATACATTACTTAATTATTATTATTTTAATACTTCTGCGCTCAGATGGTGTTTACCCTGATGGCTCCCCAGGCCTGAGCAGACAGGAAGCTGACAGGACTTCCACTGCTGAACTCCACTGGGAAATGCAAAAGAAGATCAAGCTCCTCTGATTCAATGGACCCTTTCATCAGGAGAATCTAATGAAACCAGATAATTATGATTAAAACACAGTGCCTTGGTATGATACATGAATCTTTGTTTGGCATTGAATAAACATGACCCCATTCTTTTGTACATGGATTAGTGAATAAGCTGGATTGGACTGTTGACATGAATTCAAAGCTGTTGTCAGAATTGTTGCAATACAAGTCGCCCGTATGCTCGAACTTGTTGAGATGCAGCTTGCTCAGTGAAAAAAAAAAAAAATAGAAGTATTCTCTGTCTTCCTATCCGTAACCAGTAAATTCCTCAACTCTAATAATAGTGAGAGATGAACTGACAGTACAAAATCACCTAGTCCCTTTGGGATATTCTCAGTTTCCTTATAGAAAGGTACCATCTTAATTAGGTTAACTTTAAAGTCATTTTATGGCAATACACACACAATACAATTTTCTCAGACAACTCAATCCTGCTACTGTTCACGTTTGGGATCAAAGACCCAATGTAACCTGTTTTGAATTCATGTCATGATTAGCAGATTTAGCATACATAATCTTATGTTGTATTTGTTAGATGTTGTTCAATAAATAAATAAAAAAAACAGGCCCCACGTTTACTCCCCAGGTTTGATGTGGTTGTAGGGAGGACTGTACACAGACAACAGCAGGTAAAACAGCTGCTACCCTCACAGGGAATTGCATCGTGCTCCTTCCCTTCTGTCAGAGCTTTGTCAGTGCTGACAGCCTGAGGGAGAAGCGTGCTTCGACTCTGAGGGTTAATCAATAGAAACGGGGCACGCTCCTCTGACAGGGCCTAATTGAAGTTAATGTAGGGGCAGAAAAGTGCAATGATTGATGTAGATGACAGAGCACTGGAAAAGGGAGGGAGGCAGAGAGGTAGGGGTGGGTAGATGTGCCAGTGTGTCGCGTCCCCCTCACCTGGAAGGCAATGTGGGTCAGAAAGGTGAGTCTATCCTTCTGGAAGAGGCCCTGACTGGTGTACACGAAGACGGAGTAAGTGACAGCCTCAGTGAGGGAGTGGACACGCACTGCCACATCTTCTTCTCGTGGAGTTTGCTCAATCGCTTTGTGGAATACTGCACTAAAAACCTACAGATTTGAATGAGAGCAATTGCAATGCAATACATTTTTCAGCAGCTAAAACTTAAAAATCTAAAAAGCCTTTATTTGGGCTGAATTCTGTTGTCTTTCTGTTGTCTTTCAAAAAAAAAAAAAAAAAAAAGATACTGATACAAAATGGGATATCAGTATAATGTAGTTTTACCTTAAATGAATACTGGTACATGGGATTGATGTTGTGTAGCTCTTTAATGATAAAGTAAAGAAGAGTAGCTCTCTGTGCTACAGGACGGTAGAGCTCGCGGGTCTCATTGATTTTCATTTCATTCTCTCTCGCCTCTATGACCTGCGCGAGACACAGAAACATTTATACTTACATACTCACATATACATTCAACAAAATGATGACTTCCCCTTTCTGCTAACCATTAAAACAATTATGACAATTAAACAGTTAACACAATTAATGGCTCTATGATCTTCACACTATTATGCTACAGCATGAAGACAGTTTTGTACTTTTACTGTATCAGCAATCCAACAGATACAACAGAGTCATGAAATGCTCTACAGGATTCCCCCACCTTGTTTTGGATATGTGCGGCAGTGTTCTTTGTGTGCTCCAGCTGCTCCACTAATGCTGCGTCTCGCAGGAAGCTACCCTCAGCAGCGGACAACCTGCTCAGCAGTTCATCCTCCAACTTCTTCAGCTCTATCTGACACAGGTTCTGCTGAGTGCTCAGCTCTAGCTATATTGGGAAAGGACTGACTGAATCATTTAAGGGTTAGGTTTGTACTTGTGCACATTATTCCTCATTTTTCCTTTGGAATGACTATAAGCAAGTATTTAGTCAGAAAATGTGCAGTTTGGTGGTGCAGTGTTTATGTGCAGCGTCTATCTAACCTTCATGGCCTCCAGGTCAGGCCTCTCATGGTTGACCACCTGTCCCAGGAGCTGCTCCTCCAGGCCAGCCTGGGTCACTGTGAAGTTAATGAGGGTGGTCTGGGCTTGCAGCTCAGGAGGGAAGTCAGGGTTGGCCAGCTTTGTGTGCAGAAGAAGCCAGAACCTGCTGTTATACTCACAATCTCTATCCCCCAACCTGATAAACCTGTAGATACAATGTACAGCATAAATCACATTAAGTGGGTGTAAAACACAGTATCATGTGACCAAACATATATGAAAAAAAAAATAATAATAATAATCTGACTAAAGGTGAAAATTCAGCCTGAATTGTTTCCAGAAAACAGCAGCATAAATTACCCTGTGAAAATAGTTTACAATCTATAATAACGTTGTTTAAGTGTCACTTTTCCAGCTCTCTAATTAGAGTGAAACAGAAAAAGATGACGAATGTAACTGCTAGCCACCACAGGCAAATGATATTAAATAAAACCTGGAAGATCATATTCCCAGCAGCCAATATTTATCCCAATCTGCATTTCAATTAAATCAAGCCTGGCTGCCCAGACATGGTGACTTTTAATTTTTCTCTAATTACCCCTCACTAGTCAGCCAACAGCCCTGGTTCTTATGCCAGAGCTTCCACCAAAGCCCGGATCTGCTTCAACTCTATATCTTCACAAGACGGAATTAATGTACTATTGATAGAACCATTACTCCACCAAATTAAAGTCCCAGCTGATGGATTGGCTCATGCTCCTCTGTCAGACATGAAAGGAATAATTAGTATTCATTACTTTGCACTCTGCAACATTCCAATTATTAATGAACTTCAGCTGTGGAACCACACCAGATTCATCACGGCTGCTGCGGCCGGACTGAATTGATCATGGGTGGAGAGCGGAGTGTGGGTCACCCGCAGGAATAAACTTATAGTCAGATTAAACACGGAGCCGCTGCCACGGGTCACTAGACACAGGTGTAAGAGTACTTCAGGTACAGAGAATGTAACCTTGATAACTAAATGCTGAAAAAGGTGCTAATAATATTTAACACATTACACTACTTTTTTTTTTTTTTTTTTTTGCTTAAACCACATATTCTGGGTTGATGAGCAGTTACTTTTGTGATATCTGTCAAAGATTTTTAGAATGCATAAATAGACAAATGACAGTGATAACAGTGAATTATTAATATAAATATCTATGATACAACCAAGGTGAGGCACAAGAAGTACCAAAGCTAAGTGCTTTCGAAATTCTATGGCAGCACTTGTACTTTTCCATTCGTAATTGTTAATGTGGCACCTTACATCACAACCCAAAAAGTATTTCTATGAAGACTTGCTGTCACCATCAGCACTCTCTGGGAGTTGTCGGTGGATAAAAGTTCACTTGCTGTCCAAGTCCCTCTAGTGCCTCGAGGCTGATCAGTCACTTCGAGAGCTGCTTCATATTCAAGTCACACAAAGAATATGAGCAAACAAACGCACATCTATCACCCACCCTGAAAGCAAGATCAATACAGCTGCCCCCACCTCAATTCAACTCACGCAACACTAATTCATCTACAATTTAAACAGTAAGCTATTATATTGTACTAAGTCACATCTGACTATCGGCTTTTCAGCGCTAACAGAAAATCCAGACAAAATTGCCTCCTAAAGAAGACATGCAAAAAATCATTTGCTAAAAATCCAAGTAAATGTATTTGTATTTAAAAAACAGAAATGGCTATACATGCACATGCTATGCTGGAAGACTGTAGTTTCAGTTTCATTACACGTGATGTGAATATAAAAAAAAAAATCATATCTTCATATCTCTTGCCTTCCATTGTTGGTAGTGTTCCTGGCTAGCAGAGGTTCCAGGATTGCATCCAGTCTTTCCTCCACATTCTCAATCAACACAACTTCACCACAGACCAATGCCTGCTCAATCACATCCAGATATCTAGATAGTAAAATAAAATAAAATAAAATAAGGGCAAAAACAGAAAATTATGTATGTTGATACTACACTAAGTCTTGAACTTACAGTACTGCGCAAAAGTTTTAGGCACATGCAAAGAAATGCAGTAGAGCAAAGATGCCTTCAAAATAATGAAATTAAAAGTTTCTACATTAAAAAAAAAAAATAAAATAAAAAATACCGTAAAGAGCAGTAAACAGTAGTAAATGAAACAAAGTCAATATTTGGTGTGACAATAAAAAAAATAAATAAAAAAAATAGTAGTCTCTGGTACAATTTGTGCAGATGTATAAGGAAATTAGTTGGTAAGTTTTATTGAGTATCTTTCACACTTGCTTCTGATTTTTGCAGCAAAACCCAGCAGCCTTCATTGTGTTTTTTGTCTGAAAAGTGTCTCTTAAGTAATATGCTGCTTTCTTTAAAATGACATACAAACATTTTTCTGTAACATTTAATTTTGTGCTAGAAAACTAATGTTTGGGAATCTAAAATGTTTTTTTGTATTTTGTATAAAATAAAAAATCTACAACAAAGTTTGTACTAAAAAAAACAGGGTCACTAAAACTTTTGCACAGTACTGTATGTATCACTATGTAGTCAATAAACATCAACAGTATAGCTGAAGGTGATGCAGAAGGATATTTGTGTTCACCCGTTCTCTCCATGCTGCAGCACTCTGAGTCCAGGTCCGTAGAGGTTGCGGAGCCACTTGCCGGCCTGTTGCTGGGGGTCTACAAGGAGTGGCCAGCGCTGGCTGCAAGTCAGGATCACAGCGTTCTCCACAGACAGCCTATCGGGCGGCAGGCCCTGGTTGTGCCAGGCGGCAATGCTGGCTTGCTCAGCCAGCAGCAGGATAGGGTCCAGGCCTTCTGTCAGCGGGATGAGGGGCTGGAACATGAGGTGTGAGGAGAGGAAAACACACAGTGATGCTATTCAGATCAATGCTTCACTGATTTTGGTATGCACAGATACAGAAGTAAAGCATTCTGTAATGTAACATTACCTAAAATAAATTTTATACAGAGGGGAAAATCCTTTTTGTGCATTCCAATTTGTGGAACTTGAGGAACAATAAATCAGCTAGAATAAGCCAAATACATACTTTTAGTTCTTTGAGGAAAGGCTTCCATGTGCACTCTAGAAGCTGCTGCCTGTAAGGCTGCGTAAAATATCCAGTATAAGAGACAAAGGCTGCAGCCAGTAACACATCCCCACACAGCGTCTTCTGCTGAGCCTCCAGCTCCAGCGCGGCTTCTGACCACCGCACATTCTCAGACTGCACACAGGAAGATGAGGTACATTAAAAATCAGCTTTCTGAAAGCAGAAGTGAAGTGCTACTTTGTGGCTAAAGTTCAGAAAATACTTTTTTTTCCTCCAGCACATGTGTTATTTTAATTAATCTGAACCTCATATGGTTAAATCCACACAGACAACTTTACAGCATCAAATGTCAGGGGTGGAAGAAGATGAACATATGGCCCACATGTTGATTATGTTCCCTCCCCATTGATCATACACACTAAAAGAACATAAGCAATAAAGTATACAATTGCAATTCACCTAAACTGGCTTTGAAAGTGTAGTTACATTTTCACTCCGCATCAATTTAGCCCTCATTTAGAACTTCAATAATATGGCTGAGATGCTACCGCAGCGATAAATCTTGCCTAGCATCGGCTATGCAGGGTCGAGCATGCAGAACATGTCACATAATAAATTGTCAGACAGTTAAAAATCACTATAATTTTTTGCCTAATGTATTATGGATTGCTTGGAATATCACTCAGTCCTGGCTGAAGTGTTTTTAATTTCCAACAGCTGTTGAGGCTTTGCGGTGAGTTAATGATTAAATATAGATGGGCTGATTTATTAGTCTAAACACTATTGCTTCCAGGTCAATGGCATAAAGACAAATCATCTGTCTTGATATGCATAAAGGCCAAGCTGTCCCATTCTAGCCCTATTCATTTCTCTGAATAAGGAAGTAGAATGTTCCTAAAAAAAAATAATGATAATAAATAAAATAAAAAACACTAAAAGAAATATTACATTCATTTTATGTCACATTAACAGTGGCAAAGATTTTGGATTTATCCGAGTGATAAATGTCTGAGTATGCTATAGGAAAAGTATAAGCATACACTGTATGATACACTGTATGATACACTGTATAATACTTTTTTGACACAGAATACACAATAGGAAAGTGATTATTAAAAGTAAATTCAAATAGATTAATCAATTGAAATGGACTTGTAATAACATTAATTTGAATTCAAGTATATTTTCATATTCTTACATTGGAATTTTATGAGACTTTCCATACAGTTTAAATTATTACTATATTCAATAGAACATGCTGTCTAATAACCTTATAATATTCTTTTTTGCGTTATGTACAAACCAAACAATATATATAATTTACTATTTTGGCAGAGTAAAGAAAAAGGTCAGTAGGCTTTTGGTCTCCCTCTTCCCTCACCTCCATTTGGCCAGTGTCCACTGACCTCTTGGCCAGTTCAGTAGCTGTTTTGTCATGGTGCAGCCCTTCCTTCCTAGCTCAGCATCTCTGTTTGTAGCCAAAACTATAGTCCGTATCAATACCCCAAAAGCATGTTGTGTAGCCAGATGCTGACCCTAGGCCTACTTGTTCATGTAGTACCTGCAAGCCTCCCACCAGCCGACTGGCCAGCTCGATGATCTGTCTGGTGCGGGTCACTTCCTCCTGGCAGTGCAGTTTCTCAGCTGCTGCTCTCTCAAACTGGGCTGTGAGGCTCTGCAAGTGCCTGTCTAGATCCTGAATATAAAATACACAGACAGGAGAAAGGCCATGTCTCAATACACAGCATAAACATTACAATTTTAACTATGCTTGGTAAATTCTTCTGGTAAATGCTTCTTTACCCAAATTTAAACTGTAGCTTCAAATGAATGTTAAACATGAATGGAGCACAATACTTACATCCAGTTTCTTTCTAATGGTGAGCAGTTTAGCTGTAGCATTGTCCAGCTCAGTGTTGGCCTGAGAAAGAGCCTGACGCTTTGGCACAACCTGACAGTACACCTGAAAATCAATTTATTACAGAAATTTCTTTCATTATCTAACATCATATCAGGGTCCATATACATTCACTGAGCACTCATTGCCTCAAAACAACCTCAGTTCTTTGTTGCATGGATTCCACAAGATGTTGGAAACATTCCTTTGAGATTCTGGTCCATGTTGACATGGTTGCAGATCCTGCAGATTTTTCAGGTGCACCTTCATGCTGCGAGTGTTCTATTGGATTCAGATCCGGTGACTGGGAAGGCCACTGAAGAACACTAAATTCATTGTCATGTTCATGGAACCAGTTTGAGACGACTTTTGCTTTGTGACCTGGTGCATTATCATGCTGGAAGTAACCATTAGAAGATGGTAAATTGTGGCCATGAAGGGATGGACATGGTCAGCAACAATACTCAAACGGGCTGGTACATTATCATGCTGGAAGTAACCAATAAAAGATGGTAAATTGTGGCCATGAAGGGATGCACATGGTCAGCAACAATACCCAAATAGGCTGTGGCATTCAAGCAATGAATGATTGGTATTAACGGGCCCAAAGTGTGCCAAGAAACATTCCCCACACCATTACACCACCTCCACCAGCCTGGACTGTTGACACAAGGCAGGTTGGGTCTATGGATTCATGATGTTGGCACCAAATTCTAATCCTACCATCTGTGTGCCTCAGCAGAAATCGAGATTCATCAGACCAGGCTATGTTTTTTCAGTCTTCAACTGTCCAGTTTTGGTGAGCCTGTGCCCACATCAGCTTCACCTTTCTGTTCTTGGCTGACAGAACTGGAACCTGATGAAGGTCTTCTGCTGTTATAGCTTATTTGCCTCAAGGTTTGAAGTGTTGTGCATTCTGAGATACTATGTGAGGGGTATCTGCATGATTTTATGCATTGCACTGCTGCCACACGATTGGCTGATTAGATAATTGCACGAATGAGTATATGTACAGGTGTTCCTAATAAAGTGCTCATTTCAAAATGAAAAACATTATACACAAAAGAGATGTTCAAAACATTTTCTATGCTTTAAAGCAATACATATTACAGAAAAACTCTCCTGTTTCTCTTTTGCTTGTTTTTCATCATTTCCAATTCACTAAAATTAATTAATGACCTGGATGTGTACCATTTTATCATATTTTTGACAAACACAGTACACATCTTAACCAGAGAAGAGCATGCAGGATAAAAAAAAAGTCATTTTGAAACGAAAAAAAAAAAAAAAGTACCTGAATCTATCAGCCATGAATTTCTGTTTGAACAATAAAGCCAAAAAATACACTTACATATTCTCACTGAATATTTTTGCAAACAAATATTTTTCTTTCTCACCTCATAGTAGCGCACGATATTGATCGTCCAGGCACAGAGACCAGCAGCAGCATAGGACTTTGTGCGAACATGGTCAGGGTGAAACTCGGGATTACTGATGTACTCCTGCTTCACTGTACTCAGACACTGCTCAGGTATGTGCTCCTTATCATAGTATACCAAAGCCTGAAGGAAGTCATCCAGCTGCAGGAAGAAGTCTGGGTCACTTGGCAGAATCAACAATTAATGCCTCCAAAAATGTAAAATGGATTTCGTCTCCTATTATTTCAGAATATACATGCAGCAAAATTATTGTGCTTAATTTATGTGCAAAATTATGCTTAAAAATCTTCCCCTACTATATTTTATTATATCTCAACCCTATGTACACATCAGGGGTGGCAAGGTCCTTCCTCACACCTAATAACTGAACAAGTCCACTCATATTTCATCAAGCATGCATCTAATACCCAATTCAGCACTGGCCCTGTCTGGAAAATGTCGCATATTTAAGCACTGCTCATAATGTTAGAGGTCTGCAAGTTCAAGGCCTGCCTGTGGATTAGAATAACATGAATCAGAATAGTGTGTTGGGGGTTTTGAGGTGGGGGGATTTACTGTGACAGTTTCACCTTGCCCATAAAGGCTCTGGCAGCCTTCCAGCTGCGATCTTTAGGAACACGTCCACATGGGGCCAACAGGACCATCACTGCTGCCATCACATTTGTTACGGCCTCTGGAGGATTGGGAAACGTCTTTAACTCTGTCAGGTTCACCTGTACAGTAAAAGTGTTTGTTGTTTTTTTTTGTTGTGTTTTTTTGTTTTTTTTTGTTTAAAACTTTAAATAGCCCCCGTGTGTGTGTGTGTGTGTGTGTGTGTGTGTGTGTGTGTGTGTGTGTGTGTGTGTGTGTGTGTGTGTGTGTGTGTGTGTGTGTGTGTGTGTGCCTTTTTTTTTTGTTTAAAAAAAAAAAACAGCTGAAAATAGTAGATCAAACAAAATTTGCTGGCAAAAACCTAGCCAGCTGTCATGCACATTCTTGGAAAAAAACAGAATAAAGGCCACTTGGCAGCATTACAGAACAATGTTTACAGTGCTCAGACACAATACTCGACTAGTGCTAATCACCTTGTTAAGAGTATCTAAAGCTGCAGTGGCAGCCTCTAAAGCTGGTTCAGCTTTAATCAGGTCATCCTCACAGTCCCTCTGTCTCTGTGTCACTTCTGCCTTTATGGCTGCCACCTGAACAAAAACATTCATGACTATATTATATGTTTCATCTGCAGACAAACTGGCAACAGGATTCAGGTACAATAAGCAAAGAGGCATGCTCACGTTCTGCTCTTCTAGATCTGAATCCTTTCTCTTCTGGCTCACTCTTTCTGTCTGCCATCCAATCTTGGTGATCAGAGCCTCAGCTGCCTGGTTCTTCATATTCAGCTCCACTTCCTGAGAGTTCAGTTTAGCCATAAGCTCTGCCACCTAGTACACAAATGTTACCACAATGTTAGCATTTAAAAGCACATTCTGAATCTGCACACACACACACACACACACACACACACACACGCACGCACACGCACACACACGCACACACACGCACACACACACACACACGCACACGCACGCACGCACACGCACACACACGCACACACACACACACACGCACACACACACACGCACACGCACGCACACACACGCACACGCACACACACACATACACACACGGGGGCTATTTAAAGTTGACAATCCACCTGGTTTTGGACAGTGAGTGGAAAACTAAGTTCCAAGAAAAAACCCACAGAGACAAAGGAAAAACATGTGAAACTCCACACAGGCAGAAAGTAGATCTCAACATCAAACCCAGGACCCTGAAGCTCTCAACATCGAACCCAGGACCATGTCACCCCACAATTGTTCCAATTCCTAGCAAAATTTCCCCCTCATCCATCTGAATAAATGTGGGCAAGTCAAGACACAAGCTGTAATAATGCTTTTATAATGTCTTGTAGTGTTCAGTGGGGATAATTGAATTACTTCCTGTACCTCTAATCACAGATGGTGGCAAACATGGTGTCAGTCCATACTGGATTACATATTATCAGTCAGTACTCCTCTATCCAGTATGCTAATAGCAATTAGAAGCAGAAAAGTTTTTTATTTTTTTTATTATAAACATATGTAACCGGATGGAAAATGGTGTTTCCAGCGAAATATAGAGGCAGGAAAAGCTGTTATTGCCTACGTTATCCTGGAGGTGTCAGTAAGTAGTGATGTTAGATACAAGTGAAGAGGCTAGGTGCGCACATGCACGCGCACATATACACATGCACACACTACGCGATGCTCAGTGAGAAGTGTGGGAGAAAAGTGCGTTCCTGGGTTTTTGGTGGATTTCATGTTGTCCAGTGGTAAATGTAAATGTAAATGCGGTGCAGGGCTATTTTTATTTATTTATTTTCCTTTGCTAATTCACGGTAACACTTTAAATTGCTTTCTGAGTATCTTATATGATGTGTAATGTTCTGTGATTTTTTTGTATACAGTGTACAACTAAAAGGTTGGGAGTTTCAACTCCTGTGGATTTAAGGTATCGTGTGGTACAGAAGCTCATAATTTTGTGAGTGTTATTTTATTTTTATTTCTTTCAAACCATGTAAGTGGGTAATATGAAGAATGTATTAATTTTTTTTTTTTTTTTTTTTTTTTTTTTTAAATTAGTCCCACTGCCATATTGTCATATCTAACTGATCTAAAAATTGGTTGCTCTGGCATAGTTAAATTTTGATTGCCACATCTGGTGATAATATACCCTGTCTTAGGGTGCAACACATCTAAAGTTATACTATAAATTTGAAATACAGCTGTTAAAGTCAAAAGAAAGAGCTAACTGAGGGAGAAAGTAAGGGTTTTATTATCCGTTCTGTGAATTATTGTTACAGATAGGAATGCTGTTTTTGCAAACTACATTTGTTAGCAACACTGTAGTCAAACAACTTTTCTAATCAATTTCTGAATAAACTCAAATCAAAGAACCCTTTAAATGTGTTCCAGGTGGTAAATCTAAATCCACGGTCACACATATAAATATTGCAGATACATTCTGTCAAAGCAATTTTCCAAATTTACAAAACCTACCTGTTAAATCCACTCTTAATATATAAGCTTATTACAATCACATAAAGAAATAATAATAATAAAAAAAAACTCCTTAAAGAAAATGGTAAGAAATTAGAATAAATTATAAAAAGTAAATATTTGAGTTTAAACATATAGACACTGTATAGCATATTTTAAAACATTAAAAAAAATGTTTTTGTTTTCTTAAATGGCCTAGATACCTAAATTCTTCAAAACACTGGTTTTATAAATATTAATACCCTGCAATAGACAGCCTCTAGTAGATGGTAGATTGTAGATGGATACTGGATCAATCCTCAATACAGAACATTTACATGCAGCTTGTTTGCCTTCAATTAAGAGCACAGGTTTTTAGCAATATAGGAGAATAGGAAAGAAAGGGGATGACGGTACTTTTTATGTAAATAATTACAATTTCATACTTTATATATTATTATGCCTGTTGTAGAGGAAGGATCTTTAAAAAAGTATGGAAAGGGGGTAGGTAATTGTCCTCTATAGAACTGCACAGTTTACCATGCATTTGGCATACAGGATGTTTCGTGCTATACAAGGGCAAAACTGAATGTATGTAAAAATGTATATAAAAAAAAAAATAACTAAGACTTCAAAGAATCATGCTAATCCACACCTCCAGCTTTGAGGGGACTACAGCATTTGGCTCAATTGGGGAAGATTACCTGTGAGGCAGTGGTCTTCAGTTTATGAAGGCCTGAGTTCAGTCTGCTAAGCCTCTGCTGCAGCTGCATGTCTCTCTTCTCCAACAGTGCACCAAACAGCCTGAGTAGTTCCAGGAAGCTCTTGGGTGTGCTGTAGTTGTGCCTCCTCTCCTTCTGCCGATAGCACTCGCTCGCCTGCTTGACACTGGCATGAGCATGGGCCATGAAAAGACTGATGGGTTCCTGAATGGCTGGCTGTAAAGAAGGAGAAGGGGAGAGAGAGAGAGTACATGAGTGGGAGCTGGCTGGATTAAGCACTCTTTAACATCCTTGCCTGTGACGGGTCCTGAAATATCATCTTCATAAATCCTGAATTCATCTCCAAGTTTGTAGATACTGGACTTACTCAATTTGAAATTTAGGTGCTGTGAGTGAGAGAGAGCGATTAGGCTGGGAAAATAATGGCTTATAGCTGGTGAAACACAGCATATGGAATAAGGTGAATGTGGCTAGCATCTCATGGCCTCGGACTTTCTTGAAATATCCCTGCTGGTGTGGCCTTCATTGAGTGGGTGGTTTTTATCAGTGCATGATCTAAAATCAGTGCACATTTAGATTTATCATTAGAGGAAAAATACAGTATTATTATGATACTGAAATACCTTTAGTAAAACTAATTTCCTCATCTAATTAATTCTAATAAATTAATCAACCTTTCTGTTGATACACTAAATATTATGGGGTTTTCTGGCACTGTGTAAAATGACAATTTTTGCACTTTTCCAGTGCATTTTAATAATACAATATCGGTTCATCTGTAAAATAATCTACATGGATCCGGCAATAACTGTGGGAACTTGCATGCTAACAGCTGGTCTTGAGTCATCTGACAGACACACACATATACACACGGTCTGGCAATGCCTGAAACAGCTGTGGCTCCTTAGAAGGCCAGTCTGTGTGTATTAATCATTGTTGCTTCATTAGCATAAATGATCCTGCTTAGTGATTGTTCCACTGGAGCAGGGAAAACAACATTACAGACAGACAGACTGAGAGGGAGGGAGAATGAAAGAGAAACTGTGTCTGTCATAATGCTCATGGTGCATGTGATCACCCATTTGTCTTCACTTTAGAGTGAAACTAATGATGAGGGACCTAGAACAAACTAAAGAGTGTGAAGAGAGGACACTGAAAAAGATGAAACCGAACTTGAAATGTCAACTGAAACACAATGACCAAAATAATTGTTCAGTATTACCCAGCACAACCACTGGAATTTTTTGAACATTTTAAAAGTTCAATATAACTATAGCTAAAAGACTATAGCTCACTTCAATGCCATGAAGCTCCTTTATAAACCGTAGGCTGACGGATTGCAGTGCCTCCTGGGGCCACTCATGGAACCAGTCCACTGTAGTGCAGCTGAGGAGAGCTGGGAAACGGCGCACACGAACACGCAGGGTGTTACCTACAGGAGACATGCACAGCACCACCTACACACAGGCATAACACATAAACACACATAATCTATAAGCACTTAATTTTAAACTAGATAAAGTTATCACTTATTTTTAGACTACATGGAGCAGTGCTCTTTAGAATATCCAAGTTGTAAGACCTTGAGATTTTGATGGACACGGTCTTTGAAGAGCCTCCAGCAATTCTCTGTGGTGTCCAACAAGCCAGATTCACGAACTTCCCTCTTCACTGCCTTCACTACAGTGTCCACCTCCTCATCGGACAACAGCTCTCGAATCTCACCTGCAACAGCACACAGCAGCGACAAACTACTTCACACTACTTTGATTTATACTCTGCTTTAACTGAAGAGGGATTCCATTAAGTTTTCTAAAATATAACAAATAAACAAGGTCAATTCTATAGAATTGTACAGATCACAAATCACTTTTATGTAGCTATTGAAAAGTATGAGGAATTGCACTGTAGCCTTGTACAAACATAAACCATCCTCCTTCCATTTTCTTACTTTTTTCACAGCAAGTATGATCAATGTAAATAAACATTTAAATGAAAGAACAGGCTATTAGCCATGTTGTCTGACTTTGTCTGATATATCATCATAATAATAATATCATAAAAATGTGACCTCAGTGACACTCTGTGATCATGGCATGGGTGTTGGTACAAGACTGGTTTGACCATTGCAGAAACTGCTGACAAAAATTTACAAAGAATGGTATAAAAAATACAACAAAAGTTCAAAAAAAGAGAAAAAAACAAACAAACAAAAAAAACATCAGCGAGCCACCATTCTGCAGGCAGAAATGGCATGCTGATGAGAGAATTCAGAGGCCAGACTGGTTCGAGCTGACAGAACATCTACAGTAGCTGAAATAGAACAACTCTTTACAACCACGGTGAGCAGAAAAGCACCTTAGAAAGTACAACATGCTGAATCTTGAGGCAGAAACTGGACAGTTGAAAACTGGAAAAACATTGCCTGGTCTGAGGAATCTCGATTTTTGCTGCAACATACAAATGGTTTGGTAGGATTCGCATCAACAGCATGAATTCATGGATCCAACCTGCCTTGTGTCAACAGTTCAGGCTGGTGGCGGTGCTGTAATGGTGTGGGGAATGTTTTCTTGGTACACACTAGGTGCCTTAACACCAATCGTGCCTCCTTTGGTATCCTTTTGGTATCTTAAGATGATTGCTGTTGATCATGCACATCCCTTTATGACCACGATTTACCCATCTTATAATGTATTTTTCCAGCATAATAATGTGCCATGTCACAAAGCACAAGTTATCACAAACTGGGTCCATGAGCATGGAAATGAGTTTGGTGGCAAAGTGGCCTCCCTAGTCACCAGATCTGAACCCAAAAGAACATGTATGTGCAGCTGACAAATCTGCAGCAATCATGTGATACAATCATGTCAACATGGATCAGAATCTCAAAGGAATTTCTTCAACATCTTGTAGAAACCAGGCCACACAGAATTGAGGCTGTTCTGAGAACAAAGGGGGTCCTACCCAGTATTAGCAATGTGTTCCTAATAAAGTGGCTGGAAAGTGCAGACACGAATATGAATTTTTTGTCATTGTACAAGTACAATAAGATTCAATGAGTGGGAATGCCCTGCATCTCCATCTGCCACCATCTTTAACCTTTAGTATATAAAATAGTAATCCTAAGGTATAATTCAATATAATATGATATGTACTTAATGTTCTTATAGTACATTTTATAATAAATTCATCCATTCATCCATTTTATACATTTTCACTAAATAGATGCTTTTAAAACATAATTTTAACACTAGGCAAAAACAAGCATTAGTTATCTTTTCACTGTAGGTCTACAAATGCTTTTAGAATTTAAAACCTTAAATAATCAGGTGCTTTATTCTAATTCACACACCAAGAGCAGGTCTTTGACCCCTGGGTCTGACATCAGTGACAGATGAGCAGCACCATCTGTGTGTTGGAGGGCTTGATCCAATGCCATAGCAGCCTGTCTCAGTCACCCTTAATCTAGTTCACTTCCACCGCCACATTTACATGTGTTTCCCATTCATCAGACAAGCACACAATGAGGCCCCCTGTGGCTTGAGAGTGTGTATTAGTGTGTGAGGAATGGATGTCCCAGGGGGCAGTGAGGAGAGAAGCTTCAATTTAAGGAGCTAAGGATGCAATGCAATGTGCGTATGAGAAAGACCAAACAAATCTGACCTGAGGAAAGCAGAGTGCTGATGATGGTAAGGAAGCGCTCATCAGGGATCTGAGCATCTGTGAGCAGGAGCACAGTAGGAAGGTTTTTCACCCCACTGTTTACACAGAGACCTGCTAGATCCACCTGAGTGATCACAACAGGATTATAGAATGAGACAAACCTGTACTAGCATGATTAAAATATATGTTTGCTAGAACAAACTAAGCTTTGTACATGCAGTCTCCTCCCTCTTTCTGTTCTCTATTGTCCTAAAGGTCAATACAAAAAACATCTGAAAATGCATCAGTGGATAAAGGGTATTTTGGGACAATGTATAAAGGGCATTGCATGTGCTGTCTCCAGAGTGTTAAGTGTGCTGATCAATGCAGCAGGCCCAAATGGCCTGAGATTCACACACCATGATGAATTAAACGATAGCAACAGCATCATCAATAGGCCATTGAAATATTTGCCCAGAGTCTTTAATAGTATCTGACAGTCCTTCGTTGTCGAGTACAGGCAGGACTAAACGAGATCAATGGTATGCACAGAGCAGGAGCGGATATTGATTAGAGGAAATGTTGTCTAAAAGAAAACATGATCTTTGTTAATGACTCACTGCCATTTTAAATTTATCTTCAAACTGATGGGCACTGTCATCTCTGCTTGTACTACTAGAGCGTAATATTATTGCAGCATTGATTTGGTCTCTTCTGAACATATCTGATAAACTTTTAATGTACTTTCACTTATTAGTTCAGATATTACTTAACCCATTGGTTTAACCCATTGTGGTTAGTAGGTACACAGAAATCTGTTGAGTGGCTACCTTCAGGTCCTGGATGCTGTACCCCTTGTGCAGGACGGGCTGGAAGGTGTTCATATCAGAGAAATAGGCAGCCAGACGAGTCAGGCTCTGTTTGCCACTGCCACCCACTCCCACCAGCAAAGCATGGCCATGCTGACACACCAGGATTCGGCTGATCTGACAGCTAAATGGTTTATTCACAAAGTAATGTACTTAGCAGTTGAGGACAAATGAATTATCAGCACAGCACAGCACAGCATGATATTTTTTTTTTAACAAAGATATATAACTTAATTTCCTTGCTGTTACTGTTATCACTAACAAACCCCACTGATGAGCAATTTTGACATTAATTTCATTGCAGCCAATCAGAGACATGAATAAAATGAATCTAAACATTTATTCCATGTTAAACTAACAATGGTGCTGTTGTGCACCACAATGAAATTACTTGTACTATAGTCACAGTGTCTCGCTTAAGTCGTCTGTTCTGTTGGCAGAAAATAAACCAGATCTAGAACAAGAAGTATCACTGCTCCATGTTTGGGCCTGTTCATGTTTTGGAATGCACACTAGGAAAAGACCTTTATACTCTCATATAGACCCACATCGAAGCAAACTAATAGTCATCAGAATAAATTTTGCATGATTTGCTGTAGTAGACACTAGGCAAAACACTTACACATGTTGCATGGCTTCTTGGAACAACACTAGATTCATGGTGGAATAAAGCTGGTTGTAGGTGTCCAGGACAGCTGTCAGGGTGCTCCTCAACTGCTCCCATCCCTCTACAGGACCATAGCAAGGCTCCATGGCCCCCTTGCTGCTATGCAGGTATATCAACGGTTCCTGCAGCACAAGCTGCTTCTAACAGCAGGTTTACAAAATGATAAAATACAGGCATTGTAGCATGTTCTCATTTATAAAAGATGCTGTTAAAAAAATACACATATACTGAATGAAGTTGTGTATGTACGGTCGTGTGAAAAAATAAGTACACCCGATGGAAATTGTTTTTTTTTTTTTTTTTTTTACATATTTGGATAAGCAAACATTTGATCCTCTTTGAAACAGTGCCTATTAATAAAGTTTGTACACTATCAAATGACATTTATAAAATGTATAAATTGACATTTTGTAGTAATGTTAACAATTTAAAAAAAAAAAAAAAAAAAAAAGATCAGTCACATGGAAAAAGTAAGTATACCCCTAGATTTATCACACCTTCGAATCCATAAAATTAGAATCAAGTGTTGAAGATTGGGTGCCAGTGATTTGAACCTGCTTAGAGAGTGCAGGTGGAACCTGTCTTATTTATACCCCTCTCATATCTAGTGTCTGATGTTCCCTTTGCTATTGAGGTGTGTGGTGTCATCATGCCAAGATCTAAAGAGTTCTGTAAGGCCTTCAGGAAAAAAAGGTTATGGATGCCTATGAGTCTGGCAAGGGAGTTAAAAAGATCTCCAAATTATTTAAAATACATCATTCCACTGTAAGGAAAATCATCTACAAGTGGAACAGATTTCAAACGACTGCCAATTTGTCCAGTACTGGACATCCCAGCAAATTCAGCCCAAGAGCAGACAATCTGATGCAAAAAGAAAACTCCAAGAACCCCAAAATTTCATCACAGGATCTGCTAGTAAGTCTTGCAACTGTTGGTGTCAAAGTGCATCCTTCTACAATCAGAAAGAGAATACATACATTTGACCTACATGGGAGGCATGCCAAGAAAAAGCCTTTGCTGTCTAAAAAGAACATTAGAACAAGACTACAGTTTGCCAATGAGCATATAGGCAAAGGCCTTTTGGAATAATGTGCTCTGGACAGACGAATCAAAGACAGAGTTGTTTGGCCACCGTAACAGCAGACATGTTTGGCAGTGACCAAAGACAGTTTTCAGGAGAAGCACCTCATACCAACTGTGAAGCACAGTGGTGGAAATGTTATGGTTTGGGGTTGCTTCTCTGCCTCAGAGACTGGACAGCTTACATTAATTGATTCAACTATGAATTCTGCATCATATCAAAGAGTGCTTGAAGATAATGTGAGGCCATTTGTCCAAAAGTTGAAGTTGAACCGAAAATGGAGCTTTCAACAGGATAATAATCCTAAGCACACTAGCAAATCCACCAAGGAATGGCTCAAAAAGAAGAAATGGAGGGTTATGGAATGGCCCAGTCAAAGCCGGATTTGAATCCCACTGAAATATTGTGGGGGGATTTGAAATGGGCAGTACATGCAAGAAAACCCTCAAACATCTTGCAACTGAAAGAATATTGCATGGAAGAGTGGTCAAAAATTCCAGAAAGCCGATGTCAGAGACTGGTGGACAATTATGCAAAACACCTACAAGAAATTATTTCTGCTAAAGGGGGTAATACTAGCTTCTGAGGCCAAGAGTGTATTTACTTTTTCCACAGAAGAATGTCACATCTATTTATATGTCTGTTGAATAAATGATCGAAAAAGATAATTTTCCTTGTGGTTTTGTTCACGTATATCAACTTTATTAATAGGCACTGTTTCAAAGATGATCAAATGTTTGCTTGTTCAAATATGTCAAAAAAGCCACCAATTTCTATGGGGTGTACTTATTTTTTCACATAACTGTCTATACTTATTATATATTTACCTCAAATACTTGCTGAACAACTTCTGTCTGGAGCCTGTGGAAAAGCTGCAGGTCAGCAGTGTCGGCCATCCGGTCAGAATATACTCTCCTGGACTCATGCACCCACAGCTGGACCAGGTCAGAGCTATGCCTCACACACTCAGGTCTAGATAGCAATAGGCCCTGGAATCACACATATACAAGCTACCAGAAAAGAACGCAGAGGTGTCCAAAACAGGGCAATCATCTTCATTTCCAGATGCCTGTTGTTAAAAGGCTGTGCTTTGATACCTACATAGGTACTTACACTCACTGAACACTTTATTAGGAATACTATACTAATACTGGGTAGGGCCTCACTTTGCTCTCAAAAAAGCCTCAATTCTTCATGACATGGATTCCACAAGATTTTGGAAACATTCCTTTGAGATTCTGGTCCATGTTGACATGATTTCATCACGCAATTCATGCCAATTTTTCAGGTGCACTTTCATGCTGCGAATCTCCCGTTCTACCACATCCCAAAGGTGTTCTACTGGATTCATTGTCATGTTCATGAAACCAGTTTGAGACAGCTTTTGCTTTGTGACATGATGCATTATCATGCTGGAAGTAGCCATTAGAAGATGGTAAATTGTGGCCATGAAGGGATGCACACGGTCTGTAACAATACTCAAACAGGCTGTGGCATTCAAGTGATGATTGGTTGGTATTAACAGGCCCAAGGCAAATTGGATCCATGGATTCATGCTGTTGGTGCAAAATTCTGACGCTACCATCGGTGTGTTTCAGCAGAAATTGTGATTCATCAGACCTGGCTACATTTTTCCAGTCTTCAACTGGTAAGCCTGTGCCCACTGCAGCCTTAGCTTTCTGTTCTTGGCTGACAGAAGTGGTCTTCTGCTGTTGTAGTTCTCAAGGTTTGATGTGTTGTGCATTTTGAGATGCTTTTCTGCTTACCACAATTGTACAGAGTGTTTATCAGTTACTGTAGCCTTTCTGTCAGCTCGAACCAGTCTGGCTTTTCTCTGTTGACCTCTCTCATGAACAAGGTGTTTCCATCCACAGAACTGCATTGCACTAGATGTTTTCTTTTTACTGAATCATTCTGAGTAAACTCTAGAGACTGTTGTGCATGAAAATCCCAGGAAATCAGCAGTTATAGAAACACTCAAACCAGCCCATGTGGCACCAACAATCATGCCACAGTCAAAATCACTGAGATCACATTTTTCCCCATTCTGATGGTTGATGTGAAAATTACCCAAAGCTACTGGCCCATATCTGCATGATTTTATACATTGCACTGCTGACACATGATTGGCTGATTAGATAATTGCATGATTGGGCAGGTGTACAGGTGTTCCTAATAAGGTGCTAAGTGAGTGTATAAACAAATGGTTTACGCATGTACTTTTCTAACCTGGAAGAGCTGGGAGAGGTCCCACAGACTGAAGAGGTAGTGGAACTTGTTAGCAGAGGGAAGGAAATGGTGGATCACTCTGTCATGTAGAGCAATGGCTGCTTGTACCACAGAGGGGACACCCCTGCCCACAGCCGTGTTAAATGGCAGGCTTTGTATGTGCAGGCTGAGAATGGTGCTGTAGATGGAGCTCAAAGCCTCACGGGTGGGGTTGTTCACTGCTAGAACTGAGAAATGCCTCTGCAAGAGATTTAAATCAGGTAGTGTCTATCAAGAAAGTCAGAACAGTGTCCTATTGTTTAAATAATAGTAGTCCCTTTTAAAAAGATTAAAAATAAATAAATAAATAAAAGCAATGCACAAGTTCAGATAATGTACCTGTAGTCTGGGATTGATTGTGTAACTGCCTGCTTGTGGATTCAAACAGGCTATATACTGGGTCTTGTGTATCTCTTTCAGAGACAGCTTTTGACTGTCATACCTAGATAAGTAACAACAGCGCATGAATGTGAATCTGTACTTTAGATTAATAAAAACTAAGTCATATACAAATACACATTTTTCCTAACCAGTGTTTATAGTCCAAATGCTGGCGTATGAGGGTGTGAGGCTGAACTGTGCCATAACTGTCTGTGGCTGTCATATTCATATCATCAACAAAGTAGATGAGTCTCTTATTCCCTGAAGGAGCATACTTCCTGCCTGCTTTCTTCTCCAATGGCCTCTCCAGCATCTCTGAAAATGCAAGAAATCGTACATTTATTTTTCAACACATGGTATTCACTGAAATGTACTAATTTAAGGGGATCGAAAGTAATGACCTGGACGCACTCTCGTTACAGTACTTAGGTACATTATTTACTGTAATGGTACTTGTTTTTAAGTATAATTAAATAAAAGTTCTGTGACTTTGACTTTTATTTTGCTCAAGACTACAGAATGAAAAAATACATTTAACCCTGAAGGCTGTATGCCAATTAAAAGACAATATGTGAAAATTTTAATTAATTTAATTCAAGACCCAATCAAAATAAAGCAGTTTCCTACCAAATGTCTTCAGGTGCCAAATGCTAGTGGAGATAGATGAGCATCCCTGGCCCAATTTATCAGGTATCGTCAGTTTTAAATGGTTCTCAAGAAGGCAACAAGATACATTAAGAGCCCAAGGGTATAAAATTTTGAACAGGATGATTAGTGTAAATTGTTATTTTGTCTTCTGGGAAACATGTAAATAACTTATGTGGCTTCTGAAGGGCAGTACTAAATTAAATAAAAAAAGATCTTTAAACAAAATAATAACAGTTTACACCGATCATCCTGTTTAAAAGTTTACACTCCCCTGGCTCTTAATGTAGTGTATTGCCTTTTTGAGAATCAGTTAATGTTTGCACCTTTTGTAATAGTTGTGTATGAGTCTCTCAATTGCCCTCAGTGTGAAAAGATGGATCTCAAAATCATAGAATTTGAACAAATTATCAAAAGATTGAACAATAAAGACAATTTTTCACAGCCTTCTTTGCTCATATTTATCAAGGGTGCCAATATTAGTGGAGGGCACTGTAGATGCGGTTTTAAACAAACAAATGGAAATTTCTATTATGGGCCAACAGGAGGCATTGTACTACCTGTTTAAAGAAGGTGTAAAGTGCCCTGAAGAGGAAAGACAGGACTCACTTTGCAGCATAGAGGATGTGCTGTAGTGATGGAGAGGCACACTGGCAGATACAAAGGTTTCCGGTAGTGTGGCCAACAAATCTTTGACTATAGCTGTTTTTCCCGTGCCCACTCCTCCAACCAGCATCAGAGGCTGAGCACTTTCCAGTAACAAGCGCATGAAGTACTGTAACCGCACTGTCTCTGCTGTAGGGACCAGCACTGCCTGAACTCAATATATAAATCATGGCACAGATTAACTAAAACAGTAAATAGATTATTATTATTAAATTATTATTAAATAGATATTATTGTATGGGATCTTGGGTAATTGTTAATTAGTTAAAATAACTGAAACATTTTAAAATTGAATTTTGTTATATAACTATCTCCATTTCACTTATCATCAAACATGGGCATTTAAAACATGCAACAATAATCTGTAGTTTGTCTAATCAATTATTCTATCATGATCAATTCAGAATAAAAAAGATCAGATACAGAGAGCTGGTGAGAGAGAGAGAGAGAGAGAGAGAGAGAGAGAGAGAGAGAGAGAGAGAGAGAGAGAGAGAGAGAGAGAGAGTGTACTCTCTGTGATATAGTTTGGTGGTTTGGTAATCAGACCAATACTGAGTTGTTGTATTTGACAGCAGACTAACCTCACGGCTAGGACTGCTGTTGTCTTTCACTTTGCTCACTGACCCTCTCTAATGTGCTAAGTACTCTAAATTAGCCTGTTATTGTGTGAAATTAAAACTGCTTGCTGCGGGGGTGTGAATTTTCTCAGCAAAGAGTCAAGCTGGTAGACAAAGAAAACTATTCAAAGCATGCTATTCAGGAATTTAAAAAAGACTTTCAGAAAGAAAAAAAAAAAACTTTCGTTGAACGCCAAAAACTTTTTGTGCCATATGATATCACTCCAATGACCTGCAATGGTTTGTCTGGTTCCATGTGAAAAGATGATATTTTGTCAGTCCATGGTAAGAAACGTCTGGTCTGGGGGTCCAGGTAGTAATCAAACACAGAGCCATGTGCTGGTAACTTAATGCTTCTCATCTCTTTAGTCCACCACTGACTGAACTCAGCTCTGTAGTCACGCAGCTGCAAAGAATTATGACTTGGTTTGGAACTTTATATGTATATAACCTTATACCTTAAATACTTGATATACATTACTTGATAGACACAACAGTGGCAAAAACATTGAAGCTTTACACATTATGCTCAGACTGATCACAACACATATAACAGTTATAACATACTGTATAATTTCATAGAAATAGTAACAACCATACCTGATCTTGATATGTAGCACCACCAAAAGCCCAGATGCAGGCAAACACAAAGTAGGTCTCGTATACTTCACGGGGAGAGTCGGTTGGAACATTCTCAGAGGTGAGCAAACAGTCCAGCAACAAGCACAGCGTCTCAATTGAAAAAGAGACAAAATATATGAACTGCATTTAAATGACTGATATTAATACTGATGCCTACTTGTTTTGAGTATGTATTGAGTATACACTCATTGTCACCTACTCATTTGTAATTAGGAACAGGAATCTGAGGCTACAGTCATCTTTTTGTAATCTTCAACTGTTTCGAAATGCCTGTGTCCACCTCATCACCTTGATTTTATGCTTTGCACTGCTGCCAACTGATTGGCTGACTAGATAATTCCACAAATTATCTTGTGTACAGGTGTTCCTAATTAAGTGGACGGTGAGTGTAAATGGTTATGTGTTTTCTACCTGTACCATGCTGTTTTCTGGAATTGGGATGATGGTCTTAAACGAGCTTCTCATTTGCTCTATGCAGCGGGAGACATATTTGTCAAATAGGATGGTGAGGTGGGCTTTCTCAGTCTGGTGTTTCCTTCTGTCAATCCAACTGGTTACATACCTAAAGTATAGGAATCATGGTCATAATCATGCTATAATAATCGTATATATATATATATTTCAATATACTAATTATTATAATATAGATAATTATTAGAATAATGAAGAAATCGAGCATTTAAATGACTCACAGGTTCCAGCTGAGATCTTGTGGGTTGACGTATAGGATGCCAGCTCGAGACACAGTGGCAGGTGTTGCATTCCTCAGGTGGCTGATCTCAAACACCAGTCTCATTGAGGAGGTCAGTGGTATCCTCTCGTTACTGGCCAAAGTCAGCACCTGGACAGAAGGGAAAGAAAAAATTTCAAAATGTTATAAATTCGAAATTCTTCTGTAATTATTAGTTATAGTTATGCACAAAGAACAGGCAACTCTATTAGAAAGCCATTAAGCAAGTAATGGGAGACCTTATTGTCATCCATGACAGTGTTGAGAGACTCAATCCACATGGGGTCTACATCTCCATCCAGAATAATCCATTTAGGACCAGAATGAGAGTTATTGGCCTGTTCACGCATTAAGCATGACAATAAGCCTGCCACATGAAACAGTTCACCATCAATCACAGCTTCGCAACATGAATGCACAGCCTCTACGTCAAAAAATACAAACTGTAATATAAAGGAAAACCTATAACACAAATAATTTCTATGTACCATCTTTCCATTCTCGAGTTCCTGGATGGATGAAACCAAAAAGTTCGTCTCTACTTATTGCCTTGGGGTTCAGATCGTTCCACACAGGTTTCTTTTTCATGTTGATGTAAGTTTTATAGAGTGTTCTTAGGATCTGTTGGAGAATAGGGATAGGGATTTTTATTAAACAGCTTTGATACATAATCTTTAGTGCAAGTGGAAAAACAGTTTCACCTAATCTCAGAAAAAAATACAATGTAAGGAGAAAAAGCTTTAATAAACAACACACTTACCTGACTCTTCCCTGTACCAGCATTTCCCACCACAAATATAGAGTGACGGACACTCATAAGCTCTTCAAGCTGAACTACCTACAATGAGTATCAATGAGTTTGTCCATGAAGGACACATACAAATGCTAATTTGAAGGACAGTTACAATATCTCATTGGTATTAAACTTTTCACTTCCTTACAACTGAATGACCCATTTGAAATATTTCCCAGAATTACTATAAAATGTATGTAAGTTTAACCTTGAGGATGAAGGGATCCTCTGGTTGGAGTTTGAGTTCCAGGGCGCTCTGCCGAACCAGGTGTTCAAAATCACAATCAGTTCGCCTCTGCACCTCAACACCAGGAAACAGGTCACTAACTAGACCCAGGAATACTGGGACATCCTCGGTGACGATTTTAGGCATGTTGAAATCACGCAGCGCACGCATTAATACCTGCTCAGGTAGAAGGAGCATGTGTCAATGTACAAGCTTACCAATTACAATCAGATGAGAAATCATTTAATTATTTTCCTTTTTTTTAATTAACAAAAGTACAAAATTTATAGAGAGACACATTACCTGATCCTCTGGTCTGGCCTTATCCTCCCTTTTAAGAGCACCAGCAACCACCAGGACAGACTTGATGGCGCGCAAGCCCCAGTCATAATGGTTCTATGTAATTGCAGTAAATCATGGTTACTTTCATTGTGACTCCACAACAGTGTTACTAATCTTAACATTTAGACTATTTATCATTTACTGTATGTACTTATTGGCATTCACTAAGACAATATGCATTTCAGTGTACCTGTTTGGAGAGCAGCTCCTTGCAGAGGTTATATAGGGTGATGAATTTTCTGCCAAGGAGCCTTGCATTCAGAAAGCCCTCGGCCATCAGCATAATCTCACAGATCAATTCCAAATCCGGCACCACCATGGCACACGGCCTGCAGACCCATTTAGCATTCACAAAAGTCAGTTCTCAGGTAACAAGGCATTTGCGAATAGAAATGATGGCACTAAAATATCTCATTTTATTTGTGTGTTTATATCTGAGGATACTGTTGTACCTGAAGAGTGCTTTGAGGTTCTCAGGTAACTCAGTTCGTCCAGCATAGTCTGGGTTCATGGTAATAAAAATCCCAACTGTGGGCTTCAAGCTCATCTCCTCATCTAAGAAGAACAACCTCCAAAACAGTATCTATAATTTTACCACTGTATCTGAATATGTGATTGACTGAAACATGATCAATTGCCTGCAGCCTCCTACCTCTTCCTCTTGTGACGAATGGCGTCTTGTATCGTCTTCACTTGCACTGCCACTACCGATAGCACCTCCACAGCGATGCGGTTAAATTCATCGAAGCAGCCCCATGTGCCAGTCTGAGACAGTCCTTTAAAGATATTTCCTATGGACTGCAACACTTGTCAGATCAGAACAGTATTTCATGGGGGAACGACAGACACAATACTGAATAATTTCAATCGAGCAGTTATTTGTGTAACAACTAACAGTGCCATTACCTTGTAGTCCATCTGTTCAGAGCAGTTAAAGACGTACACCATCACACCGAGGGCCCTGCCCAGGTCTTTAGTGGTTTCAGTCTTGCCTGTGCCAGCAGGGCCAGCTGGAGCTCCACTCATCATCAGGTGCAGAGACTGGGTTAAGGTCACATAGCACCTGTGTACGAACATAGCATCACCACTCAATGAATAGCACAATGCCTGTGACTAATTTGGGACATTCACATTAAACATTATTAGTCATGTAGCTAAGGGCTACTGGCTAAGGGATGTCCAGAAGCAGCAGTACCTGTCTGTGAGAGGGGTAATGACCAGGCGTGGTGTATTGCCCAGGTACTCATAGGAGTATAGGAACTGAGCATCACAGATGTTGGCAAAGCAGTGCTGCTGTTCTTCATCCCAGTAGTGACGCAGCTGAGAAAGCCAGGCAAAAGAATTGGCACTGTTCACCTGAACAAAATGGAGGACAATGCTTAAGTCACAGCCAAAATCTGCTCATACAGCTTGTAAAAATGCTCATTCAAATTCTCATTGTAAAACTACACTATACGGCCAAAAGTTTGTGACACGCATATGTGCTTTCTAAACATTCTAGTTTGGGGAAGGCCCACATATGGGTGTGATGATCATGTAGTGAATCTGACTGAAAATTATTCCTATTCTGATACCTACTTTGATTATTAGATCTGTTTGTATATCATCATATTTTAGGTACTATTTCAAACTGCCATTAAAATGTTTTTGAACACCCTGTATTTTTGCTTTTTTGTTTAAATGACCAAATTTAATTTAATTTAAATACTCTATATTTTAAAATCTAAACAAGGAATATGTATAAGTGAATTGGGAAATGTTTAGTGAAGAAATGCCATAAATTACGTAATTCTTTACTTTACCCTCAAGGGAGCCAATAATTCTGGAGCTGACTCTATACCATATACCATAAACCAACACAAATCTAAATATATTACTTGACAAATACACACTGCTTCAACATTACTAGTGACCCATTGTTAACATGACCAAACCTTTTGTGTGATGAGTTTGAATACTACGTCTCTGGCATGGACTTCAATGGTGCATAGAGTCATGATCTTCTGTCTGTCCCCTGGACTCAGCTCTCCCAACAACATGTTTATCAGGGAGTTTAGTTGAGCAATCTAAAGAAGTGGGGCAGATATTTCAGAGATTATGAGGGCACAGTAATGGGTTGTGTGAGCATACAGTGAGCTTTGTGGCCTGTGCTTACAGTAATTATATCAATTTACATGCCAGAGAGAAGTGGATAGTAATAACAGCAACGACAGGCACTCAGGGTCACATACTCATCAGAGGAATCCCTCCATATTTATGGAGCAAGGTCATATATTCCAGTCAGGAGGCCAAATGAGCAAGGAGCTCATTTATCATCATAGGGTTACTGTGTATATGTGTTGGTGCATGCTTGTGGAGGAATTTATCTGAGTGTGTGTAGAGAGATGTTTAGACACATAAATGTGTGTAAGTATGTGTGTGTGTGTGTGTGTGTGTGTGTGTGTGTGGTTATGGGGCTACACTGTGGATCTCTGTTACAGGCAAATGAGATGTAATCTTCAACCCCCAGCCCCTGTATATTAGATGTAAAATCAGTTCAGCTTGGGCTGCATTTATCACTGTGATGTCTGACAGTGACTCCAATCAAAGGCCTGAAGGAAAAGAGCTAGATTATGCAAGCTGTGCTGTGCAAGGACATGCTAACCTTACATGCTGCTACAGACAGACAGCTCCTGACACTGAAGAGACAGTGTGGACAGCCTTGCCTCACTGCTTTACTACAGCCTACATTGCTCAGCATTACACTCATCACAGAGAGGATGAGAAAGCATTTTGCAGCTTGCAGACTCTCCATCAACTCCCCCTCCTTGCAACAACTCTATCTCTAACTTGGAAGTGGCACTGTTGCAAAAGATATGAGGGACTGGGGAAAATAAAAGAGTCATATGAGATTATGACTTAGTAACAATACCATTTGGAAGAACTACATTTCTGGTTGGTATTGAGCCACTGGTTTGGCCACATTGAGTCATAGATTTGGCCGATTGTCTACTAAATGCAAATGAAGCTGTAGGTATGCGTACAGATTTACATTAATCATCAAATTAGGAATCAAAATTAAGAAAATGTTGGACAAAATAAGTAAATTAACTATATACTGTAGATACTGAAGGCTATATTCTTTTGCTTGGATCTTTCTGTACTTGTGACTCACCTGCTGCTACTGTGGATGGTCCAACATTGATACCCTAAACAGTTGCACTTCCCAAAAACAATTATGGCCCAAGACTTGATTTAGTGGATAATCACACCTGAATACTGTACCTAAGAACTGCTGCTGTAATCATAAAGACTGTCCTGTGACTATCCCAGTACTCTTATTTAAGTAGACTCATTTCACATATTTTATTTTACTTGTACCATTGTATGCTGTAATGCAGGTTACAGTGTGTAATGTAAATCTACATCTGAGTTTCTGTAAAGCTGCATTGTCACATGTTTATAGTTAAAAATATTCCACAAATAAAACTGAATATTAAATTGAAATTGAACATACATATTACAGTGGTGATTAAAAGTTTGTGAACCCTTTAGAACCCTTTAGAAAAAAAACATCATCAGATTTTCACAAAAGTCCTAAAAGTAGATAAAGAGAACCCAATTAAACAAATGAGACAAAAATATTATACTTGGAAAATGATCCAATATTACATATCTGTGAGTGGGAAAAGTATGTGAACCTTTGCGTTCATTATCTGGTGTGACCTCCTTGTGGTAACAGTTAACTCCGGTAACTGTTGATCAGTCCTGCACATTGGCTTCGAGGCATTTTAGCCCATTCCTCAGTACAGAACTGCTTCAACTCTGTGATGTTGAACTGTGAGAAAAACCCATCAAAAGGGTTCACAAACTTTCAAGCAAAACTGTAGCTACCATGTTGCTCAAGGCACAATCAATTTCAAACATTTCATTAAAAAAACTAAACCAGATCAGATCACCTGTTTCTTGCTGTAGTCTCTCAGTGCTGTGTCAAAGCCCTCCACCAGACGTTGAAAAGCAAGGCCTACGTCAGTAGCCCACCAGATCTGAGAGGCAGTGAGAGCGACCTGGGCCGAGTGCTCCAGGACCCACTGCTCCCACAGCCGCTCCTCATACTGAGCTACGGCCTCTGCTATGTGCCTCCTCACTGCTTCTCTCATTGCATCTTCGAGGTTGGTCAGCCACAGCTCGACCTGCCAAAGCATGTCACAACAGTACCTGAATATCACCTCAGCATTTTGATTATAACAATACCATTGATAGAAAAAGAGATCAAATGTCTGAAATCTTAGGGGATAATAATGAAAACAAAAATGAAACAGTAAATAAGAAAAAATATACCAACAAAAATTAACCCAGCACAATTAACCCTTGTCTCCACAAAGAGTAAAAAAAAATCTTTAACTTACACAATGAAACATCACCACTTCACATCTCCACGGTGACAACAAGACTTACCGGACCCACACAGTCACACTGCGAATGGAAAGGCACATATTCTTTCTCTCTGTTGAACATCCCTACAGCCACCATGTCCTTCATCCTGTGCTCGTCCTGACAGAACTGCAGGTCAGCAATACTGTCAAACAGCTTAGCGAGATGATGGGTGACCTGAGCAAATTAATACAGTGCAGTGACTCATTTTTAACAGATCAAGACATACTGCTTACAGTAATACTTGTAGTGCAAGAGCAAAAGTAGACAAAGAAAGGATATAATGATGCATGCATAATGATGGAATTACAGATGTACTGGTACTTCTAATTATAATCAATGCACAATGAGAGCAAGACAAGGAACTCTGACCCTGATATGGTTGAATGCCTGAAACTAAATGCTAGCAGGTATGTGGGAGGATCTGCTCAGAAAGAGTGCTGACCAGGGTCAGAGTCAAACCAAGTGTAAAAATGTCTTTCTTTGATCATAATCATATTCTGGTGAGAAATAATGCCCTTCTAATTATTAGTGTGATGAACAAAAAAGTTTAATCAAAACAGATAAAGGTCACATGAAGAAAGAGAGAACTCTTTAAATTGATTTTTTTAAAATACTGGATTATAATCAACACAGCTGAATCAAAGCTACAGGTAGACACTGACGAAATGTAATACAGGACCACTTTAATCAATGTTAAAGCTGTCATATGGTAAATCTCCATTACATGTGTCCATGAAACCCATATTTCAATAACAAAGGAAGGATTTGGAATGATGTCCTGGATGCATTATTATAATAACTGTGTGCTATGTTTGTTCTTCTACAAGAACAGTACCTCTTTGGGCTGGTTGCCTTTGGAGAGAATATCCAGTAAGTCAGCAGAAGAGATGAAGTAGAAGCGTGGAAAAGCTATTCTCTTTTTTTCAAGGTATTTGGCTAGTGCTTTCTCACACACAGCAAGTCTGGGGGAAAAAGTGACTCATCACCTGATGTCTTATCACTATACTGTGTTTTGAAATTTTGAAAGATATCTATACAATATACATGTGAGAGGCAAACCTTATTTGCAAATCCTCAAGTGTCTCCAAAAGATGGGGCTTGTTGGTGGCAGCAATCACATTCTTTGTTTCAGCACTTTTAAACATTAGGTCCTAAGCACACATTAAATTGGTAAATTTAATGAAAGTAAATACTTTGCAATCACTTGCTAAAGACTGACCGTCTCAATATACACAAAGACAAATTATACAGAAACAAAAAAGAACATGTTTTAGATCCCTTACATGTAAGGGTGGAAATTAGTTGAGTAACTGTACTTTGTTATTGAAATGAAATACTTAATACTTAATTACATTTTAAGAAAAGAAACTTACTTTTTACTCCTTACATATTTATTTAGACGTTCAAAGTACTCCTTACAAAAATCTCAAAGGTCTTTTTTTTCTTCTCTCATCCAACCATTTCAGTTTAAACCATTCAATCAGGTAAATCAAGAATTGTGCCATTTTATCATCTGCGGTAACCTTCTGATGCTACATGATGTAGTGTGTGCTACAGCTATCAGTGTTTGTGTCGAAATCGATGATGAGCACCCCTGGCCCTACCTCAGTAAATTGTTTCAATATGATGATGTAAGCAAAGACTTATATAAAATTAGGTGTCTCCTTTGCCTCCCTAGAAGGCATGAATTCCAGCTAATTTGAAACATGTTAAGTTTGCTAATCTGCCACTGTTAATTGGCTATATTTTACACAGTTAGCATGTTTTTTCTTTGCTAATGCCAGGTTAGTCTAGCATGGAATCCAGTAGCTAATATAGGTTAGGCAGGAAGTCGAATTCTAGATAAGGTCAGTATTGACTATTTACATCTTTTTTTACTGTTATCATTAATTCATTAGCAAACTATGTAGCATTAGTCATGCATATGACAAACTTTCAGACTGGATGATGTTTTCAGGCAAAATAGTGTAGTTGCTTACAACTAACAGTTACAGATAACAAATAAAAGTTAGTTTTTACATAAAAACATGACATTACTTAATTTCAGCTTTTAAAACATTTACTTTCTACTAGCATTTACTAGTAGCAACTTTTTTTTACTTTCACTTGAGTACATTTTTTGGCTGGACACATCCACTTTTAACTGAGTAAAATTTTGACACATTATCTACTCTTTCACTTAAGTATATTTTCTCTGTACTTTTCCACCCCTGCTTACATGACATCTCACTTTTGTAAGTTAGAATTGCAACTCATTCATCTTTAGAATGCTTTAGAATCTGTGCTTTAGAATCATGAATTCACCTTAAAGTCAGTGTCAATAGTGTGGAATCGCTGTGACTCCTCAGGCAGCTGGTGATGAATGTCGTTTGAGCCCATAAAGATGCTCTCCAGGTAAGCCCATGTCCTCTGCACCTCCAACCAGACGAGTAGCACTGTGTCAGCCTGTGTGAGCTGGCCCTGCAGAACCAGCACCTGTCTATGGAAGAACTTCACCTGCTTAGTCTGCAGCATGGCCTGCAACTGTACCTAAGAGGGAACAAGTTTACATAAACACTAAGCAGGATGGTGCACAGTGCTGTACAGATGTAACTGAGACTGAATAATATATTATTCTGACGAGTGGCCTAGGATCATCAGTACATCTTCTTTAAAATTTGAATATGGATATATTGATATATCAATATATTGATCTACTTCCACAGATCCACAACCAAACGAATGCTTGCTACGCCTAAAGTACAATCCCAATTCCAAAAATATTGGGACGCTGTGTAAAATGTAAATAAAAACAGAATGCAATGATTTGCAAATAAACTCATATGTAACACTTACTTTTCCAGCCTTTTGTTGCCCCCGTCCCAACTTTTTTGAGACGTGTTGCGGCCATCAAATTTAAAAATGACCACCTTTTTTTCTTAAAATGGTACTATGTTCTATTGTGAATAACATAAGGGTTTATGAGATTTGCAAATCATTGCATTTTTTTAAATTTACATTTTACACAGTGTCCCAGGTTTTTTTGGAATTGGGGTTACACCAATCCAAGATGCTATAGCCTCTTCTGGGTTTAACAATTTTCTCACAACCTGGGGCTGAGTGTTAACTTTGGCCTGTTGTATTTTTTAGGCTGTGTGGGAGTAAGGAGTTTTGAGATACGGCTGACTCATCGTGAACAGCATTGTGCTTGGCTGGATTTGGCCCCTACGCATGCAGCTTGTGAATAAAGACACTAATGCATGGTCTGTACACCATAAATCAGATGTTTGAATGAAGGCAGCTGACAATAGGAGATCTGTCCACCCTCGCCTCAGTGCAGCAGAGAAGGCACATAAGCGGTTGCTGGGAAATGAGTATTGTGTTTAAGAGTGCTTCTGATAAGTTAGTTAAATATGCCAAGGCATAACGTAAATTATGTCTCATTTCATTTCAGATTAATGTCTAAACACAGAGCTTATACTGTGCTGCATCCCGATTGCATATATGACTTGAACATGATCAAGATATTCTTGCCCTAAAACTATAGTTACTTTTGTAATAACTATAAATTAATATCCTTTGTAGACTTTTTTACCTGGTGATCTTCCAGCCTCTCAATGAGTTCATCATCGCACTTCAGCACAGGTGTTGAGGTACGGAAGTGCTCTTCATAAGTAAACTCCATCAGGGACCATGTCTGACTGATCTCACTTAACACCTGATGAAGAAGAAAAAGACATTAAATTACTCTGCCCTACAGCTCTTTTACTGAAGCAGACATATAGTGAGAATGTTGTTAGCATGCATAAACAAAAAAATTGAAACCTTTTCAATGGCCATCTCTTTCACTGCTTTGGCCACTGTATTGTGAACTTCATCTTCGTACACATGTAGCTGCAGAGTCAGTAAGTCTGCAAGGGTTGTTTTCTCTGTCACGGTAAAGTCAACCTGGAAAAAATACTCTTTTAACTGATGTAATCTTGGTACAATCTAGATTTTACTTGTAGTCAGTGCAAATTCATTTGTGGGTTTACAGTGACTACAAGTAACAGGTTACAAATTACAGTTTTGTAAACCACCGCTACTAAATGTGCAGTATATATTTCACTGCTAGTATTTTAATACACCCATTTCTACAATTCACTCACCTTCATGGCCGTAGCCAGCTGTGCCCAGTGTCGCTCTCTCATAGCAGAGTTCTGTAGCTGAGTCACGGCGCGTAGTGCAGTCAACAAATCTTTTAGTGCATGGTCCAGTCCAACATACACATCCCAACCTCGGGCTTCTTTATCAAGACTCTGCATTTCCTGGAGTATAAAAATGCAATGGTTATCAAATGAATAAATTCTTCTAAAAAGAATTCCCCCAATCACAGAGTACTTGCTGTTCTGCTTAGGTTAGTCATTTACCTCCTTACATACTACATCAGATTCAGACCTGCTGAACTGAGTTTGAATTTGCAGAGCTGCAACACTCCAGGACCAAGATGGAGAAAAGCAGATTTAAGACATTGTCCAATCAAAATGCATCTGAATTGAACATTTTCCGAATAGCCCATATATAAACATGGGTGACAAATTAAAGGGAAAAAAAGCAACATAACGTGTTTTTGTCAAGTATTGGGCCACCAGAACAGCTTCAATAAGACTTGGCATAGATTATCTGGAACTTTACTGGCGAAATGAACACCATTCTTCCAAAAGATATTCCCTCAGTTGGTGTTTTGATGGTAGAGAAGGATGTCTAAAACACAAGTCAAAAATCTCCCTAAAAGCAAATTATTTACATCATTTTCATACTCATCAAAACATTCACTTAAACCTTTGTCCCCTATGGATGTAGACATACTTGAAGAGATCATCCCATCAGGTTTGAAATGTTTCATCATAGTATAAAGGCAATCAGTCTGTAGTTTTGAATCCTTAGAGGTCTTTAATTTCCAATTATCAATGACATTCATTTTTTTAATTTTATTTATTTCAGTTTATTTTAGGTTTTGTTTTAATTTTTCTCTTTTTACTGTTGAACTGTACTGTACATTGCACAATACACGCTGCAATGATAGAACAAATGAATTTCCCTTGGGGATTAGTAAAATGTATTTTATCTTAAAATCTGCAAGGCCAGCTGCACAGTCTCTCTAATACAATACAGATTATTGCTGATTATGAATGCAAATAGAAAAATACCAAAGCAGAATCTCTCACTTTTGCAAACCTCTTCAGTTCTGCATCCATCTGTTCCACATTAATTTCTCTCCAGTGTGTCTCCTTCCAGACATCTATAATACTCTGCAGAGAAAGATAATATTATAAGGATGCTCAGTGTAGACATATTACACCACAGGATACAAATATAACAAGCACAGTATCCAATAATCCTCAGAAACTATAGGCAATTTTGTATACAATTTTGTATCTAAAGAATGAAGTCACAGCTATGGAATATTATTAATAACACAGCTGAAATTAATGTGATTGAATAACCTGAGCACACAGCAGCAGGTCCCAGAGCTGCTTTAAGACAAAGATCTGTCTCTGACAGAGCCTTAGCTGCCTGAAATCTGGGCTGCTCACTTCAAACAGCTTGCAGGACTCTTGCAGCATCGCCGCCTCCTGCTCTAGTCTTACCACCTCGCTGTGCCACTAAGGAACCATGACACAAAGGCAGCTCAAAGTCAATGTGCAAAGGAAGTGTTAGTGGAATAAAGATGATTAAAATAATTTTTTAAAGTAAACTAAAAACAGGAAATGCAGTACATTATCTAGTTGAGTGTAAGGACTATCTGTGTTGCAGTGAAGAGGGGCCTCCATTCTAAACTTCTCTTCAAACTGGCGCAGCTTTATCTGCCAGGAGTGACATAAATCAGCATGAAGTAAGAGAGAATGAAAAGGTGTGTTAATCATTTATCATTTGCACAGAAGATAATTAAAATAATAAAAGGAATATGCTTTAATTTTTTAAATAGACATTCTGTTTATTCTGTCACTCTAATTATAGTTAAAAAAAAAAAAGCATCACATACCTCAAAGGCCCCATATTTCTTGCGTATGACTGCCACCTCTGCATTCTGCAGAGGAGCAACCTCGTGCTTTACCGACCAAGCCAGCTTCTTAATGCTATTCCATCTCTCAGGTATCTCCTTAACAAAGAAAAGAAAATCTATCGATGACAAGTATTTCAAGATCTACTACACAAATCTGAATAAATCTAATCACTGCATTGTGAACCAAAGGCTCCAGGATACCAGGATACCTGGATCTAATCTGGTTCTGGTAATAAACCCAAAACCATCCTAATATTATATTAGAAATATCATAGGTATATGAAGATTGCCACCTCTAGCTGGGTGTAGATATGGTCAGGGAGTGTTTCTCCATACTGCTGCAGCAGGCTGACCACAGCTGTGAGTGGATCAAACATCTGGTCTGTACTGGGCTGTCTGGATCTGACAGCTAGCAGGCAGCCCATCACCTGCACTAGGGCCTGGTAGTCTCCACTCTTCACTGGCTCTCTTAGCCCTGAGTCAACCCTGAGGATAAACTCCTCAAGGTCTGTTATACTGGAGAGAAATTACCAACCAGCAAATAAAGACAAGATTAATATCACTCATAGAAAAAAAAGGACAAATCTAGAATTGTAAAGGGTTCTTTGGTTCGTCTCTCAGAGGGGACCTTTAAAATTTCTATGTAGAATTCTAGAACATAATGTCTGGGTATAGTTTCAGGAAGAAAAACAACAGCAAATCCATTTTGGCAAGGTAGAGAGAAAGTTAACAGTCAGAGAAAGAAACAGTTTAGGATCTACAAGTCAAGATATATGTAGCATATGCCTTTTCTGTTGCACACTCTGTTTAGAGTGTATGGTGAAAATACTACAGATAACAGACTTGAGAACACTTTAAAGTACTTGAACTATGTTTTTGAAATTTACATCTATTAAATCGCACTATGTATACACTTTCTATGGAAAAACGGGTTTCTTCTCACTTTTCTGTCACATGTGATATGAGGTGCTCCTTGAACATCCAGCTCCATTTTTTAATTGTGTTTAAAAGACTCATCTTAAACGAGCGGATATCCACCTTAAACCAACCATCAAATACTCGCCAGTCCTCTAGTTTGCTCACTTGTACATACAGTTCTTCATAATGGTCAATCTGTATAGGAACATTATATGTATAATTAGATAATATATGTCCTAACATTTTAATCTGTTAAGAAAAGCAAAATAAACCAGCATTTATCTTTATATCTGTTAAGAAAAGTATGAAAAATACAAAGTTTTACCTGCTCTTTGAACTTGTCAGTTGTGGGTGGATTCTCTGGTAAATCTATAGCCTCCCCATATGCTTCCACGTATGCTGTTGTCAGAGCCTGGCCATATAGGAGAAACTGTTTGAGAAACTCACTCCGATCATCCAGCCAAAGGTGTGTGTAGTTTTCAAATGAGCTCTGATACTGGGAAACTCTCATGATCACATCTTTCACTCTCTCCATCACTTCCTGTCGTAGGTCTAAGAGGTATAGCATATCATCCATATCACCCTACAAATGAATATTAGACATGCATTCATTTAAGGATTCACATTACTATGACATTAAATCACTGCTGTATCATAAATGAACATGAACAACCAAAACATGAATCATCCGTGGAAAAAAAAGAGAAATAACATTCACCTGATAGTCTTTCATATCCATATGAGGTGCCACCCTTTTGATTTGAGTGGACATTTGGAACACGTCCTGCAACAGTCCCTCGACTAACTCATAAAGGCCATCTCCTGCACCGATGTCCAGAGAGGGTCTGAAAATGATTTCAGATGCACTAAGCTCCATCTGAGCCTCTAACAGCGGAGCCTGTCTCATTGATCCTTCCATGTTGTTAACAAAGAACTCTAAAGAGTAAGTGATGGCGTTGAAAAAGCCTTCAACTACCATTTCATCCACATATTCCACATACTCTTTCCATGCTTCCGAATCATCATCTGCTGTATAAAGGTTTTTGTTCTCCTGTTGTAAATAAAACAAATATTCTATGCATAAATGGCAAGGTGGAGGAAATATGAATATATATAGGAACAATGCAGCATAAACTATGAAGTTGCCACACATATGAATACACTCCTACCAGTAACAGACTGTGTATGGTCTCTCCATCTTTCCTGATGCTACTGTATTTCTTTGCCACACTTGCTGCTCTGTCCTCCAGCATCAGCAGTGTGTCTTTCTTACTATCCTTCCTGCAGAAGATTGGCTGCTTGCTCCATCCCTTCATCAGCTCCTTAATCATCTCAACATTGTCTCTGGATTTTTGAAGCTTGCGCTCCATTTTATACACCATGTCTTTCACCTGGCAGATATAGTTCAAGCAGCCTTGGTCTTGCCATGTCAGGTCAGTCTCAGCCCGATACAGCTGCTTGTCTATGGCCTCTAGCTCAGCTTTCATAAGGGAAATCTCTGCATCCACAGCCATGTGCCGTACCTTGTTGTACAGCTGGACTAGTAACTGCAAACTACTCACACACTATAGAGGAAATGGAATGAAGGGAGAAGTCTCATTGAGTACTGACTGAGTCCAGCTTCCTAAAAATGTCCCACATACTGTAAGAGACAGCAAAGACGATATCTACAGATAACCACAATGAGTCACTTTCTCCAAATTCATAAGAATAATCACAAACCATGAGAAACGTGTCTCTCTTCTCATACACCTCCAAGGCAGCACAAGGGATACTGGTCTGGTCCAACATCCGAAGATGTCTGACATCCCTCAGGACAGCTAACAGCTTAGGTTACAAGATAAGATCCATCCATTCATTCATTCATTCATTTGTTTGTTTAAATGGTCAACCTAAAATACCCATAACTCAAGTTAAAATGGCATGTTAGTACTCTGATGTACTATAATAATGTGCTGTACCTCTTGATTGAAGTTCACTGATAAGAAACCAGAAATTAAATCTCTCCTGATTAGGGGTTGGTCAAGGTTTAGCTGGCAGACCTGTTCAACATTACTGCACCAATCTGAGTACACCTCTTTTTCATACTCATCCAGCAGTGAGGACATCTCCATGTATTTATGATATAAGAACTTCATGTCTGCTTCTTCCAAAGCCCTAGAAGGTAAGTGATGCAGCTTTCCTTCATTAGTTATCATTAAAATTTATACAATGACTTAAGAGCTTAACAGTAACTTAACAGCAAGCAAATGTTGTGATTTTTCCCCTAAAATATTGTAAATGCCATTCAGGACTTGGGTGTTTGGAAACACTTACATGTCAAGCACAAATCGGAAATTCTCCCACTGGATCTGGATTCTGTTTCTCAGCATTTTGGCCCATTTCAAAGCACCAGACATGGCAGGCATGTTCTTACTCACTATAGCTTTACAATTCTCCCTCTGGAGACAAACACCAAACAATAACAGGTCTCATAATCTCACAGTGTCTAAAACTGAGCACTATTGTTAGCATATACACTCACTGAACACTTTATTAGGAACACTATACTAATACTGAGTAGGGCCTGAATCCTATTGGATTCAGATCTGGTGACTGGGAAGGCCAGCTCTGTTCAGTCTGGTCATTCTTCGTTGGCCTGTATCATCAACAAGGCGTTTCTGTCTGCAGAACTGCTGCTCACTGGATGTTTTTTCTTTATTGCACCATAAACTCTAGAGACTGTTGTGTGTGAAATTCCCAGGAGATCAGCAGTTATAGAAATACTCAAACCAGCCCGTCTGGTACCAACAATCATGCCATGGTCAAAATCATTGAGATAACATTTTTGTCCATTCTGATGGTTGATGTGAACATTACCCGAAGCTGCTGGCCCATATGTGCACGATTTTATGCACTGCACTGCTGCCACACAATTGGCTGATAATTGTATGAATGAGCAGGTGTACAGGTGTTCCTAATAAAGTGCTCAGTGAGTGTATATGACCTATTGTGCTAATGAATAAGAGTGATACCTGCTCTCTTTGAGAGTCAAGTTGGTATCTACATGTTTCCAGCTCAACACCAAAAAGGTGAATCAGTTTGGTGATACTGGGGGTGAATGTTTCCTTAATGATCCCTCTGTCCATGAAAGGTCGAAACACAGCTAGCAGCTATGAACAAAACAAAAGTGTCAGTGTTTACACATAATTTTCATTTTTGTAACTGACCAGTGATAGGAACTTACTTTGAAAATAGATTCCAATCCTGAACAGTCTTTATAGGCCAGGCAAAGGATGTTGCCAAGCCGTCTATCATAGTCTGCAACTGTTTCTTTAAAATGTGTATAATCCTCATCAAAATCCTTCACATGAAAGAGAAAATGCATTTAATTTCTGTGAGGCTTAACATAATAAACACTGGCTATTTAACAATTGTCTTGGAATTATATGCAGTACCAATTCTGATATCTTCTGATACGACATTAATAGAGTAAAATAAATATAGTTTCTCAGAATAATATTAAAGAAAGATGTTCATTAAGGTATCTCCAAGGATTAGCATATCTTATCCTTCATCAACAGGACTCTTTCAATAACTGTCATCACTGTGTTACTACCATAATAAACCAGCATATCACCATGGAACAGATGCTCACATGTTGTAAACTATACACCATATCTTATCAAAGATAAGGTATTACCTACCTCGTCCTAGACGACCTCATCCAACTCTAACACTAACATGAAATCACTACATTTTATGATACTTTCAACAAACTTTCACTGGTTGTAAAAGTGTACCTTGGATGTCAGATCTAAAGGATCATATTCACTGTCCATAATTCCTTTGCAGAGCTGCTGGAACTCAGCGTGCAGTAGAAAAACCTGTTCCGTATACATTCTTCCCTTGATTCCACCAAAAATAACCTTCTCCAATTTTTGCAACTTGACCATGGTGAAGAAAAGATCCTGCAATGCACACATCCATTTAATTTTGTGCGATTAATTTAGAAATGGACCTTAAAGCCAATGTACAATTAATCTATAACCAAAACCAGAAATGAGTCCCACCTCTAACTGTAGCACTCGAGTTGTGAAACAGTCAAAGTGTCTAAAGACCAAAGGAGATGGAAAGTCCCAGCATTTGTGTATGCCTCTGGAGCTGGCCCAGGCGGCCACCTTGTCTCTGTAGGTATGGAACGTCTCTTTAAAACATCTAATAAGCTTCGTAACAGCCTGAAGCTTCTCCAGAGTTTCCTCTGTCTCTCCTCGTAGCAGCTCTTCTCCACACAGGTATGAGTTAGTCTGATTGAAGGAAAGGAGAGAATGTTGATATTAACTTGAGCTCTGTATCGAGTGCCATTAATGCTGAACAAAACCTAACTGAGATGTTCAAGACAGATGGTCTGTTGTAAATCATCACTATGTTCCTTATTGTATCATTTGGGTCAATTTAATGGTAAATTCCTCTAGCAGTCAAATCCTATTCAAATCTTAAGGTACATTCACATACACAGTGACTCGCAGCGACAAAGCAACCGGAGACCATTCATTTTCAATGAGAGCTGGAGACTTCTGGCGACATGAGCAACAGTGACTGTTGGCAACTAGATGTGGGCGTGTCCAGTGATGTGACAAAGTTGAGAAAAGTTTTACTTTATGCAAATTTGGAGCAACTTGGTGCAGCAACTACCAATGGGAGCGAAGACAGTAGAGCACACGTGAGCCATGATCTGCCATGTTGCCTGTGAGTCCGAATTGTTTCGTGAACCCAGACAGTCCTGTGCTTGCACTTTCGCCACAGAGATGGCCGCAATGGCAAAGAGCACACACTGCTTTTCCTTCATCTCGTAGGATATGAGGCATATATACACTAGTGAATTTTACATGAAAAAGCTCTCCATCCAAAATGTTTCATTTTAGCAGCAAGAAAACTGGTTTGTTGTCAAAAGTGGAATGCCAGTTGTGCCACCCACTGATAAATGTTACTATGGCAACCAGTAGTAGGAATGCCTACTGGTGACTTCATAGTACAGCGACTGGTGACTTGCAGCACTGTATGTGTGAACATACCTTTAATCTCCATCATTATTACCTGCTGAATGAGTAAGTTGCACAGCTCCTGCAACAGCACTACAATACGAACAGGCTGGCGGTAGAATGAGCAATGAGTCCAAACCAGAAAGATAACATGAAAGAGTGGAGATATGAATGGGTGGATGGATGAGAAGTCCCCCTTTTCGAAATAAGACAAGACTGGCCGAAGCTGCTGCAGGTGAAGATCCACATCTCTCGCTTCCTCTAATGCTTCAAATAAAAAAAATGTAAGAGATAGAACACATTTACTTGGTCAAGTGTCAAATATGCAAAAAAAAAAAATTCATTCATTCATTCATTCATTCATGTTCAGTAATAGCTTTATCCTGGTCAGGCTTGCAGGGATCTAGAGCCTATCCTAGGAACACTTGGGTTGAAGGGGGAATACATCCTGAATGGGATGCCAATCCATCCTAGGGCACCATGCACACACACACACACACACACACACACACACACACACACACACACACACACACACAAATTCACACCTAGGAGCAATTTAGAGTAGCCAATCCAATGATATGTTTTTTTGAGGTGGGAGAAAAGCGCTTAACCCAGAGGAAACCCACACGGACATGGGGGAGAACATGCACAAACAGTAACCCAAGATCAGGAGCTGGAACTGTGAAGTGGCAACTGTGTCGCCTAGCAAAAAAAGATATGTTCAAGATTACTGGTTATCGTTCTACACTACCTGCACATACTTGTTGTTACAAACCACTGTGCAGTAATAAAAAGATCAAGTAAGATTAAACTGAAATACCATCATAGACCTCCTCTGTAAGTGCTCTAAAAGATGGGTAATAGCTGCTGTCTGCCACTTCCAGGATTCGCACCATCTTCTGAATAGCTGGACTCTGAAGCTGAGAATAGGACACTTAATTCAATTACATCATCACTAATGAATTACATGAGTAAAAGATGTATAAATGCTCACAGGGACACAAACCTGTTCTTGAATGTTTTCTATGTTGTTTTTTCTTGACCTCCAGAAGTCCAGTTCAGTGCTTGGTCCTGGGTTCAGCCCTTTTGAGATGAGTTCTGCAGAATCTTCTTTTAAGACTTTTTGTATCAGATGGGCCCAGTTAATGACCATAGACTCAACTGCATGCATCACTGCCCTCCTGTCATGACAGCCCTGACTGAATCTGTGAAATTAAATGAAAATTAAAGAAAATATGCTTAATGTTAAATAATTGTGAAATTAAAGGAATATGTTATTGTTAACTGTAAAGAATGTGTATTAAAATCACGTAGCTCAACATACATAATGTATTCAAGTATAAAACTCCAACTTACAGACTGATGGATGTTTCTGGACAGTCTTCTATCCTCTCTGTCACAGCTGGCACAGGAAGCACAGTTTTCCCATCAACTTGTCCTTTAACCACAGAGACCTTGTTTGATAAATTCTCTATGTGTTGTGTTACATCCTGGGATATCACATTTGGCCACAGCTGATGATTCTCCTTGTTTGACAAAAGTGGCAGGCAGACCTTGACAAAAAACATCAACATATTATGCATGGAAAGATGATCTGTCTGATACTGGGAGATGACTCACACATTTATTTAAATTCTATCCAGGGTCAGGGTGGATACACTGGCCAAGAGGCAGGAATACACCATGGATGTATTCACACCCAAGGGCAATTTATCTTAGCTGATCCACCTACTGGCATGTTTTTGGGAGGTGGCAGGAGTCTGGAGAATCCACACAAATCCACACAAATACAGGAAGGACATTCAGACAAATGTCACCTGAGCTCAGGATCGAACCTGGGACTCTGGATCTTTGAGATGCTACCTACTACCTGCATTTGAAATTAGTAGGATTTCCTTGTAAGGGTTCATTACCTTGTCCACACTGGTTGATAGCTGTAGAAGCAGGGACGGTGACAGCACACCAAAGAGCAGAATATTCCTGCAGTTTTCAGAAAGGATGGGAACATTTTCCTTCTTGAGAACATACAACCTCTTGCAATCAGAGAAAGAAGAAACCTGGTGTCCATACAACATACATGAAAAACAGCACGTTAGGTAGCAGTAAGAGTTTAGTACAAATACGCTGTAAAAAAAAAAATTGCAGTACATTTTTTTTTTTTACTGTAAACAACATTTAAAGTAAAGCTTTAGTGATGCTGGGATTTTAACATTAAACCTGTTAATCTATAACTCAAAGCCTTAACCACTGAGCCACCACAACTCACACCCATTGATTCAACCACTACTACCACTGAATTAATTCGATTCAATTCAATTTTTTAAATTGTGTACTACGTGGTCAAAAAGTGCAATTATGTAACCAGGAAATTTATTATAGTTTTCACATGAAGTCTATTTTGTTGAAGTTATCAACTGTTGACTGATGGACACTTCAGCGCAAAACTGTTAATGGCAATTGTAGACCTAAGCCATCTTCATGGTTTTTAAGTGGTACTTCCTCAGTAATGGCATCGATCTTTAACTCCACTAAAAGTTTCAGTGAATCAGTTTGAGCTAGATGTGCTAGTTGTTGTGGTTCAGTGGTTAAGGCTTTGAGTTACAGGGTCAGGGGGTCATGTTCAAATCCCAGCAGTGCCTAATTGCCATGGTTGGGTCCTTGAGCAAGACCCTTAAACTTCAGCTCAGTTCTAGCCTGCATCAGCCAAATGTACTGGAGTATGTGTTATTTTACACTATGTAGGATATTACAGATGTTTACTGTAAATATGCTTCACAGTTATTTACTGTCCATTTTACAGTAGCTACTGGCAATCAATTTTTGCAAGTAAATAACTCAAAAAAATTTATATATATATATATATATATATATATATATATATATATATATATATATATATATATATATACATATATATATTACAGTGTAGAGGGTAAACAGGGTGCAGGCAGCAACACTAGGATGCCTACGTTCATGTTTTCTCTTAGTAAATTCACATTTTGGCAGCGCGGGCCACACTCACCTCAGAGGAAACAGTGAGGACAGCAGACGCGGCTGAAGTGAAAAACAAAAACTTAACTCGTGCCTCAAAGTAGTCATTGAGAAGGATTTGGTTTTCCTCCATAAGCACGAACTTGTTCCAGGACTCTGCTTTGACTTTGAACATCTGGCAAATTTTCTCACCCATAAACTGCACCCTTTCGTCATCAGAAAACAAAGGGTCAGCTTCTTCTTCATCATCATCTTCTTCAAACATGTTGTCCCTGAACAGTTTGAAACTTGGTAGACAAAAAGTAGAATTAATATTTCAACAGTTGAAGAAATTTACAAAGTAACGGATTGTTTTGGCCCTCGCGCCAGACACTGTGAAAAGAAAGAAAAAAAAAAGGACGCGCCGTGAGGGGAGGGATAGCGTTCCGTTGCCTTGGAAATGGACCCAGTGTAAACACGTTAGCTCAAACACACTGGGTTTGTCCAATAGAAGCGGGAGCTGGTTTTTATAGTTTTAACCCACTGTGGTTTAACTGTGTCGGGAAAGGACTTATTCCCCGGCTTGCCTTCCATTCATGAGGCGTACAACGGATTTTTCCCCCCATTTATCATGGCCTACTACACCGAGTTCCTTTAGGAACGACTTGTCAACTCGTCTTATACTTTGCGACATTGCTTTTTTACTTGGTCACAAATTATTCAGAGAAAAATGGAAGTGAGACAGGTTAAACGCTGTTATGGGACAGTGAGCGCACCGCTGTTGCCCTCTAGGGGCCTAGTTTACAATTAAACCAAATCCGGGTTGCCAGATTGAAGAGGTTCACGATTTGCAGGATTAAAGCTAATAGGTACTGAATACTGAAATACATCAAGGTACAATCTGTGATATTATCTGATGAAGTGAGTCGTCATTTAAAGATATGATTGAGTTAGTGAATCAGTAAATGATATCTGGTAAGTTTTAATAGCTCTAACTAATTTACTTATCTAACTAATTTATCACAGGTTGCATTACAGGAAATTCTGCATAACTCCCCAAGCTTCTTCTCCACCCCCACACCGACTTGGAGCACTGTTAGTGTGTGTTAGTGTGTACATTTAATCTGAAATGAATTCTAATGTGTTTTTGGAAATAACTTGTGGTGGACAACAGCTGGCTAAAAACAACAACAGCAACAACCTGCCCTGAGTATCAGCAGTGTCCTCATGAGGGCAGTCCTTCCTCCTGCGAGGAGGCAATGAAGCTTTCATTTCATAGTAAATGTCACCATTTCCAACATTACTAGAAATGTGTTGTATACATTGTAAAAAAAAGCAATTTTTCACTCTCACTGTGTCTCATTGTGTTGCAGTAAGTATTTGTTTTCCACACTAGGACTGAAATATTAAAAAATGAAACATTATTAAACAGAAACAAGGAGCATTGATCTACTGACATATGGTCTATACAATCTACATGCATATGGGAAATGTATCATTTAACCCTTGTGTTATTTTTTTTTTTTTTACTTAAAATAGAACCATGAAACTTTATGTGCTTGTCTCATTTTCTCTCCTGAACAAAACCTGTGTGGTAAATAAACAATAAAACAGACAACAAAAAGTGGTGCAATATTAATTGACACCAACTTTTATTTCCCCCAGAAATAAATCTAAACAAATAGGCAAATTAACTCTGTGTTACATTACCTCCATGCCTTATTTACACTCGTACCCAGTGCAACAGAGCATGATACCCCAGGAATGATAAGCGGTTTTGTGTGTCTTTACTGTTCCCCAAAACACTGGTCATTTCGAATATTATTTTGTGTGTGTGTTTTCTTATTATTTTATTATCAGAAGTGCATTTTAAATTATTTGGACCTCTTCAATGAGTTTATGCTATAGCCTTACTCTGAATTGGATTGAATTAATTCTCTACAGACCATCCTTTTAAGGTCATGACTTGTTTTCACTCTGACACTAGTTGTGAAGTTAAGACAAGTTAAGGTGTGCCTTTTGTAGTCATGTCCAATCAACTTATCAGAATGTACTAGTTTCCAGTGTTATATCAGCATGTCTGAATACCTTTGTAAATGACATTCCACATTTTTAATTTTAAACCAAGACTTTTACACAAGTTTGCTTTTCCACTATGGAGTATTTTAGTGAAAGGTAGATTTATGAAAATTTTGTTTCCATTTTAGAGGTTGAAATTGAACCAAATTAAGAAAATGTTAAGGGGTCTGAATGCTCTATACACACATACACAGCAAATTCACATTTTCAAATACATTGATTTTGGGGAGCAATATGAAGCCTGTAAATGCAGTTTGTCATATCACTTAATAAGCTTCACAGCTTTAAACACATCCCAGTTTGGAGCTTGATGTGCCTGGTACCCAGAAACTATAAGCTGCAAAACTACTGCAAATCTAACTAATCTTAGTGAACCACATATATCTGATTGTTGATGATGATATATTTTCACAGGTTTGCCTACTGTTAACCACATCCAATTGTAGCTTATTATTCAGTTATTAATCTTAAAAGCCACAATATAGTATTTAGGATGAGGGTAATCCCTCTTTCATTCACAAGTGCCAACTGTGGGAACAGTACCATTCAATTAATGTGATATTATTCACATAAACCAGAGGTGAATAGACATTTCGATGGTTAATTTAAGCTGTGTTTACGCTCACTTTTCAATTTCACCTTAAAAATTCTGAACTTTTTGGAGTAAAACTGATCTAGTAATCCACTGTATGTAAATGCAGTATATTTTAGTGCCATAGTTTTTGAATTGGGGTCAGGGGACCCCCAGCAATGATAGGGGCTTCCATAATTTTCTTTCTTTGAAATTTTTTTTTTATTTAGTTACAGTGGTGGAAATCACAATTATTAATGTTAATGTATATTCTTGAGTTCTTAGCCTGTTTGATTGGTCACTTTATTTGAATCGGTGTAATATCCAAACCTGAATACCTCAAAAACAAGTCAGCCTATAAATAATCTATGAATAATTTGAACCCAACAAACAAAGTGAATTTAAAACATAGGGTTCTTTAAGTGCAGAAATTCCTGAAGGAATAATAATAATAATAATAATAATAATAATAATAATAATAATAATAATAATAATAATAAGTTATATGGCTCCAATAGATATTATTGAACACATTTAAATAGCCAGTTGGGCTATGTTCATAAAATAGATCTTTGGTCCATGGATTTTTAAAAAAAAATGTTGTTGTTGTTTTACATTTAAATATGTCACTGGCTGCAAAAAGTTTTTTTAGAAAACGTTACATTAACACAAACATTGAGTATACAGAGCTGGGTTAAGAAATAGCCCACGTTTGATGGAAATCGCCACACACACACACACACACACACACACACACATACTGGAAGCGGACAGAGCGCTGCAGCTACATCCGGGCCCCCGGCAGTGTGCGCGCGCCCCGCGGTGTAGGCAAGCCTGAGAGAAAAAAGGACAAATTAGCCGCGCTGCAGCCTCGAGCTCGCGCTGATGGATGCGCCCACCAGAGAGGAAGCTGATTCAACTCCGCCTGCTCTACTTGTTTTAAGAGTTCCTATCCGAAGATATGACAGATTTAAACGCTTCCTCTTAGATAGGCTAATGAAAGCCTCTTTAACACATGCGATAGGACAAGTTAGAACGTCACAATTTGTCCCCCCCCCAGGCCAGTCAGGTCCTGCCTGCTTTTTATTTCTTTGCGCAATAGCCTCATTTTTCATGTTTTTCTGCACAATGACTCCAATAAAAAATAAAATACAATAAAATAAAAACAGTTAATTGCTTATAGGCTATGTGCTTATTAAATATGATTTCTTTTTATTAGAAATTTGATTTTATGATTTATTGTGTGTGTGTGTGTGTGTGTGTGTGTGTGTGTGTGTGTGTGTGTAGGAGGCGGCAAGTTTTTATATCTTCAGAAACCAAATGTCCCCATGTTCGGTTCCTGAGGTTAAGATTAGGGTTAAGTTTGAGTGCAGGCATAGCATCAATTAACTGCTTTAATAATTATGTCAGTGGAAGGTCATCACAGGGATAGCATGACGGGAATATACCCTGAATGGGACTATGGGCAATTTGATGTAGCTAATCCACCTCCATGGATGTTTTTGGAGGAAAACTGGAGAACCCAGTGGAACCCGAAAGTGGCACAGGGAGAACATGCAAAACTCCACACAGACAGTAACCCAAGCTCACGTTCAAACTGGGGAACTGGGACTGGTGAGGTGGCAACACTGTCTGCCACAAAATTCCATTATATTAACTGAATTATAATTAAATCCAAACTCCAATTAAGTCTAATACATCTGATACATCTGAGTAGTTTTACATGGACCTTAAACATAGTGTGTGTGTGTGCGTGTGTGTGTGTGTGTGTGTGTGTGTGTGTGTGTGTGTGCTTGCACATGCAGAATGTCATGTGCTAAGAACTCCCTAAGGAGTGCTTTTACCCACAAAAGACAGCTTTACCCCTTTAATGAGCTCCCACAGTATTACTGCATACTGACAACATCAAGTATTAGTGATTAATACAATAAATTAATTCCCATAAGAACACCTATTATGAAATAATAAGCTTTTCAACCTTTTAGCAGAATATACACACATGCACACATACGCATGCATTACAGCTTTAATCTTAGCCATGCGGGTCTTGCAGATGCCACTGTTGTTGCATCCCCATTAGCGATGACAGAGTGTGGGCCGAGAGCTCCCTGACACCGGTTCCGGGCTTTCTCGTCCTCCTCCGAGCTCTGTTTGGCATTAGTCAGGGAACACGTGGCCTTTCGAGCTCCTAATCCTGGACCGATGAGCTATTCTGCTCACAGCGCACAGTGTGATTTATGAGCCAGTGCAAATCTCCAGCTTGGTGCAGGGAGATCAGAGGTGCTACTGAGCCTCAGAGGAAAAGTTTTAATATGCACCCTCTATGGTCTCATCCAACACTCAACAACGATAGTGCTCAGAGGGAATGGGTCAATAAATGTTTAAAATGCATCAGGACACCAATGTAGGCTTTACTATCTATTACATGAAGTACCAACAAACAATGTTGGGTGAATGTACCAACTGCTGGTGAGACATGTATGAACATGTGTAAAAACCAAAATGTCAAAAATACTTTTTTTTTTCTTTTTTTTTAATAGTCACAATGTATATGACCAGTAGTAGAGTCTGAACAAAAGTTAGTTTATGCGAAAACACAAGCCAAGTGATCATATATGAGTATTACTTCTTTCTGCAGGTACACTTTAATAATGTAATGTGTTTTTGTTAAAAGGTAACATTAGTTCAAAATCTTTGGGCATCACTGAATAACTTTTTAGAAGGTTTTAATGGTGTCTGAATAAAGTCACTTAGAGTGTTTTTTTTTTGTTTGTTTTTTTTAAAATATTATTTTCACTGATTACAGTAATTGTTCTTTCACACTGCTTTGTTTACAGAGTTTTGACATTTTGTCAAATATTGTAAAATTTGGCATTAATGTGTAACTGAAATCTGTTTATCAACTTCTGTTGGTGTTCAGATACCTCATAGCACTTGGCTTTTTGGCTTTCTGAATAGTGATTCAATCCTGTTCGAGTGTTTGTTTTCCTCTCTGCTCTAAGAGCGAGCTGAATGTTCAAGTGCACATCTATTGTCAGCCTAAAAGCCCGCCACTTTGACTTCTGCCTTTGGTTGGTGGAGTGAAGATGTCATTGTGTGTGTGTTTGGGGGGCCTGTGTTACGAGAATTTTACTAGCAGGCTCGTGAATGAAACAGTTCCAGACACTTTGGCAGATATGACTACATTCTTTGAGAGATGTGTTACCTTGTGAAAACACATACCGTAAATCACTTGTTGATAAATTATCCCTGTTCAGCATATAACCTTTAGAGGTTTTATTGGCACAGGATCAGTGGAATGCAGCAAAGAATAAAAAACATGTTAGGGCAATACAAAAACAGGGATTTTATAACATGTCATTATTAAATAATTTATTTATATATGATTGGTGGCCTTGGAAAGCCTGTCAGATGTAATTGTGGCTGAATTCTGCCAAATGGAAAACTGCCAAAAAATTACTTTAAAAAAATAGTTTTGACCAAAACTGAATGTTTTCTGAACTGAAATACAGTATGTTTGCCTTTTGCATGTATCTTGCCCAGAAGTAAAATTCTAATATTTTATGTCTGCCTTGTCTAGCTCTACCACTTATAGAAAAACAACATTACTGCCAAATTTTAAAGAATTGTACAGTTATCATGGAAAATGATTTCACTTTGATTATCAGCATCATCCATATCAGTCTCGGTCTCATCATCTGAGGTATCAGTCACTCGGGGGATTCAAACAAGAACCTCATCATCACCTCTTCACTCAAATGATCTCTGTTCACACTAACATCAGTGGAGAAATATTCAACATACAAACTTTCAATTACTTCTGCTGACTAAATTTCATGCCATTAATGTTTTTTATAAGGTCATCTAAACATGTTTAAAACTTTGTTCGTTGTCATCTTTAGAGAATGTGTAAGTGCTCTTCTCTGTTTTCATTATGATGTGATGCCGCAGCAGCATCGGAGACATTGTGACAGTTAGTAGCTGATTATAAACCAAATAAATTAGGCTTATTCGTTTCATGTATCCAACAAACTGTTCAAATTGAAGTTCACTGCATGGGAAAATCACACTTAGCTACTAAGGCTTTAGTCATCTTCAGTCGGTCTGCCTACTGCATCTACCACTGTGTTTGTTAAACTGGCTCCTTACTGAGCGTGATCTTTGCAGGCAGACAGCTATGGCAATGTTAGTAAGCAGCCTAAATAAAATCAGTTCCACAAGTAGAGATGTTAAAAATATATTATAGGCAAAAGCTGTAGTTCGAATGTAATTTTACTGTAATGTGGTGTAACTCATCATTCACAGCATTGATGGCAATCATGAGTTGCAGCCTTTCAAGGCCAAACAGGAATAAAAACAACTATCCATTTTTTCTCCCGTTTGACCTTGATGACCACATCTGTGCCTC